>BQKN01065864.1:617260-631386 GCA_022839385.1 Asparagus kiusianus | reverse complement strand
ACCCTTCTTATTACAGATAGGTCATGCTCAAATTTTTATGTACCTCCCAGAGGAGGGGCGTTACATTTCTAGTCTTATTAAAAGCCTAGTTTGCTTTTCTATTAAAGAAGAGTCATGTAACTGTAGGATTGAATTTGGATCTTCCCGAAAACAGGGAATTCGTTTGTATTGATAAGAAAGCTTATTACAAACAAATGGATCGAAATTACAACAGAAGTAGAGGGAAGACCCTCTTTGTTTTATGTGGGGACTTTTGGTAGCTACAGGATGTTTCGCTCGATGCTCGTGTCGAGTCTGCTTCCCTTGGACGATTCGAATGAAGTTGCTGGAGAGCTCCAGTACTCAATAGAGGCTCAAGTTGATGGAGTTCGAGTCTCCGAGTTCGGTTGCGATCGGGGCCTTGAACTAAGAGAGGATGCTACAGTACACAGATCGTGTAAGGAGCTTGTCGTCGACTCTACTGAGAGTCGAGAGCTAATGGTCCAGTTAGCTAATTCAACTATGGAGGGTTGAGACAGCTGGTATCTCTTCTTCGTGACTTTGAAGAGAAGTTGAACCTCTTCCTTGTGGCCGGAAGAAGTTCTTAAATAGTGGAGAGATGGCGTGGTTACTCCTTGAATCATGGGATATGACCATGTCCTGTCAAGAAACGTCTTGCCGCCTCTCGGTACTATGAATAGTCATTCGAAAGGTTTGTGCTTTATGTCCTGTCGCATTGAATGGGAAGGCCCATCCTTGTACGTGAGGCAATGGCCGCCCGCTATTCGAGTGGATTTGACCAGCATAGATGAGTCGCATTTATGAACTCGCAGGTTGATTTGGCGTCTGTCCGATCATTCGTACCATGAGTGGCCATTCGGCGGTCTTGGGGCACTGTGCCTTCTCCTTTCTGGTCAGGGGAAGTGGTGAAGTAGGTGCACAGTACTCGAGTGGGTCTGGCCAACTTGCCGAGTGCCGGCGGATCTGGTTCTCGACTCGGATGGGTGAGGTGAACTGCATTTATGGATGTTCAGATGGATCTGACGTCTGCCCACTCGCTCGTACTGTGAGCGACCATCCGACGGCCTGGAATACTGTGCTCTCTCTCTCCTCTCAGCTCGAGAGGGACGGGAAAGCCTGCTCCAGCACGTGGGGTAGCGGATACCCAGCTGTTCTGACGGTCTTGAGTTTGCAGGCGGATTCGACTGTAACTCGGTCTGGCGAGTTGTGATAAAGGGTGAATTCGCATGGCTTTGGGCGACTCCCCTTTGCAGGCGGATTTCTTACGAGTCCATGGAGGTATTTTTTACCGTCTACAGTAACCTCAAAGAATTAGATCACTTTTATCAATAATATTTTCTTTGTGGATTCGAAGCTCTTCATGGATTCAAATATTATTCTTTGTGGATTCAAAAAGTAGCCCTTGGTGGATTCTAAGGTTTATCACTTCTGCACTGCGTTAATTGTTATCAGAGATATCAGAGCCCTATTTTTCTGATCCAATAGCAGGTGATGAAATTTGTGTTATCCGAAATAAGTTTGATAAGTTGAAGATTGATGTTAATCAATTTAAGACTACTGTAGATTGAATTGCATCGGCAATAGAGCATCTAAATATGGTAGGAGTTCAAAATCACGTTGATGATTTCCAACAACGTTATTTGACTCCACAGGACGAATTCAACATCGACAGCGACAACTATGAAGCACCACGCCATGGTGATGATCATAGAGACTGCCGACAACTGGACAATTATGATGCTAGAGGGTTCAAGATGAAGATGGGTCTGCCATCTTTTAATGGGCAACTACATATCGAAGAATTTCTTGATTGGGTTGCAGAGATGGAGAGGTCATTTGAGTTTATGAAGATCCCAGATGAGTGGAAGGTTAAGTTGGTGGCCTACCAACTTAATAGTGGAGCGTCTTCTTGGTAGGAATTAGTATGCCTAAATCGACCCCGTCAAGAAAAGCCGAAAGTCAATTAGTGGGCAAATATGATAAAATTATTGAGAAACCATTGCTTGCCTTCTAACTATAAACAATGTCGGGTGTCTTTGAAAGATTCTTTTACCTTAGTCGATACGGTTTGTCTAGTACAGAAGGTGGAGCGAGAACTTGAGCAGAATAAAAAAGGACCTTCATCATGGATGTTTGTAGAGAGCTATCAAACTAGTTATGATTATGGCAAAACTAAAAAACCTCAATACATCCGTGAGAAAGAGTCTGGATTTGTGAAGAGTACCAAAGAAGCAACAACAAAGATTTCGTCAATTATGTCAATCATAGAATCAAAGGTTTTTAAGATAGAGATTGCTAATGAGAAAGTTTTTCTAGTGGCAGACAATGAGACACTCACCACCGAAAGGAAAGATTCTGTCATCATCAAGATTCATCCTGATGTTCCTGATATTGATAGTGATATGTTAATAAAAATGGATATTATGCATGATATTTTGAAAGACGTCGGGAGTGATGTTACACATATTGATGTTGTCTTGATGGAGAAGAATGATAAATTAGAGAGCGAGATAATTGATGGTATGTGTGAGTTATTTGGTGGAGGGCTAGGGCAAAGGAGATGAAAGAATTATGTATGGAGTATAAGGAGAATTTTCTTCTCTGAAAGCAAAGGTTGCGAATAATTCAAGAAGGTTTTGATGATACTTCCAACATTAAAATATGAGAAGCAACATGGAACATATTTTGAGGAGTTTTTCAAGTCATCTATTGATCTATATGCCGTTAGTTACATTAAAAGTATGGAAAAGATGCGTTCAAAAGTTTGATTCAAAAGAAGTCTTAGCTAAGGAGATGAAACAATAGATGGAGAAAACCAACGCTAAGTATAAGGTGGACGATGATCCATGCAGAAGAAGAAAAGAGTTTATCAAGGATGCTGCTATTTAAACAAATATAAACTTGGGGTTGTGCTTTTTTAACAAGGTGAGTCTAATGTAGGATGCATAATGATTAAATTTATGGAAAAGTGAGATCTTCACGAGTCAAATATATATATTGATGAGTTATTGACTGACCACAGAGAAATAACAATATCTCCCAATCTAAAAGGCAACTTCTAACATATTATAAATGAAAATCGCCTATCTTAATGACATAGAGTCAATCATCTTAGCAGAATCTTAAAATCCCATCAGTAACATCTATTTTTTAATAGGATTTTAGAAATAATCAGCTTTTAGTTAATTTTTAGTAATAAAGTTAAAGTCAATTTAGATTAGAAAATAAATTCAATGTTGAAGTCAAATTAGATTAGGAAATAAATTCAATTTTAATTCATGATTTATTTTCTCTTATAAAGAGTCTTTTTAGTGTAAGATTTGATGCTTTTTTATTTTTAGTCTTGTTAGGAGTCTAGTTTACTTTTCTATTTAAGAAGAGTTATGTAACCCCAAAGAATTAGATCACTTTCATCAATAAATTTCTGTTATTATATTTTATTCATGGATTCGAAGCTCTTCATGGATTCAAAGCATTCTTTGTGAATTCAAAAAGCACCTCTTGCTGAATTTCAAGGTTAATCACTTCCGTATTGTGTTAATGACGCAGATTCTACGGCCATTCATCGGCAAATTTATGGTTGTATACTTCAACTATATTCTTATCTATAGCAGAACTATAGAGGATCATGTCAACCAATTGCGGGCTATTTTAATTGTCCTCCATGAGGATCAATCGTTAGAAGTGCACTTTTCTACAGGATCAGCGTGCGTTTGTTTTTGGGTTTCATTAGTTAGTGCTGAGGGCATTTGTGCAGACAAGAAGAAGGTTCATGCAATTCGCGAGTGGCCAACCCTGAAGACCATCAGAGAGATCAGAAGCTTTCATGGGTTGGTGACATTTTAACAAGATTTAATTCACCACTTCAGCACCATCATGGCACCAACCACAAAGTGCATGAAGCGAGGAAAATTTTGTTGGTCCGAGGAGGCTGCTCAAGCTTTCATTGTTATCAAAGAGAAGATGTCCAATGTTCTAGTACTCACTTTACCTGATTTTAATAAAGTCTTCTAGGTGGAGTGTGATGCTTCAATAGTAGGCATCAGTAGGAGTGTCATCCAATAGCTTTCTATAGTGAGAAGCTGAGTGAGTCCAAAAAGAAATGGACCGCTTATGAGCTCGAGTTTTATGCTATTGTCAGATCTGTTTGTCATTGGCAGCAATACCTATTCCACAGTGAGTTCATGCTTTCTACCAATCATGAGGACCTCAAATACTTAAACAGTTAGAGTACCATGAATTGCATGCACGGGCGTTGAGTTACTTTTATATAGCAGTTTATATTTGTTTTGAAGCATAAGTTGGGAAAGCTAAACAAAGTTGCTGACGCACTCAGCCGCTATACCTCCTTGTTAGTAACTATGAGTACTATTATTGTTGGATTTGATTGCTTGAAAGATCCTTTCGGCAACTCAGTCAACTCCCAAGTTCCAGTTTTTTTAATGGCATTGATTTCCAAATCCATTGCTGTTCTCCAAGTAGAACTCTTAACTGTCTCCTCAAAAGTTATTGGATCAGTAGATTCTTTGAACATAACAAGATGTTGCATTTCTTCCTCCTCAGATAAACCTTCTCCACTCACATAATCTTCCATCTAAGGTGGTTGCCTTCTTATCCTCCCTTGATCATAATTGTCTTCAACTGATGATGATGATGAACCAATAACTCCACCATCTCCAACCTGTTCAGCGTGCTCTTCCTCCTCATTTTCTGCTTCTTCCTCACTCTCATCTTCTACATCTTCATCTCCCCACTCAAGAATGTCACCACGAGCTTCTTTAATTGTTTTTCCCAATTCCATTTCTCCTCTTCCTCAAAGTCAACATCCATGCTTATAACGACTTTCTTCGACACTGGATCAAACATTTTGTATGCCTTGGATTCCTTACTCAGGCCTAAGAACACACACTTGAGGCTTTTATTATTGAGCTTTTGCCTTTTGATGTCTGGTATGTGAACATATCCAATGCAGCCAAAGACTTTAAAATCATCCATAGAAGGTTTAAAACCAGACCAAGCTTCTTCAGGTGTTTTATCTTTCACTGCCAATGTGGGACACCGATTAAGAATGTGCACTCCCCAATTAACTGCTTCCAGCCAGAATGTCTTGGGAACTTTCTTATCAGCTAGCATACATCGTACCATGTTCATAATGGTTCGGTTTTTTCTCTCTGCAACCACATTCTGTTGAGGGGTGTAGGCTGTAGTGAGTTGTCTACCAATCCTATTAGAACTGCAAAAATTGTTGAATTCAAGTGAGGTGAATTCACCATCTTGGTCAGTACGAAGACTACAAATGAAATTCCCTGATTGTTTCTCTACCAAGCTCTAGAAATTCTTAAATGTAACAAAAGCTTCTGACTTGTCATGCAACAAATAGGCCCATACTTTTTGACTAAAATCATAGATGAAAGAGATTATGTACCTCTTGTGGCTATTGGACTCAGGAGTAATCGAACCACAAATATCAGCGTGCACTAGTTGTAGTTTCTGAGAGGCTCCCCATGAACTCTTTTTAGGAATTGAAATTCAGTGTTGCTTGCCTATTACACAATTTGCGCACAACTTGGAGGGGGCTCTGAAAAGAGGCAAGACTTCTACCATCTTCTTAGAAGACAATGTCCTTAAACCTTTAAAGCTTAGGTGTCCAAATCTCCTATGCCACAACTGATTTGTGTCCTCAGATGCAGTTAGGAGACATGTCGGTCCTGCAGGTTGAATTTGTATAGAGGCAAGCAATACAAACATTCTATTGCCAAACATCTTAGATTCCATAATCAACCCTCTTATATGATGACAGATTTTGCAAACTCCATCCTGAATTAGGATAACCAACTTCTTCTCTTGTAATTGACTAATACTAAGCAAATTATTCTTGAGTTCAGAAATAAAAAATACTTCAGTAATCACCTGAGTTGCTCTATTGATATGCAGTTTGATGCTTCCCTTCCCCATTACAGCCATCTTGGTGTTGTTGCCGAGTTTCACCACTTGTCTGAAGGTTTCGTCTAGGTCGAGAAACCATTGCTTGTTATCGCTCATGTGGTTACTGCATCCAGAGTCTAGGAACCACAATGAAAGCACCCTAATGCCACTAGGAAGGAACCCTAGAGGGGAACGAATAGGATTTATGCTAATCTAATTTAATTTATGCCAATTAAAAACTTATTAACAAATATATCCTTGTAAATATGATATGCAACAAGATATGTGCAGGGATATGAAACTAACACAAGGGTGAAACAAGATATAAACAAAAGATACAATTGTGATAGGGCAATATAAACAATGCAAACACACAATATGATCACGGAGTTCGGACCTTCCGTCCTACGTCTTCGCTCCCCACTCTCGGGGAGAAATCCACCATCACACCGGGTTTTCAACGATCACCCAAAAACGTTTACGCCACACAATATCTGTTTTCAACGCTCATCGATTAACGTTCACAATCTCACAATGTAAACACACTAACTACCACCTCAAGTGTTGGTCTCTAGTCCGTGTCTTCCTCAAGTGTTAGAAATTATAACCTCTCTCTAGGTATTACCACCTACCCCACTCTTCTTGGGACGATTCCGTCTCTCACCACACACTCCTCTTGGTGTACTAGTGCAATACAAAGTGAATCTCGTAATTAAGAACAAATACAGCAATGGTTGTTCTCTACTATGGATGAGAACTCAATGTAAGCTCACTCTCAATTGTTACAACTCACCACAACCCAAATTATACTAAGTATGAAAATACAATAAGCTCAATGGGTGTGTGTATAAACAATAAGAAAAATAAATATAAACTCAACGTAAATCTAGCTTATGAAAATATGCTCAAACATATAAAATAGCTAGGATTGAGTTTAACAAAAAACTTCTCTATAGATCAAGAGAGAGTGAGAAGAGTTGAATGCTCAAACACCAATGAATGATCTTCCTCAAGCTCTTGTGAAATTGTCTTCATAAAACAAACTCTCAAATGCTTAAAAAAATTTTAAACAAACTTAAACCAAAACTCAAACCCTTATTAAAACACTCTTAAACTTGTTTTAAAACATTCTCTTAGATGTTCTCAGAAGTTAGAGGATATAGGGTATATATAGGCTCATGAAACAACCCTAAAAACCAAGATAAAACATCATAAAAAGATAAAATAATGGAAACTAAAAATCTGGAGAAACTAGCTATTATCATGCCATCGGTCGACTGATATGTCGACTTATGACCTCATCAGTCGACAGGTCAGTCGACCAGAATAAAAACAGACAGTTTTAGAGTTCTGGAATTTTACGTATCTAGTTTTGTAAAATCAATTAAAAATAGTAAATAAACTTCAAAAATCATAAAATTTTGAGGCAAGTATATAAATATATACAATAACATGTTAGAGAAAGAATTTCTTAAATATCACTTCCCATTTGTGAGAAATAATTATTTGAACACAGATATTATAGTTTCTAAAAACCGCTGAAACACCCGATCTTGTAAAATCATTTTGACATAGTAAATCAACTCCAAAAATCATGAAATTTTTAAGAAAGTTTCTAAACATGTATGTGAACATGTTAGAGAAAAAAGTTTGTAAATATCACTTTCTATTTGATAGAAATAATTTATTTTGTAAACTGGTCAAAAATCAAAAATCTAAAAATTGTACAAAAACTAGTCGTTGTGAGTTTATCAGTCGACTGATGATCTCATCGGTTGATTAATAACCTCATTAGTCGACTAATCAGTTGACTAAAAATAAAGAGAGATTTTTTGATGATTCCAGGTATTTTCATCAGTTGACTGATTATAGTCGACTGATAACATAATATCAGCCTGAAATGAACAGTAAAACTAAACTTTGAAGTGCCTTTAAAAATATCAAATAAA
This sequence comes from Asparagus kiusianus, assembly GCA_022839385.1. Taxonomy (NCBI): domain Eukaryota; kingdom Viridiplantae; phylum Streptophyta; class Magnoliopsida; order Asparagales; family Asparagaceae; genus Asparagus; species Asparagus kiusianus. The sequence goes on along the minus strand of BQKN01065864.1, from coordinate 623,512 downwards.
TTCTAAAAATTATGAAACTTTTAAAAATGATTGTAAACATATAAATGAACATGTTAAAAAAATAATTTTTATAATTTCACTTCACATTTGTAAAATATCATTAATTTTCAAAATAGTCCAAAACATAAAAATACAACAACACTTGTTTTTTTGTCATTTTGACCAAACAATGTTTTAAAACTTTATAAAGTGATTTTATAGACTTAATAAAGTATGTATAAACTGATATTAAAGTCTATAACCAAACAAAATAATATTTTCACAAAAACACTTATATTTTGATAAAATCAACAAAATTAACAAATATGTGTGTGTGATTAATATATGAGCTTAAAGTATTAACACACAAGTATAAACCTATACAACAAACACTATAAACTATATACCAAAGCTTGAAGGTCTTCAATATAGCTTGACTTGGTAAACTTGCGGATGAAGCTTGAACTTGGATCTTCAACTTGAATTACAAGGCTTCATACTGATATTCCTTCCAACCTCCATAGAATATGATCGTGAATGCTCGATTCCATCAATCTTCCAACATATTGTTTGCCTAGAATAAATATAAAAAAATACTAGACAAACAACATTAGAAGTAAAGTATTTGTAAATCATCATCAAAACAAAAGGACCCACAACACACTTCATCTCTCTTCGAGTTGTTGAATTCAACATAGGACATCAATAACATCTCCTCTTCTTCATTGAGCTCAGCATAGTTGGCATTATTTTCCCATCTGGAACACTCATATTGGAAGTGTCCTAGATGGTGGCATTTGTAGCACTCTATTAGTGCCTTTTTAAACTGTTGCTTGCCCCTGCCTCTTCCTCTTCCTCGAAATGCACCTCTGCCTCTACCTCTGTATCCAAATCTATCTTCATGACTGACCTTGAGAACTTGTTCTTCATTTGTATGCACATTCATCCTCTGTTCATGCACCAATAGACTGATCTGCAATTCATCTATAGTCAAAGTATCCAAATTGTTGGATTCTTCAACAGAGCATACCACATAGTCAAACTTTGTGGTCGTGGACCTTAGTATTTTCTCAATAATCACCACTTGCTTCATGTTCTCCCCATAAGACTTCATCTTGTTGGCAATTGTGAGTGTACGAGCAAAATACTCGTCCACTTTTTCACCCTCTCTCATCTGCAACACTTCAAATTATCTACTTAGTCTTTGCAATTGAGCCGTCTTCACCCTTGTACTCCCTTGATATTTCTGCTTCATAGAGTCCCAGAGTATGGTCTCTAGTATTGTGCGATCAATAGCCTGGAACAAATAGTTCTTGGCTTTGTGATCCTTCTCTCTTTGATCCTCAATTGTCTTACGTTGACCCTCTGTTGGTTCAACTCCTTCTTTTAGCTCCATGATTCCTTCTTCCACCATGCTCCATAACTTCTTGGTCTGAAGAAGATTTTCCATCATCATTGCCCAGTGATCATAGTAGCCATCGAATTTTGGGATTGCTGGTTGCACAAAGTTTGCCTCTGAATATGAAGTCATTGTCTCTCTTTCTCTTTCTCTTAAGAAATCTGATGTTTCTTCACTCCCGATCAGGTCCTGTGATGGAGCTCTGATACCACTTGTCAGGAACTTAGAACCTAAACACAGGGCACTTGCAATCTGGGAGTTCAAAAGCTCTCTATTGAATGAGAAATAATGTGGCTTTATACTAGCCTTACAAACAGGAATGATAGCAAAATGCAACCACGTTCACACAACCTACAATGCGGTAAATATGTTACAGGAATGATTCAAAGTTTAGTTACAGCCCTATAATCCATGGCATTATTAACACAAGCAACAACTAAAATATGACTAACTCTAATCGACTTAATCACCAAAACACTACCAATCCTAACAAGAAAAACAAACCCCTATTCTATTATCGGAGCCCCTCAAAAACCCGTCTTTCTTTTCCCTATTCTCTGTTTCGTACAGATGAGTCTGAGCATGACTCGCTTGGCGGTGTGGGGTTCGGTGCATGAGAACTCGGCGTGTACGAGGTTGAGGCCGGAGAGGTGGTTGTTGAGGCGGCGGAGAGAGGAAGTCGAGGAGTTCCTTGGATTCGGGGGCTGCCGGGACGGACGTGGTAGGAAGAGCAGTTGGGGAAGTGGGTCAGCGTCCGGCGATGGGGGAGGAAGGAGGGGAGGTCGCAGCACGCGCAGAGGCGGCAGGCGCACGTGTTGGAGGGGTTGCCGCACGTGGGGCAGGGGATGGTGGTGGGCGTTTGTGGGGGTGCATGGGGGGAAGAATACGAGGGATGAGTAGGAGACTTCTCTTTTATTTCTTTCCTTGCTGATTTTTTAGGGTTCGGGGGTGTTTGTTTAGTTGTAAGTGAGTTGAAAGAATAAAAGTGACTTTTTTTTTGTAAGTGGGTTAACGCATCCAAGTCAGCATACAAGTGACATACATTGTTTGTTTACAAAAACTAATTATTGTTGAAAGTAGAAAAGTGAGGATGATGTGGCAACATTATTTTAATTTAATTATATATTAAAAATCATGTTTTTATATAAATTGCTTCCCATCTCTATTTATCATTTTGAACAATATCCAGGGCCAGCATCATGTAGTTATAAACATTAATTTAACAAGTAAGTTATCGTTAGAAAGTAGAAAAGTGAAGATAGTGAAGATGATGTGGCATTTCATATATTTATTTATTTATTAAAAACCATATCATATTCTAAATGGTTTTGGTAATTGCAAAAAGTAGTCAGCATTTAAAACTACATAAGTAGCACGATTAAACACAAAAATAGGAAACTTAATTCATAGCATAACAACTTGAAAAAAAATCATGTAAAGACCCCTTATCAGATTTAATCAACAGCTACAGATTGTATCCTTAAATTAGAAAATAAGGATTTTTTATCATAGTCATTTGCATCCTTAATGCTTGGGAACTAGTCTCTCAATTAACTGAAATTGCAACTGTGTCCCTTGATTAATTGTGCAACAACTCATAAATATTGATTGTGCAACAACTCATAAATATTGATGCACTTGATAGCAATTTCAATAATTTGAGAGACTAGATAAAATAGCAAAGATTAAGGGGCTAATATAGATAACTCAAGAAAAAATGATATTCCCAAACTTTAGATGTTGTGAACCGCCATGCATAAAAAATTGGTTAACGAACCTAAGAAAGGGAAGATTTAATTAAGGAAGATTTAATTAAGAAAATATTTTTTATTAAGAGTGGTCCTCATTTCTTTCACTTACATGTGACATCCGCACTTTTTTAGGGTAAGTTGAAATTGTATTATAGCTTACGTGGCAAAAGTTTGGTATTTCACTTTCACATACACTTCCAATAAAACAAACATCAAAAGTAATAAAAGTAAGTCACTTTCACACTTTCACTTCCTACTTTCGGGTAAACAAACACCCCCTTAGGGTTTGAAGAGATGGAGAGAGAACCGAGAGGGGTATTAGGTTTTGAAAAATTCTTCAAGGACACAAAATATGGGATTAATAGGGGGGACAAGTGAGGTGTCCCCCTCCTATTAGATAATGAGTTGGTCATCATTAATGACAGCCAACTCATTATCCAATAGAAAGAGGACACCTCACTTGTCCCCCCTATTGATCCCATATTTTTGGTCCCTGTAGCAAAACTCTTAGGTTTTTATGGAGGTGCTGCATGGGAGGGGTAGGTAGGTTTTTGTTTTTGGGTATTTTTGCATAGTGGTCCCTTACCTCTTTAATATTTCAATATTGGTCCCTCAATTTATCTACATTGTTAATTAGTCCCTTAAATCATATTAATTATTACGTTTTAAACTTGTTAAATCTAACTGGATCGGTAAATTTTAAATTTTATTGATATGGGTTATGTTTGTTTCGCAATTGATTTAACTAGTCCTCCACTAAAAATAAACTGTTTCTTTACTGGGTTTTTTAATGCTAAAATAAGATTGAGACAACCGGCCCGTTGTCATCCTCTTCACCACCTATTCAATTTCTCTCTTTATTAATGTTTTGCTACTTTTATCACTAACTCTGGACAGATTAAACTTAGAAAAATTCTTTAAGGACCCAAAATATGGGACCAATAGATGGGACAAGTGAGGTGTCCCCCTCCTATTGGATAATGAGTTGGCCATCATTAATGATGGCCAACTCATTATCCAATAGGAGGGGCACACCTCACTTGTCCCATCTATTAGTCTCATATTTTGGGTCCCTGTAGCAAAGCTCTTAAACTTACTCTATGGCACCAAATTCAAGCAAATATCCAGGCCCCTACCATCAGCTCAAATTAAAATCACACGAGCAAAAAACTTGACCTTTTGTATAACAGTATCTACCTCTGTTTCTACGCAAGTTCATTTACTTTCTCCATTTCTCCAATACTTCAGGGAGTTGAAGCCTTTCCGCACATAAATTCAAATTCCTGTTGATATCGCTCTGCATCATCTGAGAAAATGCTTGCTGCATCATCTGGTTCAACTCGCAGTCAACACGCCTCCCAATTGACAGAGAGATGCGGTCCAAGGACTTACAATTTTGAACATACTTTCGTCCTCAAACATACCAAATCCCATTCACTCAAAAGCTAAAAATAGAAATCAGTATGAGAAAAAATTTAAAAAAAAAAACAGGCACTCAAATGATATGTGCCAGAAAAGAAAATGTAGACATATAGACTTAAATTCGGAGTAAAACCTTGGCTTTCCATCTCTTATATACAAGCAGCCATGATTCTACACTCTGAAAACAGCAACTAACCAAAAAGAGGAGAATATTTCCCAAAAAAACATGCTCCTGTGTGGTTATGAACAGATGCAAAAGGGCTTTCTTCAATATTTGCCCTCAGTGACTATTCCTACCGGTAATCAATATACAAAGCCTAGTTTCCTCCAAACAGGCTACTTATTAATGACGCGACCAAAGAGAAGCAATGATGTGCTGACATCAGGCCTTTCTTGATCTTGGTTTGTAACGTGCTTTGGCCGCTCCTTCTCAAGAGTAGGAACTGCAAGGGATAGAGAAAGTGATGCTGAAACATCTTCGTCTTCATCTAGATTTTTCCATTGCCTCCCCTTGTGTGCATTTTGTCTTCCCCAAAGAGCAAGTTCAAGATTTGGGTTTTTAGTTTCCTGATCATCTTCGTCATCTGAAGAGAGTATGTGTATTAGGTTTTCCGGTTTGGTATTATTCTGTACAGGACTCGGTTCCACTGGGAAGAAGTTCAATGATTCTGTAGACTGTTGATTCCAGATGCCAGACAAGGGATGCACTTTAGATGAAGATCTCATGCTTGATGTTTCTTCTCCATAGCATATCCTTTTCTGTTTTCTTTCATCATTTGAGACCATGGTTTCATTGATATCTACAGAGATTAAATTGGTTGAGGATACGTGCGAACGCTTCCTGTTTGGCTTCTCCTCCATTGATCTCTCTTCTTCCCCCAGTCTTTTCCCACTTCTGCTGCTTTTGACATCTGCAGAATAAACAAGAGGAGAATTGAACACATTTATAATATCAAATTAATGGCAGACATAGTCTGAGACTTGACTGAATAGTGAATTACCTTCACTGCAATCTGGAGTTGAGTAGGAGACCGATGCTCTGCTAAGCCAAACCTGTTCGTTAACAGCGTGAGTGTGAGATGTTGAAGTTACAGCCTGTCTTCCCTCAAAACCATAACCAATTTTTTTCTGCATGCAAGTAGATTCATGTCAAGGAAAGAAAATTATATCACCAAACAGTAGCTGGTGGCTCTAAACATCAATTAGTTTAAAATAAAAACAAGAACTAAGGGTGGCAATGGGCAAATTCTGTGAAGAGCCTTAGCACTGCTCTAAACCCCTCAGTGGGAAGGACATGGATAAAACACTATCAACCACAGACTAATATAGAAGATGGTAATCATCTGCCAGAAACCATTCTCGAAGATAGTGTTCCCCAGCAAACATTGTCCAATTCTATATTGAGCTCATCAGATCTCAGCATCGTGCCCAGCATACTCTATTGTCAAAGATAGGCCTCCTCCTTTCTAATAATATATAGTAATAAAAGTACCATCAATCTAAAGTAGCAATGGGAGAGGTGTGCTTATGTTATTAACTGGTAACAAAAAAGAAAATGGAAGACGTTGCCAAAAGACAGCAATTACGTTAGAGAAAATGACAGATAGAGGCTGATAGATAGAATTTATATTAAAAAGATGATGCCCAAAATTCCTCTTATATATATATATATATATATATATATATATATATAGAGAGAGA
>BQKN01065864.1:584481-597313 GCA_022839385.1 Asparagus kiusianus | reverse complement strand
TAGAAGAATTCCGGCATGTTTGGATTTATTCCTAGTAAAGGGAAGTTAAGTGAACATAAGATGACTTAAAGGAAAGTTAAGATAACATACAAAACTGGTTTCAGAATTTAGTAAGGAGAACCGAGAAAAACTTATTTCACTGTGTTTTGGAAAGTTTAATAAAGTGAAGGGAAGGGAGGAAATATATATAACATAAATAACCTTACTTGTGTAATATTCCTTTTTTAATAGAGGGGTAAAATTGTATTTGTGCAATAGTTAACTTTCCCTTCACCCTCCCTAAAAAAAAAGAAACTAAATTATCTGTCACAAATGAGTTCTCAAATAAAGTTAATGAGTCCCCTACCTACCATAAGCTCCAATCCAGACTGGCCCTTAAGGCTCTAGGCTTTGCAAGTGTGATATAACTTGAAAGATCAATTTGTCTACCTGAACTTCATAGATATATATAATTAATATGAGTTGTGGTGTCAAAAAGATCAAACGTTATTGTTTCAGTATACTGAAGTGAGTTTTTAAGCTTTATATGACACCAAAACGGGCGCATGCTAGTATGTTAATTACAGGCTTACAGCATGTAAGCCTGCTTTTAACAAGATTTGAGAATGACAAATTAAGGTGGGGGAAACTTGGGTTGATGATCTAATGGATCGATTTTGCGTAAAAAGGACTAAATTGATTCGACCAGTTAGGTAGCATGTAATATATTTCTTTATAAATTCAGTTAACTCATCTAAGCAGGTGGATTAATTATAAAGCCCAACCTACAATCAGTTGGTCTTAAACATTGGTTCTTGCCTTTAGACAGAGATTGGGAGCTAATTTTAATCCAAAAGTGTAAGTTGTTAAGTATTAGTCCCAACTTTAATTTTAAACTCATAACTAAGTATTGATCGCAACTTTTATTTTAAATATATTACTCTTTCTTATCCAATTCGATGTCAAACTATACGCATACATGAATCCTAACATCTTAATCCTTCTATATGGATTTCATTTGAAATTTTCATATTCAAAACACTTAACTCTCACTTTTCATTAATTCTCATCGGCTTCATTTTGTTTGTATACTCTTTGTATTAATTTAACAAGTTAGTTAAGGGGGGCTTAAAACTCTCCACTTGTGTTGTCAATGGAAGAGAGAAACTGCCGCACTCACACCAAAGCCTAAGCATGATCTTACTACATAAAATTTGAATGGGGGTTAAAACTTGACATTAATTGAGAGGTTGGCAGTGTGTTTGTTAATTAACCAATTATGTCAATCATGCTCCAACTAAACCAAAACCTCTCCCATCTAATTTAAACTGAAACAATCAGTAAGTTTGCATGGTGGGATCACTCTGCATCTTTTCCTTGGTTGGGTATCAGATTCCAGTGGGATACACATTATTTAATTAAGTGTTTCATTAAGATAGTGAATATTTAACTAATGTTTTGCCGGGTCTAGTCAAGATTTGGTATATTATACATTTATACTTGATCATATGCCTGACAAACTCATAGTCAAATAAAAAATATTCTTCTTTGGACTTACTTATTGTCTCCTTGGGATCCAATTAGGGGGGCTAAACCGTATCCATATCCAAGGAAATATCTATAACTGTATATGTATCTGAAATTATGGATACGGATACGCATTACTCAAATCTATAACCGATAGGATGTGGTTATGGACATGGTTTTGTAGTGAAATATCTGTATCCGTATCTTGAATATACGAATACATATTAGTCATACTATTACGATAGTTTTGATTCTTAGCTTACTGATTTGTGGATAATTTTGATGATCAAGATGTCTAATCTTAACTTTTCAGTTATAATGAACATACTAACAAACTCTTTTGTATCACATGAGCTATATTTTTCTCAATACTCTCTAGTTTTCTCATATTTGTTTTGTATCTACATGCATATCCGCTTATATATCCGCATGTATATCCGTAACTGTATCCGATTTTAGCGGATATGATTATGAATTTTCTTTATCGAGGTATATTTGTATTCGTATCCGTATCCGAGATGGGTAAGCGGATATGGATATGATACACATCATATCCGAGCCATATCCAGACCGGATGCACCCCTAGATCCAATTCAACCGCCGATAATCAGAGTAGGGTCAAGCATTATTTCGAAAATGTTAATGAAGTTAAATTCAGACTCTATCTGTCTACCTATCTATATATCTATTTATTTTTACATTTATCGTTAACATAGTATAAGTTTTGAAATTTTGGAATTACGATTTGTGGTTCCTTTTTTCACAATTTATACGTGACAGCATGCACAAGTTACAAGTTATGCTAATGAGGCTATAATATCTGGACTATTAACAAACCATTACTATTTTTGGAAGGCGGTTCTGTGACCATTTCTCTGACGTTCCTAATTCCTTTTAAGATCCCTTAGAGCATCTCCAACAGCTTCCCTATTTCCCACTTTTGGAGAATTTAGTTAGGTTTTTGGTCCAATAGATTCCCCATCTCATTCCCCAAAAAAGGGATGTAGGAGAAAAAATGGGGAAGCTTCCCCAAATCTGCAGCATTCTCCAAATTTTTGGAGGAAAAAAGAGATTCTTCAAAATGGGGAAGCTGTTGGAGTTAGTGTAAAAATTAGTTGGAGAATATGACTTTTGCTTCTCCATTTTGGAGAAAATTTTGGAGAAGCTGTTGGAGATGACCTTATAACTCTTGTCAGGAATTTGTGGGTCCACCCAATTGAGTGGCCGGATTCTAAGTGAGCTTAAACCAGTTCTTTAGTAAACTGGTTTCTAATCTTAGGCCCCATTTGGCAAAGGGTTAATGAAGAGGGGTTAAAGGGAAGGATTAATGTACTTAGCCCATTTGATAATCCGAAGGACTAAATTATTAACCCGTTAAATAAGTTTTATTTTAGCCCTTATGATCAGCTTTAGTGTTTGGGAATAACAATGATTTTGACTATTTTCTTTATAATTAGAAGGGTTAACTCTTATTCCATCTAAATAGGAGTATTAGTAAACCCATCATTTTGAGGGGTTAACTCATTTTAACCCCTTTAGAGGGGTTAACTTAACCCTTCTATATTTTTTATGTTTGGCAAATTATGGAGGGTTAACTCACTTTAACCCTTATATAAATTTGTTGTGTTTGGCAGGTTAAGAAGGGGTTAAATCTCCTTAACCCCTCACTTAACCCTTTGCCAAACGGTACCTTAAAGAATTAGGAATTTGTTCTCTACTCTATATGTATGCACTTACGTAAAGATCAAATATAGAGACACAGAGAGAAAATATGTAATGTTGTCTTCTCAATCCTCTTCATAAATCCTATGAGTATGAATTGGTCACGAGGTGATATGCTAGGGCTTCTCCCTGTATCAGTGCGGTCGCCCCCCAGACATTATCCGGAGATTAGAATTAGATGTGTGGCGATCCTTCCAAAAGATCCTGAAAAGTTATCTCTAAGCATGATATTTATATATTCGTATTTATACATGGTTTACATTGGTATCATAGCGAGATTGGGGTCACTCACAATTTTGATCTTCATGTTGTATGGTTAGATCCATTTTTCTTGCATTTAGTGTTTGCGCAAAATAAATTTAGTTTCTATATGGCGTCTTTGGTCCCTAGAATAGATAAAGTTAGGATTTTTATTAATAAAAGTTTGTTTTTTTATTAAAAAATAATTTTTTGGTGTAAAAAATTAATTTTTGACATCTAGGATGTCATATCTATAGTAAAAAAATTCAACTTTAATGAACTAGTGGATAGTTCTAATAAATTAGAGATTTATTAATTTTTTTAGATCTAAAAATATTTTTATTTTTTTAGATTTTAGAACTTTTTTTGTTTTCTAAAAATAAATAAAGATAAAACACTAGATCTAGCACCGCCGACGTAAGGGGCACCAACAACGGCGGGATCTGAGGGTGGCGGCTTCGTGGTTGAGCCCGCCCATCCTCCTCCTAAAACCAACGATGCTGGGCAGCGGCATCGACAGTGCTGTTTCCAAAGAAAAGTTGGGACGGCAATTGACGAGGCTCAGAGTGGCGGCACTAGGCCGCTATCTCCGACGACGAAACTGGCGAGGGCCCTGTGACCAAACCTAAATATGGGTCACGGTGGCTTTGCTAGGCAGTACCGCCATTGATGTCCCTTCATGGATCATCCCTAGGGTTTTAGAGTTTCTAAACCCCTAGGGAAAAATCCATAATTTTTTAATTACGAGCTCTTTCTAAAGTTTTAGAAATATATTTTTAAATTAAAAAATTATTTCAAAATAACAAAAATATCCAAAAAATATTAGAAAATATTTTATTAGTTTTCTTTAGAAATTTTGAAAATTGACAAGATAAGTTAGGTTATTAAAAAAATTGTTTGTTTGTGTACTAATTCTTCTCTTAAGGTACCAAAATAGTTATTCTGTTTAGTCTGGGACTAAGTAGTTCAGTATAGATTTTATCGTAAGATTCATTTTTATCCTGAAACTAGAAGATTTTGGTAAGTACTGAAGTGGTAATATCTGAGACTGAGCAGGGTTTAACACGAACTCACAAATTTGATGACGGTCAGTATAAGATCTGGAGGTGACAAGATTGCTCAATATGGTTCGCCGGATGGACTACAAAGAGGAGCAATCTTATCGAGAAGTACGAATGCAAAGAGCTTCCGAGATGCTCTTAATGAGATATATTCAGATACGTCTATTCAATGAGGATCCATGTTCTTATTATTAATCTAGACTCAAACAAGATAACTGCTGAATAGAGCATCAAATTACCTTCGTATGATGACCTCTATGATCTAGGATCATGAGAAACTAGAACTGCATTGAGCTAGGAGTGACAGATCCGAGCAGTTATCTGAAATAAAAGAAGCTAATTAAATGATGAAAAGTCTAACTAATAAGAGAAAAATTAATTGGTTTCACTGCAAACAAGCCGTTCATTTCATGCACGAGGGCATATAATCGAGAACACTTAGGACTCGCGAATCACATCTTCAAGGCAAAGATAGTATTGGGTCATAAATGAGAGCAAAAACATCTAGTTATGGATTATGTAACGGTGTTGCGCACTGATGCATAGAGGTGTCTTCTAAGTTCTAGGAACAAATAGATCTTTTTAGGATGCTCTTATTAAGAGTAAGAAATCATCTCTCGGTAATTAGGCTTATGGGATTCTAGTTGGTTTTCCATCTATGGATAACTTAGTTAGACTTACTTAAAGATTTCTCTGCTTATATAAGTCAAGGTAATCATCTAGATAATTTTAGAATGTGACTTATTAATAGATAATTGGGTTATCTTCTATTTTGTGTTATGCCATGAAAAGATTGGTATAGTAGATTAAATCTATGGTATTTTGTATGATTTAATCTATGGTATAGTAGATTAAATCACATAAGAGGACACATGAAGGCTCGCTAGGTGCAGCCGCCTTGGATATGCGCTAAGGTATTTGTCCTTCTAGGTCTCACGGGTAAAATCACTAAAAGGTCATTTGGAAAGGCTATGGATACCTCAATTATAATTTGTTCACTTTGATATATGCAGACTGATATTTATAAAGGAGCATGTTAATTCCTTATATTTATAGGCTAGTACGATCATGTGTATCAAATTCTTACCTAGTTGAGTGCTTGAATTTGTTTCAAGCGCTAAAATAGTAAGAAGGATAATTAGTTAAGTAAAAGCATTAAGGTTTTGCACACTAATCATGAGAGAGTATTTATCTTAAAAAGCTCAGGGGACTATATCAAGAGAAAGGAAAGTCATACAGTTGTTGAAGTCCTATATTCTGCTATACAATGGAGTTGCAAAATTAAAGAATATGATTTTGCTAGATATGGTTTAGAATAGCTACCCATTAGGTTTTGTGGGGATGTGCTTTTGATAGTGACATTTTCTAAACTGTGTACCTTTGAGATCGATATAGTCAATATCCTATTAGTCGTGGACGGCTGAGAGCTAGTGTTATATCACACGTCCATGACGGAGTATTGCTTTCATATACTACTTTTCATTGGATGAGAAGTTTGGATCCTAAAATTTTAGAGTGTATTCTCGTACGCTATTTAACACTCTCTCTAGGTTTTGTTTACATGTGAGCAATATGATGAGATTATGACATTGAGTTTCTCACGTAGGATTTCTTACATAAAGAAGAAATACGTCAAGATTTGTGTTCATAGGAGATTGAGGAGACCGTCATGAATCCAACAATGGAGGAGGAATTGGTTCCTTTATTAGCTTGGGATAGTGAGAGCGATATATTATTGAGATGAATTGGAGCCATCTTTAAAATCTCAATTGCCTTGAAGATCATTCAATGGACAAGTACCCAAAAGACACCTCAGATATACAAGGAAATGTTCATGATAGCACCGCATATTGATGCAGAGCCTAAGCCATATGGGGACACTATTTCTACATCTGTAGCAAAAGATAAGGAGAAGCTTGAGTTCATGAGGAAAAATCAAGTCTAGGACTTGGTGAATCTTCTAACTGAATGCAAGAAAACTGAAAACAAATGTGTTTTCAAGGTTAAGCAATATGGGACGTTCCAACGATGTTGGCACACTTGATGGTGAAAGAGTACACCTAAGTAGTAAGGTGGTCTAATGAAAGAGACTTTCTCCAGTGGTGAGAGCAAGCTCTATTAATAGATATGACTCTTGTAGCACAAATGGATCTTGAATTAGTCCAGAAGGACATCGAGATAGGTTTTACCTATAGAGAACTAGAAAAAGTGATCTATATGGATCAACCTTGTTTCATAGCCAAGAGACGTGAGCACGAGTGTACAAGTTAAAAGATCCTAGCTATAGCTTGAAATATTTTTTCAATGTGTAGAATATTGATCCTCTTGGAACATGTTGGGCCATGATTTCTAGATGATCAATCAAGATGGTTAGGCCCACATATAGTAGAAGTTTTGGATCCTATCGTCATGTCGATGAAAAATTGCTAACCGGGTATAGCATGGAGGCTAGTGGTGCTCTAATTGCTAAGACTCATGCTCTAAATATAGAGCAATGTCCCAACATGAAGCAGAAAAGAAGCTAATACTGAGAATGTTTGCAAGGAGTATAGTCGATAACCTTGTATGCATACAATGATTGACACATCCTCTACAGTAGAACTAAGCGTCGATGCAATCCTGATACTACTTATTGGGATGAGTCAAAAAGATCCTCAGGTATTTGACTACACTTCATGTATTTTTCTATGACAACACAGACAGTCCCCTATAGGATATTCAGATGTTGACTGGGCTGACAACTTGGATGGGGGAGCATTAATATCTGGCTATGCTCTCTTACTGAATGATAGGTCATTTCTTTGAGTAATAAGAAGCAGTAGTGTATATCTCTTTCCACTTGGAGTGGAATATGTGGTGCTATATACATTGGACGTAGTGTAGTTGTGCAAATTCTCAGGGAATTTGATTGTAACGTGACGTGTAGAGGATGATATGATTCTCTATCATGATAGCATGTTGACTACTAGTTAGACAATAAGTCCAAATTGGTTTGTAAAATCGAATAAGATCTAGATCGGGTACCATTTTATTAAGAACTGAGAGAAGGATATGTTATGTGTTGACCCTATAGTTTTGATGATGATTTGCCAAACAATTTATATCTAATCTATTCTCTAGTCTTCGTGTTTATCTTTACATGTAATTCAACACACGTCTATCAAGCGTTAAAGATTCAAGTTCATATGTGTGGATTTACCTAGGTATTAGTTCAGTTTACTTACATATAATGTATGTTTATATCTAAGCTCAATATATACACACTTAACACGATTTTCTACGTTTTCTATCATATAAATGATTTTTCATCAAACGTTGTTACAATATCTTATATCTCATGTTTACAGCTCTTTCATAATTCATTATATACATATAATACATGCATAACATATAGATACATATTTACAAGCCTTATGTTAATTTTCATGTTCACGAAAAACAGGTTTTCTGAACATTTTTTAAAAACAGGGAGTTTTCACAAATAAAAATTGATTTTCCAAAAATTCCTTTTCAAACATGGTTATTTCATCATTTAGAAACTTTCCCCAAAGTTTTACTATTTTTGGAATTGATTTGATATTTTTAATGAATTTTCAAAATAGCCCAAAAACCTGTCATATGAAATATATCAGTTTCCGGTCGACCGGCTCTGTCGACCGCCAATGGTATTTTTCCTTGGCATGATTTTTTTGTGCTCACGGTCGACCGTGGTGGTCAACTGTGAAAACATCCAGAGACTTTCGCGGTCGACCGCCAGCTTTATTTTCTCATACCCTGTGTTTTTGAGCTTCGCGGTCGACCGCACCGGTCGACCGCCGAACTGTCAGTTCACTTCCAACGGCTAGTTTTTATAACTGTTTTCAAATTGATTTTTTGGTCTTTTACTTATGTTTTTGCTGTTGTATTGGGGTGCTATATATACTCCATTGCTGCTCTCCTTCTATAGATCCAAGAAATCCAAGTTTTGTGTTTAACAAAACCCTAAGTGTGTTTAAGAGCTGTTTAAAGTTGATTTCATCAATTTGTTTTCAAGAGAAGTTTTTCTATAATAAGAAGTGGCTTTCAAATCCTATTGGGATCATCATCTACTGTTCTTCTTGTTTGAGAAGTTTTCTAAACTCTTATATAGCTTGTTATTTCATTTTTATTTCAGTTAGCTATATTTATTGAGTTTCATTCACTGTTATCACACACACTTATTGAGCTTAATATTTTCATACCATATAGTGTGGGTTGTGGGGTATGATTTAGTGAGTGTGAGCTTCATTGTGTTCTCACTTGTTATTTGAGAACAAATCATTGTATTTAACTTTTATTTGTGAGAATCACTTGTAATACACTTGTACACCAAGAGAAGTGTGAGGCGAGAGACGGGGTCGAATCCAATAGGAGTGGCGTCAGTTGACGAACCTAGGGAGAGGTTGTAACCGAGCACTTGAGGAGGAGGACACGGGCTAGGTTCCTACACTTAGTGTGTAAAGTATGATTGCATAGTGTTTATTGTGTGAGAGTTTTTGGTGAACTTGTAAACCGAGTGTGTAGAAGTTCCGGCTTCCAAACCGGATTGTGATAGTGGATATCTCCTCGAGGTGAGGAGCGGGGACGTAGGTCGTGGTGACCGAACCTCGTAAACATATCGTGCGTTTGTGTTTTGTTTGACTCATATTTTATTTGTGCATATTCTTATTGTTCTTATTCATATATATCTCTTGCCAGAACATATTGATCAATATAATTTTAATTGGCAATTAATTGGGATTAGATTAGCATAAGACCCTAATCACCCCCCCCCCCTCTAGGGTCTAACATTATGCTAAGTGTATTTTTATTAGTCAGTTGATCGGGTATCTACTAATAAAGGGAATCTAGTAACAAAGGGAATAGCTGAGGAGCTGCTGGTACAACAAACTTGAGCCTTATGGTCTATATCTTTAATGATGTTTTTTAGTTGGTACCTCAGACACTTATGTTATTATGGATGATGACTTTATAAGATATTACATTTTATCTTATTGTCTTTTTCTCATCTATATGCATATATGAGATTGTTTGTATCTTATTATTACTTGATTATCACGGCATGGAGCATATGAGCATTATGATGTATGGGGTACTCAAAGGGCACTTGGTGCACTATTATAAAGTTACATCAGTAAGTATGAGCTCTTATCACACAAGAGATCCCTTTCGGAGCTGTAGAAGTTGACGAAGATGAGACCAAATGTTGGATGTTATTTGACTTAGAGCAATGACTACACTATCGTGTTATTGGGTAGGACGATAGCGGGAACACTCTATTGGTCACCCTGATTTGGTCAGGATAAGTTTGTATACATATATGTTGAAGCGATTGAAAAGAAAACTTGATTATCATATTTTATCATACTTCTATACCCTCATTATCTATTTTATTTAAAATAAATATATCACTAATAATATATTTTTCTCTTAATCTGTAGGAAATGAAGAACTAATAAGAGCTAAAAAAGAACTCAAATTTCCTCATTTTTAACCTTTTATTAAGCACAGGATCAAGCCCAGTAGCTTATAGAAGTTAAAACAAGGACCCGATATGAAAAGAAATCAATTAAATTCATATTCAGTATGACCAGCTGTAAAAAAATATCATTATCTCCCAATTCAAAAGGTAAAATCTAACATATAATATATAAAAAATATTAATCTCGAAGAGACGAAGCTATCTAGAATATCATATTATCGATACCTATATCGATATGGGCATCGATACGTGCATCGATATTAGTATCGATAAGCAGCTATCAATCAAAGGTTAAAATTGTATAACTTAGGTCTTAGGCTTAATCTAAGATCTAATATTACTTATAATACTTTATAGGGGTAGAGAGTGACGGTTTACGTGTGAAAGATTTTATAAAACTCAATTTGAAGATGAGGATTACTCTTAATTGAGAAGACCTTTCAAAATTATAAATCTTATTTACAATTAATAAAAAATTTTACCTTATCAATTTTTTGCTTCTCTTTATTGATTGATGAAGATGAAGATGAAGATTTACTTTTAAGGGGCCAAGCCATTACAATGTAAGTTTTCTTTTTCCTTTTTCTTTTCTTGGTTTATAGGTTCATATTTTAGGATTTTTTTTTCTTTTTATGCTAGTAGATTAGATTTATTTTGATGCTTTGTAGAGCAGATTTGCTCTAATGTTCTTTTATTTTTGTTATTTCTTTTTTATTTTGTAGTATAGATTTATTTTCTTGCATTTCTACTTTTGTAATTTATATTTTCTTTTATGATTATAGTTTAGATCTTTATTTTCTTGTTCTTTTTCTTTTTTTAATTTTTATTTTCTTGTATTTTTATTCTCTTTCTTTCATGCTCTTAAGTCTAGATTTTATCTTTTGGTTTTTATTTTTTAAAATGTGTAACTAAAATTTTGTAGGAATTCTAGAATTGTATAAAATCAGTTTGTTTCTTTTATAATTTGTAGATTGCTAAAATGATCATATTTAGCGTAATCAACTAGAGAACTAATTGGTAGAATAAGAATTTGATAATATATGTTTATATTAAAAATTTTGATGGGTTATGCTTATGAATTCTAGAATTACTATTTCGTTGTTATTTTTTTCATGAACATTAACTTTGCTTGGATGATAATTTAATAAGTATAATTTTCTTAAGTGTTTTGATAGTCTATACTTAGTAAATCTAAAGTTAAATATGTTAAAAAGAAAATAGTTACTAAATTTCAAATAAAACAAGATAATGGATTTAATTCCAGATTACTATCTTATCCATGTGATTTACTCACCCTTTTTAGATTGATTTCTCACTTAATTCTTCTTTTCTTATTTTTATTTTTATTTTTAATTCTTTTGTGATTCTATTTCTTTTCTGTTTCTTTTTTATTCCTTTTTTGCTTTTCTCTTTTTGAATTTTCTTCTTAATTTTTCTTTTTTTTTGTCACTATTTTTTCTCCTCTTGTTCTAGTTTTCTTTTATTTATAAATAATCACACACTTTCCTTATATCTTTGCACATTTACACTTTCATTCCCAATTATCAACACACAACTTTAAGGAACCATTTTAGAAGCATTCCCTACACACCTTCCACGAGGGATCAACATATTTCTATACTATAACTTGATAGTTGTGCACTTACAATTTTATTTTATTTAATCCCTATCAAAACCCCACATCCACTTTAGCTATTTTCTATGAGCCAGACTAGGGGTTTAACTTGGCGCACAAGGTACGAGCCTATCAGGAGATCCTAGGCATATCACGGGGCAATATGACTAGACAAGTTCATTACGAGGTAATGGAACTTGGGCTGTATGGTACTTATTTAATGATGTATGCTCTCATGGAGAGAGAAGAAATATTGTAGCATGTTGCCATACGATGTGTGTTACGATCAGATATAAGGAGTTCGAGGGATGGATCCCCACTGCCTCACTATATGAGCCCTTATATATGACCATCAATAATGGAGGGCAGTCACTATACCCTTAAAGACAGTGGGCTCTCTAGAAAGGCTATTATGAGCGTTTGGTACTTTGTCTATTGTTTCTTACTACGATGAGATAATACGCACATACGGGGCAGTGCTAGGAAAGTGGGTGATTAACACATTTAACTATTCAGGCCAAAGAAAGAGCGATTGACATATTCTCCTGATTGCATCGCATGCACAACTCTTATTTACATTAGAGGCAAGGTTTTTAAGAGTGCGATGAATCGAGGGCAGGCCTAGGTGCTCACATATGCTTCTTTGAGGGATTGAAGGTACTTGAGTAGATATGGTTGGTTAGATCTGGGGTACGAGATACCGCATACTTACACTTTTGTTTGTGTATGTTTATTTATTTAGGAGAATTTTATGTCAGTCCTAACAGATCTAGCTGCAAAGCTACCCGCTTGCAGAATTTTATTTATTTTAATGTTTTTACATTATCAGATTTTTAGGGGCTAATTGCTTTTGTCAAGGGTTTATCCCAATTCGTCAATAGGTTTTTTGTAATTTTTAGGAATTTAAATAGGGTTTTTTTAGCTTTCAAAATTTTCTACATGTTATTTGTAATTTTATATTTTTAGGTAGCTATTTGTACTTTTTGATATTTTTAGGATTGTTTGTAAATTGATGGATTAACTTGAAATAAGAATTATTTGAGGAGTGTATACTATCTTGGAGGGTTAAATTTAGTCTATACACTATCCTTGATGGTTAATTTTAGTGAGAATTTCAAATATTATAGAAGTTAATGCTCAACTCAATTATGAGTGGTTTATTGGAATTTACTTTCTAAAATAATTAAG
>BQKN01065864.1:556138-579481 GCA_022839385.1 Asparagus kiusianus | reverse complement strand
CTTTTTGAATACATCAGTTTTTCCTTACCCATATGAACTGCTTATCTTTCTCAGTCCATGAACTTCAACGGAAGCTATAGGAAGAGCCCTCATTCCTCAAGCTAAGTTATCCAGAGTAAAGACATCTCCAAGCTTGGATACCCATCAATCTCTCGACCAACATTATTCACTCTAGTTCCTCTCAAGCCATTAACCTCTCAAGCCATTAGATATGGAGCAGGCATATCCAACATGCATCAACAATTCGACTTTACCCCGGCAGTTTCCCACAACTTATTACAATTTGTTAATGATGACAGCTATAAAGAAGCTGTCAATGTTTAAGAGTAACAAAGAAGTTGATAACGCTGAGCGCTACAAAGAGGTATAATTGACATGTGAATATAAATGATGACAACAATACCTAACAGATGAGTGTGCAACTTTAGTTCCATTAGGCAAATTTGGGGATGTACCATGGTTCTGAGTATGAGCAGAAGCAGAGTCTTCTTCATCGCTGGCCAAAAAAAACATATGCACCAAGATTAAGGGATATTCTTTACATAAGAGAAGTTGGGACCCCAGGACAAACCTTCCTCGTTGAAGTAATCTTCTTCCTCTTTCTCAAGGGCCCGCTCATCAGTTCTTCTTCTGCAGTCCACTATGTTAACGACATTCTTTCTCTCACAAGGCTCAAGTGACTGTAAGAGGGTTTAATGGGAAATTAGTTCCCCAAATAATTTATTGCATGAGCAACAGAGCAAGTTTTAATGTTCAACCATTAGTCTTGATTCTACATTTTTGTCTTCAAACTCTAATAATAACCAGGTGGAGGATTCACTTCTAAACCCTTCAAAATCCGTGTAAATATTTCTAGTAACTATTCCATAAACTTAAAATTTGATGCCATCTGAATGGGTGATCTCCCTTTTCCCCCATTTTGCTTGTATGTTCATCCAAGAAACTCTAGTTGTATGCCTCCTAATCCTCGAAATGACCCATTATGCCATCCCAAAATTAAACCACAACGCTAACTTAAAACAAACCATTACTCTTTGGAACTCAAGAAATTAGTCTACTACTTTCTACAATTAAAGACATTTCACAGATTTGAATCTAGCTATAGCTCCCAAACCAATCAAATTCAACAGAAAACGAGCGAACACCAAAAATCCACAACCCTAACCCTAACCCTAACCCTAACCCTAGAAGAAGGGGGAAACCAAAGTACCGAGGTCCCGGAGATCCTGAAAGTGTTGCTGCATGGCTGCCTCCTCCTTGAGGATAAGCTGTGCGGTCTTGTTGGATCGCCGAGGGGCGTCACCGACCATGAAGAGAGCTTCGAGGAGGTGATCGGCCCCGAGCCTGATGTCGCCGATGAGGCGGGCGGCGCGGGAGAGCCTCTTCATCGCCATCGCCACCTGCTTCGGCGGTGCCTCTGCTGTTGAATTCTCCGATGCCGGTGTTGCTTGCGGCGCCGCCGCCGCCGCCGGCGGTTGCTGCATCTTCGCTTCGCTTCTCTGCTACTCGCGGCGGTTCAGTCCGCGTGCTTAGGGCTCGGAATGGTTTGGCCCAGGTCGAAGGTGACGGAATTACAGTCGGCGAGGGCATCTTATTTCGATTTTGAGCGGAAATTTTGGGGGAAGGGGGGGGATTTCGATTTTTGGGGAAATTTTGATTTGTTTGTTTTTTTAGATGGGCCAAACTATTGAAATTTTCGTCTAAGATCTAGCTTAGGGGGTGTTAATCAATTGGGACATTTTCATACAAAATGAGATAATTGTTAAAGTGGAATAATGTTTCGCTAGTGAGATATTTTAGTGGGATAACTAGGAACAATTTTGTGAAGCGGGATATTTTGATAAAATAACGTGGGATAAATTTTTATAATCATGAAGTATATATTTATGCATTTTGAAGATATAAATACTATTTATGTATTTTAAACTTATTATTATTGATTGATAATTGCTTACAAGAATGTTCTTTACTATTAAATAACTTTTGGTTAGACTATAAGATATTAACAATTATTATTATGATGATGGTCTAATGATGGTGATAACCATAATAGGAAAGTAAAGAAAAAAAGAAAAATAAAAAATAACAAAATAAATATGAGTTCTAGTTTTTTACCACCTAGTTCCAAGCTAAAACTTGGAATAATTTGAGAGACTAGAACTCTCATTTTTGTATAGAAAAATAAAAAAAGTGGGATAATTTTGTACCATTTTCCTAATTCTAGTTTTGTTAAAGTTCTACTTGACTAACACTGTAAAATTTTATTCTAGTTTTAGTTCTATGTGACTAACACCTTAAAATTTTGTTCTAGGTTTAGTTCTATGTGACTAACACCTTAAAATTTTATCCCATAAATTATCCCAATTCCCCCTTAGAGGGAAATTTCAGTCTAGGATATCTGACTATTTTAAAAAAATATATTTAAAAAAAGAACTGTTTAGGATTCTATCTTAGATGGAAATTTCTGTCTAGGATGTTTTATCCTAGACGAAATATTATAGACGGAACTTTTTCGTCTAGTTTAATAGCAAACTAGACGAAATATTTTATGTCTAGAATATTCCGTCTAGAATGTTCTGCTTTTTACTAGTGATGTTTGAAGGATATTGGCCTTCGAAGTTTGTTACAATCATTGTACGGTGGACAGATTATAGACTTAGATGATGGATCCACCATTACTGCTACTTCTCATCATTTACCTATTAGAAATTATTTTCAAACATTATATGATGAGTATGCAGCTAGACATGGTGTAACTACACAACAGTCTACAGCTTCGGCGCCTTTGAACACAAGCCGAGGTAAAAGTGTAAGTTTTGATAGGTATGCAATGGTAGCTGAACTAACTGGTGGATCTGGACTTGGATCAGCATTAAAGGTTTCTGAAATAGATGAATATTTATCTGTTTTTTTAGTTAAATGTCAAGGAAATACTTTAGATATCTTGCAATGGTGGAGAGTATATAGATCTGTTTTTTATCCTATATTTTCCACCATGTTTCGTGACTTACTAACAGTGCAGGTTTCGACGGTAGCTTTAGAATCCGCCTTCAGCACAGCAGGACATTTAATCGACGACCACAAGACATGCTTAGATCCGTATATTATACAAGCGGTGATGTGCATACAAGATTGATGGAGGTATGAGAAGCGAACGCAAGTCATCGATCGTATGACTATACTTGAAGATAAATTCGAAGAGTTGGGACTAGCAGATAGATATAAAGATTAAATAATATTCATCAAATTGTAATTTTTATTTCTTAGTTTTAAATTTGTAATGAATTATTTAAAAAACATTTGCAAATGATAGTGATATAAGTGAGTATGTGCCAACCTAGTTGGTATGTACTCATCTATTATGATGTGACGAATTCCGAAATAAATTTATATTTGTAAATGATTTACTGATTATTAATAAAGAAGTTATTTTTATCATCTTTTATTTTTATAATTTTTTATACTTGTACTTTATGTCATTTCAAGTTATTAATAATATGATTGTTTTTTATTAGCATTAACTGTAATTTTTATGTATATTTTATGATTTATAGGATTTTTTAAAAAAATTAAAAAAAAAACCCCCGAGCCTGTCCGGATCCCGACCCGCTTAGGTCTGGGCCCGAGCTCGGTTTTCCGGACCTGCCCGGATGGACAGGCCTAGTTGCAACCAACTCAACTTTTATAAAACATCAATTTTTTAACATTTCCAAAAAAACTATGAAATTCATTAATAGTTTAAAATAAATTTTTAAAAGAGTATTGCATTTATTTTTTATTCTTTATGATTCTAAAAAATATATTAAACAATTAGCTCCAACAAAATTTACTTTGAAAATTTTTTGAGAAAAATTATAATATTTTTTGAATAATATTATTTTTAGGTAAAAATGTTTTTCAAAACATTTTTTAGAAATAATTTATTTTAATTACTTTTTATTAAAAAATAGTATTAATTTAAAAAACGTTGTATTTTTATAAAATATTATCTCCTAAAAATTATAATTATTAATCAATGTAAAATTTATGGAAAAATATTATTTTTAGGATAATTATTATTTTATAAATATGTTATTTTCAAAAGGAAAATATTACTTTCCTATTTTAAAAAAAATTTTAATAAATCAAAATTTTGGGAAAGAAGATTAATATTTTTGGAAAATATCATCATTTTAAGAAATTATTTATTTTCTAATGATATGATTTTTAATGAAAATTTTCATATTTTTTCTAAAAAAATTAATCCTTAAATATTATTTTATAAAAATAATTCAAAAAATAATATTTTTTCAAACCTTAAAAAACTAAAAGCTCTATAAATCCCTTTTTAAAATCTTTATTTTTTCAAAAAATAAATATTTAAGAAAATATAAAAAATGAATTAATAATTTAACAATATGTTAATGGTAAAAGAAAGTTTTATATGAATGTAATAAATCAAACAAACAAAACTGCAACTATAAGATATAAATTTAAAAAATAAACTAAACAATTACAACTGCAATTGCATATAAGAAGAGTTACGTCATCTTAGTTACATGCAAATGACATTTGCATTGCAACTATATATAATTGCAGCCTACTAACTAGATGCGGCTTGCAACATCAAAAGTTTGTTACAAAAGCAAACTATGCAAAAGAAAGATTGCAATAGCGTTCAAATTTGAACAACAAGTCATAATTCAAATAACTCAACATTAGAAACATGCATGCTTTGAGAAGCCTTTTGAAAACTGAATATTATATATTCTATGTTTTTTCCCCCTCCTTTTTTTCCTCCTTTGGGCTATCTAGGCACTGACTGCCAAATTAGTACTTAAAAAAAAGTTTCCTGTTGCGAAAGCAAAGCCCACGATAAGATTAAGACACGGCATCCTTCGAATGAGTGGCCGGGGACATCGAGGGGGTCCATTTTTGTACTTTGTACGATAAGTTCCAAAATAGTAAAAAGAAAATGGTAAATTTCACCAAACCCTCTGACTTTTTTCATGGTTAATATTTAACCCTCGAAACTTTATTTTTCCACACTAAACTCCTTAATCCCCCCCCCCCCCCAACCCACACACAAACCTCCCTAAATTTTCCTATGAAATCTCAACCTTCCTTCTTTCTTCTTGCGCACAGGTCAAGATCCAAATCCTGATCATCTTACATACTCGTCGTTGAATTAATATTGCTTTTGATGTTAGAAGATTATGAAATCATCTAAAATATTTTTTCTCATCCGAGCTGACTCAATTAAGGATATATTTTTGTTGTTCAAGAGCCAGTACACGGATCTCTACTGTTAGACCGAACCATGAATGTGGGTTATGGTCCAAGACTAACGGTGTTAACGTTGGAAAGTTTTTTGGGGAAGGTGTAAAATTGTACTAGGAAAATTAAATATAAGGATGGGTTCATGGGGAACGGTTTACAAGTTGGGGGGTTATGTGAAATTTTTCCTAAGAAAAACTCTCGCTCGTCCAAAGTGTGAGCTCAGCAAGCGGCAACGTGTGTTTGACTTTATGTTGCCCAAAAAAAAAAGAGAAAGAGAAAGGAACGTGTCATTTCGTCCTAATTGTTACTAGGTTTTTGATTCTTTTGCCAATAACACGATGGGCCCAATTGCCACCGTGGATGTATTTCTTATCGTCGTTCCACGTGGCATTTTCTTATTGGTTAGCTATATATTATCTGCATATGATGGCCAATCCCAGCACGAGAAAGGATATGACAGGATAACTAACTACATTTCGATTGTGACCATCGAATTAGTACCCGAGAGATCGATCGAAGTCACAAACAACGGCTAAAATCTATTATCAAATTTAAATTGCAATCTGGATTGTAAAAAAAAAATTGATGTTCAAAGTCTCGATTTTAAATGATGAGCGAAGAAGAAAATAAATGTGAAAAACACAGACTTGGTGATGTATATCCAGAGTTTGAAATTAAAGAACCACTTGCTTAATTAACTCAGTTTAGGAGCTATAATACGGTTAATATACCATCCCTCCGCAAAGATATTGGTAAGAGATTAGGGGTAGAAAACCCATTTCATCATTTTGCACATGCGGAAAAACATATTCAAGCATTTTTTTGTCATTTGTTTACTAGAGATGACGCATAAATTTTACGTCTGATAAATTGCAATACCTCTTACATTATATCAAGTCATTGAACAAATGACAGGTAAATTTTACATCAAGCTATAATAGCATCTATATATATTGTATCACATTACTAATTTAAGGACCATAATGAAAAATAATCTTACTCGATAGGCAACAAGCATGAAAATTATTTCCACACATACTATTCTGATATTACAAACGATCACACTCTTAAATTAAAATTAAACCACACATGTCGACGCTCATGTTTCCCTAAAATACTACAATAAAGCTATGCTCGCGAATGTATGAATATCTTAAGGGGCTATTTGGTTCACCAAAATTTTGCGGACTTAGGATGCAAAAGCATAAAAAAAAGTAAAAAAAAACATTTTGTTGCATAATAAGATTCCTAATATGTTGGTTATTTCAAAAAAGAAAGAGAAGAGTAATAAATAGTTTTTACAAAATGCCAAAACACCCAATTTGCCAAAAATCTTTAATTTTGGAGAGGAATTCAGGTGAAAAGCCGACAACACCCTATCATATCATCGCCCACCCAAAGATTGGGTACGATTCCCTATCTAATAATATCGGATATTGGCATTATGCCGGTAGCGAGCTCATCAAAGATAATCATAAACATATTTTATTTTATTTTTTCCCTTTTAGAAACTGAACCAAACAAGATATTATATATTCCAAGATTTGTTTTTCCTAATAGGGGTTGTTTGGTTGTTTTCCGAAAAAAAATCGGAAAAAACTCACATTTCAACTTATTTCAAGAGATTTCAAGACATTTCTCGCATTTCTTTTTTGTTTGTTTGTTTTGCAGTAAAATCACTGTCGCGTCACCGCCACATCACATAATAAACAAATCCAGCAGCAATAGTAACAGTGTTTCGATTTTCATTTTTTGTGTTTATTTGAACATAAAAAAATGAAATGGAAATCAACCGCAATAGTAAACAGTGTTTTCAGTAATTAAATAATCTGTTTTATTCACAGCCGTTGTTTCAACGATGCTTTTAGTAATTAAAAATTCATTGAAGTGACATTTCCAAGTGCATGTTTTCAGAGGTTTTTGGTGTGAAAATATTTTTCTCAAAAATCTTACGTGGCATCTTACGTGACACCATCATTTCTTGAAATCACAAAACGAAACAAACATATGATTTGAAAATCGGTTAAAACCAAAATCCTACGTGACAATGGGAGATTTCTTAAAATCTGATTTGGTGACGGGTTTTCTCAATTTTTTTAGCAAACAAACAGCCTCTTATCATTTTTAGTCGAACATAAACTTTAGCTTCCTGCTTTCGACATAAAATTTAGATATCTCGATAGGGGTGGGCAAAAACCGAAAAAAACCGCCCGAAAAAGCGGGCTGGTTAACCGAACCGGATTAAATGGATGAGAAGAAGACTCTAAACCGCCCGAACCAAATTAAACCGGTCTGGATCCGGTTTGAACCCCTGAACCGTCCGAAAAAAACCGAATCGAATTTTCTAATATAAATACTGAAAAATCCCTAACCCTAACTCCATTTCTCCCAGTCCCACACCACAACACCGCCGATCCCAGGATCCCTAACCCGAATTCTCAAAATACATTTCTCCCAGTTCTCTCTGCCCTTTTAATCGAAGTCCAAGGTAATTCTCTTCTCCCAATTCTCAAAATACATTTCTCCCACACCACAACACCACCGATCCCGGTTTATTATTGTGGTATGATATATACTTGTTGATATGGTTTGCGCTCATTTCACTGATTTCAGTTTTTTTGTTAGTTGTGGCAATGGTGTTACTTCAAACAAGCTCTACATTTTATTATTTGGGGGGAAAAATTAAGTAAACAAAGTGAACAAATAATGATAGTTCATCAAAAATTAATAGGCAATGATCTCAGGCATGGACAGATTTTTACGACATGAAATTAATTCGGCCCAAAACCGAAACCGATCCGAATTTCGGTTGGGCCGAGTATTCGAATGAATGGGAAAAAATCTGGATCAAGATGAGAGTTTTGAGAATCCGAAAAATTCGGATTGTATACGGATTGGGTTTAAAACCGACCCGAACCGAATATACCCGGACCTAATCTCGAGGGGTACCTCACAGCCCACAGAACCAAGCGGGTCACGGCAAAAAGAACGCGCCAAAATAAGAGAGAGCTTTCATATCGGACGCTGGGCCCCACCGACTCACGCGGAACATAATAAGAAGAGGAGACGACGGACTCCCGCTTATTATTATATTAGAAAGGAAGAAGAAAATTTTTTTTTTGAAAGAAAATGCTATGAGATCTCAAGCTTTGAAGTAATCAATGGAGCTCAGCTGCTCTGTGTCACGCTCTTATTCTCTCTCCTCTCTCGCGTCTCGTTCCTCTTCCTCGTCGTCTTCGATCGCGAGCATCAAGCTCGGCACGAGAGAAGCTAGGGCGAGAGAACGGAGCAGCCGCCGGTGGAGCAGGGCTCGGGCTTCGGTCGAGGGCGGCAGCGAGGGGAGCATCGACGGCGCTCGCGGCGGCGGAGGCGGGGATCGCCGGAGGTCGAGCTTCTCCGCTGGAATCGAGGTCTTTGGCGGCGGAGGCGACTCTGCTGCTGCTGAGATTGCTGTTTGGGAGAAGTTGGGGGCCGTTGTTAGGCTCAGCTATGGGATCGGTGAGAATAAGTTTTTTTTTTAAATTATTTTATTTTATTTTATTTTATTTTTTTTGATTTTAAGATTATGACGGAAGGCTTGTGTATGGAACCAACGGTTGTTATGAGTCTTATCCAGAGGCGCCGGGGCTATTTCTGTAAATATATTTTTAGCCTCAAGCTTTTGTAGTAACCGAAGCAGATGGTGCGATCTGGAAAGAGGAATTCTTGGTTTAGACTTGCAGATTTGGAGAATTAATCTTAAAAAAAAAAAAATTGTTTTTCCAAAAACTCATTTGCTCTGCAGCTCTCTTACTCTACCAACCAACAAATTCAAATGTTAAACTTCAAAATCATCATATTTTGAGGCTAGCTAGGCGTCAATTTGTCCAAGTTGTATGTGAAATTAATCGATTTTAGGTTCTAATTTCAAAGTATTAAAATTTAGTTTCTAATATAACGTTGAATCTAATTTAGGTACGGCATGCTCTTGATCTTTCTCCTTCTGCCCTGCTTCCAATCTTTATAACCGTCCTACAGCTTTTAATCTTTGTGAAATAACTTTCTCCTTCTAAATTTTACAGCATGCTGACTTTACTTCATCATGTTCGGTGTAACTATATTTCCCCCTTTTAATCTTTATAGCCTAGTAAACTTTACTTCATCATGCTCTTTAAATAATTTTGCTGTATTTGCAACTAATTGAACCCTGTGTTCGTTCTTCCAACTAGGTATCTATGGAGCGATGGCCTTAGCAGGGAATTTCATATGCTCAATCACCGGAGTAGATAATACCGGCGGTTTTGATCCGTCACTTAAAGCTATAGTCGATGGGCTCGGCTATGCGGCTCCCCCAATTATGGCCCTCCTCTTCATCTTGGATGTATGCATTCCCTCACAACTTATCTTGAATTCTACTTGCCATAAATGTTTCCTGAATATATATATACGAACTGGTAATTTCTAAGGAATTTTTACTGATAGATAAATGAAGGACCATCAATTTGTTGTTTAACTTGTATTTATGGTTAACCTTTTCGTAAGCAAGTTTACTAGGCTATGGAAGCACGTTTCGGAAATGTTGGTTTCAAGAGACGACGTATAAGGAATCTTAATTCTGTCGAAAATTGGTATGTAGCGTACTTGACAAGGACTTTAATTGTTAGATTGCTTATTAAGACCAGCTCAACCTTGTTACCCATACAACAAAAAACTTACGTAAAAAAATTTGTGGGGATTGAGCTCATACCAGAAATGATAATTGAGCAGGAGCGAAATAAGCCACAAAAATGGAAGCTGACTCTTTCAAAAGAAAGCTTGCCTCTAATACTGAATTGAATGTATCGAGATCAGCCTACTAGTAAGAATGCTGTCAACCACTTGTAGTTGTGGTTAACTTTTCCGAAAGCAAGTTTACTTGGCCCCTGAAATACTTACTGAAAAGGTTGCTTTCATGTAGGGTTATCAAATGTGTGGTTTTGGGTGGATCATAAATGGGTGGGCACATTGTGCCTATTTGCTCATTTATGACCAATTTAGCATTTGCTAAATGGGTCAATTCTCACCCATTCATTTATTAAATGGGTGGTTCATTAGTGTCCCAAATAATCCATTTAGCTATTAGACTTTTATATATAAAAAAGTTTTAGGGGTCTATTTTTTGAACTTACAAACACGAAAAACACCATCAATGGTTTAGAATTTTAAAAACAATCTTGAAATTTCAAAAATTATCAACAACGCCCTGTAAATTTATAATTTGCAAAAGAACTTTTAGAAATTTATAAAAACATCCTCAAGAACTCAAAATTACAAAACAATCTCAGAATTTTCTAAACATGCAAATAACACATGAAATCTAAAAAATTCCACTTGTGCCCTATAGATATAGAATTTGCAAAAAACACCCTCAAAGTTTAAAAAATGTAAAAAACACCCTTAGAGGGTTTAGAATTACACAAACCACTCTGAAATTTCAAAACCTACAAATGACAAGTGAAATTCAAAAATTACCAGCAGCCCGATGAAAATTTATAATTTGTAAAAACACCCTCAAATTTTAGAAATTACAAAAAAGACATCCTCAAAAGTTTAAAATTATATAAAACTCTAAGAATTTTCTAAACTTACAAATGACATGAAATTTGGAAATCTCCAACATCCCCTTGTAATTTTAAATATTGAATGTGTTTTTTGTAATTTTTTAAAATTTAAGGTTTTTTTTTACAAATTATAAATTTTTAGGGGTTGCTGGTATTTTTTTGATTTTATGTGTCATTCGTAAGTTTTGAAATTTCAGGGTGGTTTTTATAATTTTAAAACATTGAGGATGTTGTTCGTAATTTTTAAAACTATGAGGGTGTTATTTACAAATTTTAGATTTATAAGGGACTGTTAAAAATTTTTAGATTTTGTGTCATTTGTAAGTTTAGAAATTTTTGAGATGATTTTGTAATTTTGAACTCTTGAGGGTGTTTTTTACAAGTTTTTAAACTTTGAAAGTGTTTTTTGCAAATTATAAATTTTTAGGGGGTTGCTAGTAATTTTTTAGATTTCCATGTACCTTAGCTAGGTTTTGAAATTTTAAAGTTATTTTTATAAATCTAAACCCCTAAGAGTGTTTTTCTCATTTTCTAAAACTTTGAGGATGTTATTTGTAAATTTTAAATTTATATGGGCTTAGTAAATTTCATGATTTCATATGTCATTTATGAGGTTAGAAAGTTTTAAGATTCTTTTTGTTATTTTAAACTCTTTAGGGTGTTTTTTATAATATTTAAACTTTGAGGGTGGTTTTTGCAAATGTTAATTTTTTAAGGGCTATTGGTAATTTCCTAATATTATGTGTGTTGGTCATTAGTTTACCTTTAAGGTGTTTTCTATAATTTTAAACTTTAAAAATTTTTCTGTAGTTGAAACTTTTAGGGTGTTTTTGTAAGAATACTCATCTAAATGGGTAAATGGGCGGGTAATAGCCCGCCCATTTATGACACGTTTATCTTTAATAGAAACGCCCACCCATTTATAATATACTAGTTCTTGTGCACGTGCAACGCACGTGGTTAAATATCAAAATTATTTATTTATTTTCTTACTATAAAATAAGCCAGACTCATTTTCATCTAAAATCTATAAGCATGGATTATTACATTTACCATAAATTTTATTTAAAAATTTTAAAAAATTATGAAATAAATTTGTGTGTAAAACTGGGATCAATATACTTTTATATACTTATATACACAACATTTATTTTTTAAATTATATCAAACTTCATGTAACATATTTGTTTATCGGATCAAATCATCGATCTTCAATTTGTTTATCTTAGTCATTAAATGTAGTGTTAAGTTTGTAAAAATTACGATAATATATTATTGATGTGTTAGTAAAAATATAGCCAAATACTTAATATTAAGATTGTTTGTATAAGCTCAGCACAAAGCACATACTTTTCACAAGACTATGAGACATATTAATTATTGATAGCCTTAAAATAAAAAAATAAATACTAAAGATTAATGATGACTCTAATATAATTTTATATGACAAAATTATTCACATAAGCATATTAAAAATTTTGCATGAAAATATATTCTAAAGATTCGTAATTTTACTTAAAAAATTAAGTTGTACTATAAATTATTCAAAAAATATTATCCTTTATCCATTCTTGTTTCATATCTAGTTGAGCTGATATCAATCATTCTCCACCTTTATCTTTTTTCTGAGTAATTTTACATAGTATCTTCATCGTCTACATCAATTGTGATATTATATTATTATATAATAAGAGAGCAAAAGACAAGACAAGAGTCTAGAAATATATTAGGATATACTTGGATCAATCAAATTATATTACTACCATAATGAATATGCATCATAGACAAAATATGTTGACAATCTTAAACTATAAAACAGACTGTATGTGCGTTCTAACATAACTTTTTTAATGTAAGCAACCCTCAAGATTAATTTTGAAAATATCTTGGAGCCAGGAATAAACAAGAAACAAGTTTGCAGTGGAAGCTAGGGGAACGTAGCACATTCTTAAGAATTGTTAATCTTTGCTTAATTTGTTTATAATGACAAGATCTTATTATTAACTAAATATAGTATATTATTTTTTTTATTGTGCGTTAAAGGCAGGTAGAGGACCTAAGTGAGTCCTTATCACAATAAATGCTATACAATTTAAGTACAAAGAAAAAAAAAAGAGTTGATCAATGGTGTAGTTGGTGAGAGGGAAACTCTAGCAGCTTAATTTGGATATGTGGATATATTATGGATGGAGATGGAGAAGGGTGATTTTGAAAACAGTGGGTGTGTAGAGGTAATTAATATGATTTTTATTTGTGTGAGTTATCAAGATATCCATGGTCCTGTGGATATATATAGCTATAGCATTGTTGCTGCTTCTTTTGGTTTTATGAAAGAGTTTGGGTGTAAAAAAAATTTAAATTATCTAATCGGTTAAAGTAGGATCATATAAGTTGAGCTTATACATGAAATTTATTTTAACCAACACATATATGTAAGTATTGCAATTGACATTGAGATTTAAGATACATGTGAGATTCTCTTTGACTTTTATACAAACAGTAACTATTTAAATAATAATAGTATAATAAACTTTGTGATCTGGAAAAAAATCAAATATAAAATATAATTAATTGCTTTAAAATAATCTAATCTAATCTAATAAAAAGAAAATAGATGAAAGTGATGTGAAAATTATTACAATTTCATAATTCATAAATTTTAAACAATCTAATCTAATCAAATAATCTAATCTAATAAGAAAGAAAATAACAAAGTCTTATACCTATTGAAAGAGATAAAAATGATATGAAAATTATTACAATTTCTAATCTGAAAAAATAATCAAACATGCAATATAATTTATTACTTTAAAATAATCTAATCTAATTCAATAACAAGAAAATAGATGAAAGTGCTATGAAAATTGTTGTTATTTCTTAATATAAAAAAAATTTAAATATACAATATAATTAATTGTTTTAAAATAATCTAATCTAATCTAATTTAATAAGAAAAAATAATAAAAGCACATACCTATAGAAGGAGATGAAAGTGGTATAGAAATTGATGTAATTTCTTGGCTTATATATATTGGTATGTGATGTTGCATGTGAGAGATAACAATTATAAATAAAGTTCTATTTAAATAATAATAGTATAATTAAACTTTGAAACTGATTATATAGTACCGTGAACTACGTGAATTTTAGTCAGTGAGAGATCGTCATGTTGTGTCCTCAGATCACAACTGTTTGTCTTAATTTTCCCTTTTATAATTTTGAGAATGAATTTTATCTCTTTAATTTATTTTTTGGATTTTGCAAATATCCTGTCCACATTATGTACATTTGTAGGTCTATTGTTCCTGGGTTCGACCTTTGGGGCAGACATTGTTTGTCTCTTTAACTTGTTTGGTTTTTGCATATGTGCCCTTCATCTACATTTGTAAATTTGGCATTTAATAATTTCCTTTAGGTTTGCATTTCAATTTAAACTTTATCTTTATCTTCATACTATGTATATCAAATAAAAATTCATCAATTTATCAACTTACTCTATGTATTAGTATTTGAATTCCAAGGGTATTTTTGTCTACCGAAAGATTTTTCCGAACTCGTAATTTTAAAGGGAGTATGATTTAACTAAATTGGTAGATTTGGATGGTTCAATTAGTGGGTGTGTATGGGTGGGAAAATAATTTTGGGTCAATTTTGTCATCTCTACTTTCAAGGGACAACTCATAGGATCTTAATCCTATCGAAATTGGGTTTGTAGCGCATCTGGTGAGGACTTCAAATGGAAGAATTCCCTATTAAGAGTGACCAACCTAGCTTTGTCGCCACTGCAATGGAAAACTTACTGAAATTTAGTATGAAAACCTTGTGGGGTTTGATCTCGTACCTGAAAATGACTGGTAGGTGTTGAATAAGCCACTACTGAAATTTAGTATGAAAACCTTGTGGGGTTTGATCTCGTACCTGCAAATGACTGGTAGGTGTGGAATAAGCCACAAAATTGGAAGCTGGCTCTTTCGAAAGAAACCTTGACTCCAAAACTGGATTGATTTTTTTTTATTAAAAAAAACTAGATTGAATGTATTAACATCAGCATACCTAAAAGTTTAACCTCTTATCATTTTAATTGAATTGTCAAGCACTCCACTTTTTGGAGATAAATTGTCAAATGTTCTTAGACTTTAGATTCCTCTTTTTTGAATTTGAAACTTGTATCACATGTTCTTTTAGTAACAATTTGTATAACATGTTAGATTTGGATCTGATACTTTCTGATTCACATTGATATTTGATGAGAATAGACTAAAAGAAAGACGCGAAACTTAAGTTGTAATTGTTTGTTTGACCTGTCATCTACACTCTACAGCACCTTCTTTTATATGTTAAACTTGCAATTCAATTCATCTTAATATTTGACCTAGATCAAATACTTGCTGATTCACATTGATATGTGATTAGAATAAACTAGAAGAAAGATGTTAAACATGTGAACCGGACCTGACAAGGCCCAGTACCACGAATAACACATGCAGCGGATTTTGAGTTGTTTTCAACACACGCACGCGTTTTCTCTCTGCTCCCTATATAAGCAATATTTTATTAGGTTTTTTATGTAGCAAGGAGCTATGATTTTCTTTGGCGGCTACGGAGAAAGAAAAATCAAGCGCAGGAGATTGTTTTGGGTGTTTTTTGGCGGCTGCAGTACAGGAGGAAACATTGCAAGTTAGTTTTTTTTGGTTTTCTTCTTTTTTGTGGCTGCAGTTGAGGAGATTTTGTGTAGTCTTTTTTAGGGTTTTGTGCATCTCTTTGAGAGGTATTTGTGAGGGATTTGAGAGTTTGTTTGAGGGTTTAGATTGTGAGTGATTGTAAACCCTAGTTGTAATCTCTCCCTCTATTAGTAGATCTCCCCCCCTCTTTGCCCCGTGGACGTAGGTAATTTGCCGAACCACGTAAAAATTGGTTGTACTGCTTTTGTGTGATTTGTAATAGCTTTTTAGGTTCCATCGACGCGCAGTCCTAGAGCTGACGAGAGGAAGAGCTAATATCCTACTTTGATAGGATGTTAGACTTCAGATTCTTGTTTTCTTTGAGAAGCAAGAATTCTTATTGCGACCTGACTCTCTTGTTGTGCTGTCGAAGTGCTGTCGAAATTTTCGCTGCGCGCAACAAGTGGTATCAGAGCCCAGATTTGAGGTCTAGGGTTTTTTGGTGGAGGAAGATTCTTGTGTGAAGCTTAGTTCTTGGAGTTCTCGGCTTCGGTGGAGATAGCATTAGGAGTTACCGTTGGAGATTTCGCTTTCCTCGTGTGGATAGGAGATCTATTTGGAATCCGATCTAGGGTTCAGTTGGGTGATTCCTAATTTCTATCAAATTTGTTCTTTCTCTACAATTTGGAGTTAGTTCGTAATGGGAGAAGAAGGTGAAAGCAGCAAATCAATGGCGAGTACAATACAAGTTGGTTTTCAGAACACTAAGATTAGTGTGGTGAAATATGACGGTAAAATCAACTTTGGTTTGTGGATGAGCGACGTACAGGATGCGCTCAATGCTCAGAATTTGGAAGAGACCATCATGGTTCACGAGAGGCCACCTAAATATGAAGAGGCGGTATGAGAGAAGATGAATAGGAACGCTTGTGGGGTGATCAGGTCCTGTTTGGAACAGGAACTGAAATATGATGTGATTGGGGTGACGTCTGCAATGAAGATGTGGGAAATTCTCAACAACAAGTACCTCACAAAGAGTGTTGAGAACAGGTTGCACTTGCTGCGAAGACTCTTCAGATTTCAGATGTCCAGAGGCACCTCGCTAGCGGCTCATGTGAATAACTACACTAAGTTGTTGTCGGACTTGGCGAATGTTGATGAGAAGATATCGGATGAGTACAATGTGATTATTTTGTTGGGCTCCTTACCGGATAAGGAGTATGATACCTTCGTGCTCACTTTGTTGAACGGGAGATCTTCTATCAGCTATAGTGAAGTGACTAACGCTTTGACAAATTACGATTTGAGGAGGAAGGACAAGGAGACTTCCCGTGCTAGCACTTCAGGCGAGGCCTTGTCGACGAGAGGCAGAAGCCCATATTCGAAAGGTGGTAACAGAGGAAGGTCAAAGTCTAGAGGCCGCCACCAATTAACAAAGAACCAATGTGCATTCTGCAAGGAGCAGGGATATTGGAAGAGAGACTGCCCGAAGCTCAAGGAGAAGGAGAATAGCAAGAAAAAGGGCCCGAAGGCCAATGAGGTGAATATTGCGAAAGATGATGATTCCGATGATTCGTGCTTTTCTCTACTGATTACTCCGGAGGTGAACTATGTGGATGCATCAGATTGGATGCTTGATTCCGGCGCTACTTTTCATGTGACTCCTAGGCGAGACTGGTTTGCATCTTTTGAGAAAGTCGACGGGGGTGTTATTGTCATGGGAAATGATCAATCCTGTGGCGTTTTTGGGATATGTATCGTGCGGATTATGATGCACGATGGAGTAGTCCGTGAGTTGAAGGAGGTGAGATTTGTTCCCCAATTGAAGAAAAATCTTATCTCAGTTGAAGCTTTGGAGGCGAAGGGATTCAAGGTGACTTTCGAAAACGCTGTAGCGAAGGTTACTAAGGGATCATTGGTGGTGATGAGGGGAGTCCGCAATCGAAATTTGTATTATCTGAAAGGAAGCATCGAGATTGGTCAGGTTGCTTCGGCTATTTCAGAAACGGACATGAGCAGACTTTGGCACTATAGGTTAGGGCACACAGGTAAAAAATTACTGCAGGCATTATGCAAGCAGGGGCTTTTGAAGGGAGCCAAGAGTGGAAAGATTGAGTTCTGTGAGCACTGTGTTCTTGGCAAGAAGACGAAAGTGAAGTTCGGGACTGCCATTCATCAGACGAGGGGCATCCTGGACTACGTGCACACAGACGTTTGGGGTCCCATCAAGACTGCATCACTTGGTGGTCGACATTAGTTCGTCACTTTTGTAGATGACTATTCTAGGCGTTGTTGGGTGTACACCATGACGAAGAAGAGTGAAGTCCTAGATTTATTTGTGGAGTGGAAGAAGAGATTGGAACTGCAGACGGGGAGAAAGATCAAGACGTTGCGATCCGACAATGGTGGTGAGTATACTTCTGACCCCTTTCAGCAGCTATGTCGAGACGAGGGCATAAAGAGACACTTCACGGTTAGTCATACACCGCAGCAAAATGGGGTGGCAGAGAGATTGAATCGGTCTTTACTGGAGAAGATTCGATGCTTATTGTCACAGAGTGGTTTGGAGAAGATCTTTTGGGCTGAGGCACTTACATATGCGAGCCACCTCATTAATAGGCTGCCTTCATCTGCGATTGAGGGGAAAACCCCTATGGAGAAGTGATCGGGAAAGCCAGCACATGATTATGACCAGCTCAAGATATTTGGGTGCCCTGCATATTATCATGTTAGAACTGATAAATTGGAACCTCGAGCTAGGAAGGTCATATTTATAGGATTCAAACGTGGTGTCAAGGGATACAAGCTTTGGGATCCAGTTGATAAGAAGATTGTGCTGAGTAGGGACGTCACATTCGATGAGGCTTCTATCTTGAAGCTTCCCAGCTCTCATCAGGTGGAGAGCGACCCGACGGAGGAGATATCGCAGGTGGTGGAGATCGATGCAGCTCTACATTGTCCAGATAGTACAGTATCCATGCATGTGCCGACTGAGGTGATGCCAGACGAGCACGACAGTGAGACGGAGGATACGAGTACAAATGTGCAGGATCAGGAACCGACGGCTCAGGTTCAGGATTCTATTGCGGTTCGGAGACAGAGGAGAAACATACAGATGCCAGCACGGTATGCCGACACAGTTGCGTATGCACTTCCGGTGGAGAGTATCGATGAGTTGGTGCCTACTACATTCAGAGAGGCCGAGCAGAGTTCGGAGGCTGATTCGTGACAGGTAGCTATGCGGGAGGAGATGAAATCTCTTCATAAGAACGATACATGGGAGCTCGTTGAGCTTCCAAAGGGACGGAAGACAATTGGTTGCAAGTGGGTATACACGAAGAAGGAGGGCATTGAAGGCACTCCATTGAGGTTCAAAGCTAGGTTGGTTGCGAAGGGCTATGCACAGGAGGAAGGTATTGACTATAATGAGGTTTTCTTTCCGGTGGTGAAGCACTCTTCGATTCGGATTCTGCTAGCTTTGGTGGCACAGTATGGATTGGAGTTAGATCAGTTGGATGTGAAGACGGCATTTCTTCATAGTGATCTTGATGAAGAAATATATATGACTCAGCTATTGGGATTCCGAGCTGCAGGGAAGGAAAAATTAGTTTGCAGATTGAAAAAATCGCTATACGGTTTGAAACAGTCTCCTCGACAGTGGTATAGGTGATTCGATGGTTTTATGATTGGTCATTCGTACACTCGGAGCCAGTTTGATCATTGCGTATATTTTCGCAAGTTGAAAGGAGATGCGTACATTTATTTGTTGCTCTATGTCGATGACATGTTAGTTGCTTCTACTTCCAGGTCGGCTATAGATGAGTTGAAAGTTTAGCTTTCAAATGAGTTTGAGATGAAGGACTTGGGCGAGGCGAAGCGCATTCTAGGGATGGAGATCGGCAGAGACAAGAAGAAGGGCAGAATTTGTTTGACACAAGTGGCTTATTTGAAGAAGGTTCTACAGCGATTCCATGTTAGCATGGATACGAAGCCAGTTAGTGTACCATTGGGAGCCCATTTGAAGCTTTCAGCTAGTCTTTCACCGAAGTCAGTTGAAGATCGAGAGTTGATGTCGAAGACTCCATATGCGAGCGCGGTTGGGAGCTTGATGTACGCAATGGTATGTACGAGACCAGATTTATCACAGGCAGTAAGCATGGTATCGAGATACATGCACGATCCAGGAGTGGGTCATTGGGATGCTGTGAAATGGATTTTGAGGTACATTCGAGGTACGATCAATGTTGGTTTGGTTTATGAGCGGGACACTACAGGTGGGCAGCTATGCATTGGTTATGTTGATTCGGATTATGCCGGGGATTTGGATAAGTGCCGGTCTACGACGGGGTATGTGTTCACTTTCACCCGTGCGCCGGTGTGTTGGAGATGCACCTTACAGTCGACGGTGGCTTTGTCTACGGCGGAGGCAGAGTATATGGTAGTTACGGAGGCTGTGAAGGAGACTATTTGGCTTCGAGGATTTTTGGAGGAACTTGGTATATCGCAGAGGTCCGTTACTATTCATTGTGATAGCATGAGTGCTATCTATTTGGCGAAGAATCAGGTTTTTCATGCGAGAACGAAGCACATTGACGTTCGTTATCACTTCATTCGAGATGTTCTTGAAGATGACGATGTGGAAATTGTGAAAGTCCACACGAAAGATAATCCGGCAGATATGCTCACTAAGGTGGTTCCGAGCAACAAGTTTGATCATTGTCGAAACTTGTTGCACATTCTTGATTGTTGAGGCTGTTGGCGGCCATTTAGATGAATTACGTTCGGCTTGATTCCTTGGGCAAGAGGATACGTAGGCAGTCTTTCAGATGCAGCCGGTTTGGATTAGTTGATGGGGGTGAGATTGTTTGGACTCTCGTTCGGGTTCTCGACGTGTTATGGATTGAGTTCGTACTGGACACAACAAGTTGGGACATTTGGTTGCTTTGGTGTCGGCTCAGTTTTGGAAGAAACTTCACCGAGGTGGAGAATTGTGAACCGGACCTGATAAGGCCCAGGCCCACGAATAACACATGCAGCGGATTTTGAGTCGTTTTCAACACACACACGCGTTTTCTCTCTGCTCCTTATATAAGCAATATTTTATTAGGTTTTTTATGTAGCAAGGAGCTTTGATTTTCTTTGGCGGCTACGGAGAAAGAAAAATCAAGCGCAGGAGATTGTTTTGGGTGTTTTTTGGCGGCTGCAGTACAGGAGGAAACATTGCAAGTTAGTTTTTTTTTGGTTTTCTTCTTTTTTGTGGCTGCAGTTGAGGAGATTTTGTGTAGTCTCTTTTAGGGTTTTGTGCATCTTTTTGAGAGGTATTTGTGAGGGATTTGAGAGTTTGTTTGAGGGTTTAGATTGTGAGTGATTGTAAACCCTAGTTGTAATCTCTCCCTCTATTAGTAGATCTCCCCCCTCCTTGCCCCGTGGACGTAGGTAATTTGCCGAACCACGTAAAAATTGGTTGTACTGCTTTTGTGTGATTTGTAATAGCTTTTTAGGTTCCATCGACGCGCAGTCCTAGAGCTGACGAGAGGAAGAGCTAATATCCTACTTTGATAAGATATTAGGTTTCAGATTCTTGTTTCCTTTGAGAAGCAAGACTTCTTATTGCGACCTGACTCTCTTGTTGTGCTGTCGAAGTGCTGCCGAAATTTTCGCTGCGCGCAACAAAACAATAAGTTGTAATTTGATTCATGTTTGACCTGTCATTTGCAGCACCTTCTTTTATATGCTAACCTTGCAATTCAATTCATCTTAATATTTGACCCACTTGTTAACAAGAAAAATTATCTAAAATCCACGTTTATGTGCACTTTAATACCAAAATTTCACCCTTTTTAACATTGATACCCTAAAGTTCTACTTTGACAATTTTCTACCCTGAAGTTTTCAATTTGATGTTGATTTGACAATTTGATACCCAAAAGCCCTAACTTTGTTCCTCACTTTCTTCAAACTCAAAAAAACGGAAATTTGGAAGTAAACTTGTTTCTCATTCACATTTATATGTTTATATATTCTTAAACAAAATTAATGGCAACTTTTTTGCACTTTTGTGTATCAAATTGTGAAAATAGAACTTCAGGGCATCAATGTTAAAAAAGGGTGAAACTTTAGGTTATTGTGCAAGCAACCCTTAAATCTAGAATAGATGTTATTGAAAGTTTTTATATTAAGCTTAAATGATAACAAACAGGATGAGGTGGTGAAGTATTCACCCCATGCCCGAGCAATTAGAGATGTGGAGGATGAGGAGCTTAGGAGTTTTTTCTACGGCATGTCGCCTTGGCAGGTACTTACTAACCGTAATACTCATTCACGTTGTCATGTATACCAATGACCAATGATACTGACCTCTGAAATTTTGCAGTTTATTCTCATTGTTATTGCGAGCTCAGTGGGAGAGGAGCTTTTCTATCGTGTCGCTGTGCAGGTGAGAATGTGGAAGCTCTAACATTGGACGGTGCAATCATTTTTCACGTTTTCTCCATTTCTCTGCTCACTTTATTATCCACTAAATTAGTTGGAAACTAAACTAATTTCATTCTTTACATATCATACTTTGAAGAAGGGAAGAATGCTTAGGTTTTATCGGTGTTAAATCAAATAAAGCTGGTTTTCCAAAAATTGTAGTCATATGTTGGTCAGACTTGAGAGTATACTGAGAATATCGTCGGTCTTATTGAGCCTAACCACAGTTTGAAACTTGTACAAGTTGCCAAAAATGATTCCTTGATCATGAAAATAATAGAAATGTCTCGAAACAATTAGGATAAGAGTACTAAATAATAAAATATAAAAGTATAACCTCAACCTTCACTACAACTTCGGAGTTTTGGTGTAGTGTCAGGTTCCTTTGACATAGTATTAGAGCAACTCGGATTCAATTCCCACCGGTCACGAATTTAAAGTGGATAAAAAAAAAATCAATGTTGCTGCTTAAGTCCATTTCTTGGCCCATAAAAGGGCACTCAACTTGAGAAGGCATTGCTGGAAAATAAAACATAACCCTCACTACAACTTCGTAGTTTTGGCGTAGTGGTAGGATCCTTGGACCCTAAAGTTATAAGGGGGAAAAGAATCAGAATTTTATATACTAGAGAAAAAGCATGAGTTTAAGTAAAGAAGCTTTCCAGCTTAACAATAATTTCTCTGCTTTACAGTATTACCTTTCTCAATTTGTTGAATCCTCCTTTTATTACAGGGCTCATTGGCTGATATATTTCTGAAGGGGACTGAACTTGTGAAAGACTCACGTGGCATTGCTTCTCTGGTATGCTTATTGTCCTTCTATTTCTCTGATATTCTGCATAAAGTAGTCATAAGTAAGTATTTCTTCTTTGTGATTTCACAAAAATTTTGAAGTCTCTAATATTTGTGGGTTATTGTAGACTGGTATGCTGCCTCTTTTTGTTCCATTTGCTCAAGCATTTGCCGCTGTGATAACAGCTGCCCTTACTGGATCTCTCTACTACATTGCAACTGCACCAAAAGGTAGGTTTTTGTCTGAGCTATCATGGTATCACCTATATGTATTTTTGATTGAGCAATTGCACATACTATGTCATAATCATTTTCATCCATTTCCTATATGGTTCTGTTGCAGACCCTACTTATGTGGTCGCACCGGTATTGCAGTCTCGTTCAGGCCGAGAAGACCTCAAGAAACTTTTTGCAGGTCAGTGCCCCCGCATACTCTAATGGAAAAGTTTACAATTAGAAAAACTATTTCTTTCCCCAGTCTCTTCTATGCACTTCTGTATTGTTTTAAAACTGCAGCCTTGAATAGTCACTATTTTTTGTGTGTATTTAATTATGGATGACATACTCTGGTAAAATAC
>BQKN01065864.1:545977-556128 GCA_022839385.1 Asparagus kiusianus | reverse complement strand
TGAAGAATTACAGAAAATCAGCAAAGGAATCAGCAGGTAGAAAGCAGAAAGTCTGGCGGTCGACCGGCGCGGTCGACCGCGAACGTACACAAAACCTACTGGGAATCGGAGTTGGTGGCAGTCGATCGGCGCGGTCGACCGGAGCTGGTGGCGGTCGACCGGCGTGGTCGACCGTGGATGGCTGTAAAGGATTTAACTCTCAGGAACTGAGATTCGGTCGACCGCTGCGGTCGACCGCAAAACATGCGCGGTCGACCGCCACGGTCGACCGACGATGATCTGGGCTGGGCCTTTCGGTTTTTGACCCGTTTTGTTTCTGAGTTATATATAACTCAAATCCTGATTGTTTAGGGTTAATGCAAGGACGAATTTGAGCAGTCTTTGAGAGAGGATTGTTGCATCCAATTGTGGGAGAGCTTTGAGAGATCAAGAGCTTTGTTTTAGGGTTTGGTTTGAGAGATTTGTAACTCTATTTGTATTCCATTGATTTCTAGTAGTAAAACTCCCCCCTCCTTGCCCCGTGGACGTAGGCAACTTGCCGAACCACGTAAAATTCTTTGTTCTTGCTGTGGTTGTGTTTTGCATAGAGTTTGTGGTTTAGTTCGAGTTATTGTTCGTGTTGCCCAAGAAGCTTCCGCCGCGCACAACATTATCCATTGGACTGTTTAAACAGCATCTCCGGTTTATGTTACTTTTTGGAGTTGTGTGTCTGATCGTATTGTGCAGGCTAACCCCCTGAGTCACAGAAACAAAAATTTATATGTTATGTAGAAGGGTATATCTATAATAATACA
Source organism: Asparagus kiusianus (assembly GCA_022839385.1). Classification (NCBI taxonomy): domain Eukaryota; kingdom Viridiplantae; phylum Streptophyta; class Magnoliopsida; order Asparagales; family Asparagaceae; genus Asparagus; species Asparagus kiusianus. The sequence continues at coordinate 555,334 of BQKN01065864.1, read as the reverse complement.
TGTAGCTTGTAGCCCTAGTCTCTTCTCTATTTGTGTTCATGGTCACTCTCCGTTGTAAGTTTAACTTCGTCAGATAGAAAGAAAAGAAACCTTAGTGCAGCCGTGGAAGTAGGCATCTTGCCGGACCACGTAAAAATCCATGTCTTCTACAATTGCTTTTTGTGTCTTTGTTGTTCTCTCTCACGCTTGCAGGTAGATTTGAACCCTAACATTACTGACCAAGAAAATTTTGGACAGAAGCTGAGTAGGCACTCTCAAACCAACGTTTTTGTTGAACTAAAGTTTTTTTTTTTTTGAGTAACTTATTGAACTAAAGTTCACCTAACTAGAAATTAAAGATGGAGGGATATCATGCGAATCGTTGCAAGATTGCTTATGAGTCTGAATTTAACATGGTCAGTTTGAAGCTAAGATCGCAATAGCTGCGTGCTGCTGCTGCCTGCCTCTGTATTACATTTTTAAAAGATAATACTGTCTGGATTCTGTAGATAGTATTTTAGGCCGTGATGTATATGTCACAAGTTAGTGTACTAGATGTCTGACTTTGGATTATGTTATGCAGCTTGGTATGAAAGAAGGCAAATGAGGAAGATATATTCTCCACTTCTAGAAGGACTGTTGGCTCTGTACCTTGGCTATGAGTGGATTCAGGTAATTTGTATCACCAAATTTGGCTTTGGGTGTTTTTCCATGACAAACTCCACACTTATTAACCGCCAAAAAAAGTTGTTTTTAAATGACATTTTCAAGCTATTGCAGACAAATCTACACCCACAACATTACACTTTCAAACGATTGCAGATGGATACTATTCTTATAACGTTACATTTTCAACTGACTGCAAACACATATTCTTATGACATTAAATTTTGAAATGATTGCAGACCGATAATATTCTTGCACCTATGATCACACATGGTATATACTCCGCCGTTGTTCTTGGGCACGGGCTATTGAAAATTCATGATCACCGACGAAGGTTGAGAAATAGAATAAATCAAGTCAGGTTGGAAGCAAAAAGTTCCAACAAATTATAGAGCTTGGTTGGTAATTCTCCAATACTCAAGAAGAACTTGGAAAGCTTGGCCCCGTGATTTTTTTACCGGTACATTGCAACATCGTCAGGTGATGTCAAAGCAGCGAGCAATGCACAGAGTCTATAAAGCCACTGCCGAAAAGTGTGGTGACAAGAAAATAATAGTTTCGTGTACAAATGATATAGTGTTAATGTATAGATGATATGATTTTGTATTATGCCTTGGTTCAGCTATGAAGACAGAGAGTTCAGGTTCTCTGATGCCCTGCTCTAAATTTATCAGCCCACTGGCAATTTCTGCAATTCATACACTATTATCAATAGTTTTATTTGTAGAGATATCTTCTATAGTATGTGAATTTAGCTGTTTGTAGATGAGGGATCAATCTAAGAGTATAGGTGGATATTTTTAGTTGGCTGTCATTGGACTTAATTTGTTATAATGAATACTTTGTTTAACAATCACGCCTATATTTGTAGTAGTTATGACTTTTATCTCTCAATCTAGGTTGTTCTTTAAATAATAATTAATCACTTGTATATATTAATTATAGTATTAATAAGGATTAAATTGTTACATAAATGTTTATATCAAATATTTTCAATACATTATATTATTAATTTATTATATTATTGATAATAATAATATTTTTATTATTACTTTAAAAATTATTCTTAATATAATAATGATAGTTTATTCATGGGAGTTAATTAGTAATGACAACTTAATAAATACATAAATATCATATTTTAAAGATGTCATCATTTAATTGTCTCACTCAAATTGCTCCATTATCATCAATTAGTGTGCACCCCGTGCAAAGCACGACCCCTATTTTTTTAAGCACTGCATTTTAAAATTGTTTCCCTCTAAGTTTTAATACATTTGCTTTAATTATTGTATGCTTAAAATTATAAATCATACCTACTTTTCTATACTTAAAGAAGTATCTAAGTTTTAATACATTGGATTTAGAAATCATATCTACTCCTCTATACTTAAAGAAGAATCCAAGTTTTAATACATTTGATTTACTTTATAGTTTATGGTACAGTAAATTATTATAGCATGAATAGTAACTCTAAGTATGGAGGAGCAGATTTGATGTACTGTTTATAGTACAGTAAATTACTGTAGTATGCACAATAACTTCGAGAAACTCTTCATGCTACAGTATTTATTGTAGCATTTACTGTAACATGAACAATAATTCTTTGGGTTCTCCTTTAAGTATAGAGGTAGTCTGTCTCAATCAAATTGTCCCATTACCCAATTTTTATCCCACTTTATTCCCCCTCAAATTATCATAAGTGTATAAAATTATCCAAGTGAGACAATTTTCCCAATGGGCCCCCAAATGTCCCAATGAATAACCCCCTAAAGACAGAGGGTCATATATAACCATGAGACCAACTATGCGACGTATGATGTGTCTTTATGATAGTCATTGATATTTGTTGAAATTTTAAGAAAATGACATGTGTTATCTTATCTTATAGTTGGTCCCATAAATTTTTAGTAGTTATCCTATCAGAACCACTTCTATAAGAGTGAGATGATCTATACTACAAATAGAAGATCTGCAATTTCAAAACTAACGTTCTAATCACTCATGAATGATATAGATCACCTCTTTCTATGGAGTGTTCTGATAGAATCCTTACTCATGAATTTTGGATACAAAAAGAAGCACTGTACTAATAAATACTATAGAAAATGGTAATCTATATCGTTCACAAGTGCTTAGAGGGTTAATACAGAAATTATAAATCTTCTATTTATGACGTAGATCATCTTATATATAACTCTCTTGTCAACTTTATAGCTATTTTTATAACAAAATTTTTCGACTTTCAAATATCCACCTATGCTTTAGATTGATCCCTCATAATTATGAGGGACCCTAATTATAAACTCGATAACTACATGTATAATTTTAGTTTGACTTTCATGACTTTAGATTCAGTACAGTACAAGATCCAAATGCAGTCCAATTCTGACTTACTTGTTTACTATTCGGATCCGACCCAAAATCTGGTTGATCAATAATTATACTTAAAAAACGACCGGGTTTTGGTTAAAAAAAAAAAAAATCACAAGTCTCTTTCCGTTCTGCCTGATTAAAAATGGCAAGTTGTACATGAGAATCTCTGAAAAATCCACAAGAGGAAAAAATGGGCTAAAATTTAGAAAACCCCTTTAATGTTTGACAACTGTCAAATAATTCTCTAAAATATCAAACCCCCCCTCGAATTTAGGGGTTCCTAGAAAACTACCTTCAACTTTTAATATTATCCAAAAAAGCCCCTAATGACGTTAACCACTATTTTCACACTTGTGGATAATATTATGTAGGGAGACATTTTTGCCGGTAAAAATTATAGCTCAAGCTTTTATTGTAAAATAATATTAAAAGCCGAAGGCGGGGTTTTATACAAAAACCCCAGAACTCAAGGGTGTTTTGAATTTTAAACGTTATAAGGGGGTTGATCTGAGATGCGCCTGAAGAGGGGCTTTTAGCGAAATTTGTGGCAACTTCCCCCTTGAAAGCGGGTGGGGAGGACCTACGGGAAGTCCAAAAAGGTCAAAAAAGAAAAGAATTCCGTCATAAATCCTTGAGTGGGTCCCGCTTACCAATAAACCCCTCTTTTCTTCTCCGCTCTCTCCAGATCTTCGGAAAAATCCAATGGGAATCCTCCGAAGGATCGGATCCATTCTCGGATTCCTAAGGGGCGAGCCCCACGGCGGCGACGAGGAGGACGATGATCGGACGGCTGACAGCGCTCCACGCCGCCCCGCCCGAGTGTTCAGCGCCCCGGTCCCCGCCGCCGAGAAGGCCGTCGCCGGGCCCGTCATCGTTCCCTGCAACATCGGCGAGGGCGGAGTTCAGGTACTTTGTTCATTTCTTTAGTTAGGTTTTACTTTGAGCTAGTTTAGGAAACCCTAGCATTTTTCAAGATTGTGTTTTTTTTCCCCTCCAATTGCTGAAAACTTAGTAGAGGGAATGCATGATTGTGCAGTTGAGCTTTTAACATGAGATCCCAATTTGGAATTGTAAGTGAACTTTGCTTTGTGGATCGTCCTTGAAATGCTATCCTGAGGTTGTTAAATTCCCCAGGCATTGACTATTTATCAAAATGTTTCTCTTGGAAACATTTGCCTATTCAATCATGGGATTTTAAAGTAGAAGCCATCTGTGCTTTATAACGAAAAGACGCGGGATTGCGTTGTGAATTCAGGCGAGAGTCTGTGATTGGTTTTTCGATAACAGGTTGTTTATCGCCCTCCCGAAGTACCAAAAATCTGAAGTTATGATCAGCACTGGGGGTTATAGTTTTATACTCGAAAGTGCACGGCAGGTTGATCGCCCTTTTTCAGCCTGTCTTGAACATGATATTTTGTAATGTGAGATTGATCTGAGGGGGTTGTTTTCTATCATCTTTAGGAAAGTGTTTTCTTGAGATCTGAAGATATTTTCTCTTGTATCTCTCTCTTCTGAAGTTGCTTACCTTTCATTTGTTGCCTACTTTTCAGACAGATGGTTCTCTGTCTTTATTTTATTTTATTTCACTTTGTTTGTTGCTTTCCTGTCACTTCTCCTAGCTGACACATTTTAACTCCATTACATATACCTAACTATTTCAATCAGTTCTCATTTAGCCTCACTAGGAATAATGCTTTAGAGAAGCGCTTGTTTTTATACTATTTCTTAGTATATTGCCATTGATCTGTCTCAGTATCTTCATTATTGCTATGCTCACTTTTTTGATAATTTTAGAGTGAAATTATGATCCTCAACCTGATCACAATTTTAGAGTTTTGGTATAGACTGTGGATGAGACTATTAACATGTCGTCTGAGCAACCCTGGTTCAAACTCCACTGGCCCAAGAATTTGAAGCGGATTGAAAAAGTATATATCGCCGCATGAGTTCAGGTTTCAGCCCTTGAAAAAGGCGAATAACCTGCTGGCATCTTAGAGTAAAGTTATAATCCTGAACCATGATCCCAACTAGAGTTATCAAAGGTGCGAGCTTCACTGCGCCTCGTGCGCCCTGTGATGCAGGGCGGTGGCTAAGCGCCTCGCATCTAATGTGACAGCGCCTTTTTCTCCTCGCAAGCACCTTGCGCTTTGCACATAGCTATGTTGCATGGGTACGAGTACTGGTGCGGGTACCGCCGTATTGGTATGTGTATGGGCATAGAACACTACAAGCTTATATAAGATAGGGTATGGGGATATGGCTATATAAATATATATATACACATATATTATGTATTGGAATTAATAATTTATATGAGAGTAAGGATGATAATTAAAATTCCTATAACAATTTTTTGTTTCTTTTATTATGTGGATTATAAATTAGAAAATCACTAGTTTTTGAACTATACATCCAAACAACCCTTCAAAATTATAATTCGGAAGTTGACCTATGTCCAACGAGTTTCAAGAGGTGGATGTTGAGTGTAGAATATATGTCCAAAAAATGTATGACAATCATTTTAAATTAAAACATGTATTGTATAATGGAGTACATGCCTGAATAAATGTACACATATATGTAAGGAGTGTCCAAGGAGTTTGCGTACAGGTACGGGTGCGAGTATGGGTGCGGTTTCAGATTAGAAGTACCTAATTAATAGGGGTGCATAGTGTATGTACATCATAGCCTCATATATTTTGTTTTTTAATATTTCAATCGGGTCTTTCCAATGACCCATATCCTAAGAAAGCAAAATAAACTCAATGGACATTGTAGTAGCCCATCTGAGGACCCTAAAGTGTACTTGTATACTATTTGATTTATAAAATTATGAACTTTGCTAATATGTTTGATGTGTTAGCATTAGAAATTAAGACACTATTTTTTGATTTGGTACATATTATTTATCTTGACATAGTTTTTATGTGAGAAATACATAAACATGTTCTTTCGTGTTTGATCATTAAAGAATATGAAAACCCTAATTCATTATGAGATCTCTTGAGCTTTATATAGGCCCCTACACAACTTACAAATAAGTCCCAAACTAATACTAATATGTCAACACTCCTCCTCAAGATGGGCGAAAGATATCTACTAAGCCCATCTTGTCACATCCTCTAATCATATCTACTGAGCTAAGTCCTTTAGTCAGACAATCTGCTGCCTGGTCCTTAGTCGAAACATGACTTAGCTCCAGTAGTCCACTATCCAACTTCTCTTTGATGAAGAACCTATCGATCTCGATGTGTTTGGTTCTATCATGCTGCACTGGGTTGTTGGCGATACTGATGGCTGACTTGTTGTCACACCACAACTTCATCTTAGCTCCTTGATCCAGCTTCAGCTCCACCAGCATACTCTTCAACCATAGCAACTCAGCAACTCCTAAGGTCATAGCTCTATACTCTGCCTCAGCTGTCGATCTCGCCACCACTGACTGCTTCTTGCTCTTCCACGAGACTAAGTTGCCTCCTATAAAGATGCAGTATCCTGAGGTGGACCTCCTGTCATCAGCACAGCTAGCCCAATCAGAGTCGCAATAACCCTCGATGCTTACATGTCCACTTTCTGAATATCAGCCCCTTTCTGGGGGCACTCTTCAAATATCTCAGAATCTGGTACACAGCGTCCATATGATCCTTTCTCGGATCATGCATGTAGCGGCTCACTACGCTCACTACAAAAGAAATATCGGGACGGGTGCGACTCAGATAGATCAACTTGCCCACCAGCCTTTGGTATCTGTCACGATCAACTGGTTTTCCAGCTTCAGCACCCAGCTTGAACTTCTGATCGATCGGTGTAGTTGCATGTTTACACCCTAACATCCCTGTCTCTTTGAGAAGATCCAGTGCATACTTTCTCTGGGATAGGACAATCCCTTCCGCTCCTCGAGCTATTTCTATTCTAAGAAAGTATCGAAGCAAGCCAAGATCTTTCACCTCGAATTTCTTACCTAGTCTCACTTTGAGTTTGGCAATCTCCTTCTCATCATCCCCTGTAATAATCATATCATCCACATATACCGTAAGCATGGTGATGTGACCTTCATTCCGTCAAAAGAATACGGTATGATCGGCGTTGATCTGCCGGTATCCCATACCTATCATAGCCCGCCTAAATCTGTCAAACCAAGCACGAGGAGATTGCTTCAGGTCATATAGAGACTTTTTTAATCTGCAGACCTTGCCCACTATCTGTTCTGTATCGAATCCTGGCGGAATTTCCATGTATACCTCTTCCATCAGATCTCCATGAAGAAATGCATTCTTCACATCTAATTGGTGTAGCTTCCATCCACCATTTACTGCCAGAGAGATCAAGGTCCGAACAGTGCTCATCTTCACTACTGGTACATAAGTCTCATCATAGTCGATGTCATATGTCTGACTATATCATTTTGCCACCAGACGAGCTTTGTAGCGTTCAACCTGTCCATCTGGATTCTGCTTCACAGTGAAGACCCATTTGTATCCAACTACTCTCTTTCCTTTTGGTAGTTTTACTAACTCCCAAGTACGGTTCTTCTCAAGGGCCCCTAGCTCTTCGAGCATAGCAGCTTTTCATTTCTGGTCCTTCTTTGCAACCTGCCAATTGTTAGGTATAGTAACAGAGTCCAGAGATGCAATGAATGCTCCATGTACAGGGTGGATGTTAGAATATGATACAAATTGGGCAAGATCCCAACCATATCTTTCGGAAGGATTTTCTGCATTATTGCGAGTAGTCCTCTGTACAGATATTGGTGTGAGAGGAGTAGGAAGAAGAATGATATCACATTGAGAGGAATCTGGTGGTGGTGTAGGTGTCTCAGGAGTTGGGGCAGGCGTTGGCAAGAGACTTGGCACCAGTGGCACTGTAGGTACTTTTACATCCCGGGTCCTTGCAGCTAGCCCGGGGGGAAAAATTATCATAGTCCAGCCATAGGCGCTCTAGTTCTGTAGCATATTCCTGTACAGTCCTCTCTCCCTGGACTGTAGCGTCGATCTCTCCTTTAATCTGGAACACCCTCAGGTTATTCCCCACTCCATTATATGTCCTCCTCAACTTCTTCCAGACGTCCTTCACCTTCTCAATACCATCCACCGTGGCGGCGATCGTCGGGACCAACGAGTTGAGAAGCCAGATGTACACCAACATATGAGTGGACTTCCACTCATCTCTTCCTTCCGAGTCCTCCGGTTCTGTCGCCTCTCCTGTCAAGTAGCCCTCCAGGTTCCTCCATGTAAGGGTGTATCTCACCCGTCGCGACCAGCTCAGGTAAGTACTCGGTCCATCAAGCTTCAGATCGATGGTCGGAAGCTCCAACTTCTTTGATGGTTTTGTCGCACTCTCACCAGCCGACAACTTCATTAGCTTCATCAAAGTTGATACCTCCGCGGGGTTCAACTTCTTGATGATCTCCTCCATCGAATAGGCTTCAGACCCACCACCTGTTCACCTTCTCTTCCGACCCTTGTTGTGTGCAGTAAAAATTTCGGCAGCACCTCTGCCGCACAACAAGAGTAAGATCTCAGACAAATTCTCGTTTCTCAGAGGAAACAAGAATAAAAAAATAGTGATATATCCAAGGTTTTAAATATCGGATATCAGGGAAATATCGGATGGCCAAAATTCATATCGGATTGCGGATATCGGGGAAATATCGGGGATATGTGGTAAATATCGGAATGCCATAATGAATGTTTGCATAGCATTAAAATATAATCTCAACATATGTAATGAAATTTAAGCATACAAAATATAAATAATATATGTTTAGGATCACTAATCAATCTTCTAAAACAAACAAAAGTGCAAAGCAACGTTGCAACATTCGATCTGCTTTTTTTAGTGTAAAATGTCATTTGATATAATGGGAAAATCTTGATATCTCGCCCAGAAATTCCAAACACGGTATATTATTTTGCAACAAGCTATATAAAAAGATATATTGGTCCACATATCGGCTAATATATCGGCCATATCGGGGTTTTATCACACAAAATAGCCAAAAAACGGTAAAGGATATTTAAAGATCATATCGGTTGCGGCAAGCCCTGTAAAAGGATATATCGGGCCATGTCGGGGATATTTAAAACAATGGATATATCTCATCGCCGTTATATACTCTTCCTGTCATCAGTTCGAGGACTGAGTCGAGGGAATCCATGTCAAACTCGAGGTTCAACATGGTGCACCGGGGGGGGGAGGGGCTGCCGTGGGGTGGGGGGGCTGCGATGGGGGGGTGGGCTGCCGTGTTGAAGGGGGGGTGGGTTTTGATCCGAAGGGGGGGCTGTCGTGTTGAAAGGGGGGGGTTTAGATCCGAAGGAGGGAGGGGGGGGGGGGGGC
>BQKN01065864.1:528491-545877 GCA_022839385.1 Asparagus kiusianus | reverse complement strand
GGGGGGGGGCGGCTAGGGCTAGGGTTTGGGTGGAGGCTCTGATACCATAAAGAATATGAAAACCCTAATTCATTATGAGATCTCTTGGGCTTTATATAGGCCCCTACACAACTTACAAATAAGTCCCTAACTAATACTAATATGTCAACAATCATCTATCTTGAAAAGTTATGTGTGCGGTGTGCGCCTTGTTTCACTCAGGCGGGTGCATTGTGTTGCTCCTTGCATATGCGCATGTGCGCATAAAGGGACTTTGCGCCCCCGTATTGAGCCTCGTGCATTGATAACACTTTTAGATCTTTGATATTTGAAGGGGACTTGTAATAGATATGTTGATCCACAAAGCCTTGCTTGTATTATGACTATCCTAAAGAGTTTTCCCTAAATTTACGGCTATTGACTATTAACAACAAAATTTTCATAAAAAAGCTTACCTATTGTCATAGGATTTTAAAGGTAGAAGCTCTCTGCATGTTATGGAGAAAAGATATAGAGCTACATTATGAATTCAGGCGAGTTCGTGATGCATTAAATAAAAGTTTTAGTGCTCAGTTTAATCATCTTTGATAGATTTTGTTGAAATTTCTCTTTTCTCCAGATAAATTCTAAGACCGTCATTCCCATAGATTAATAAGAATGAAGGTTAATCACTAGGTAACCTGTAAGGGTGAACTATTGTTGTTAGCAATCACTTAAGTATTAAGCCATCTTAAGAATGTCATATTATTATGCATTTGATACCTCCTTTATACCAAAGGAATAAAAGAAATAAAAATGATAGTATGTTGCATCTTTCATTTGAATCCCTACATAATTCACTTTTTTTGCCCAATGTTGTCTGTCTCATTTTCCTCTATCTGTTTGGATATTTGGAGATTGGCCGACCGTCGAGCTAGATTTTTAAGCTTAAGATGCACTTGAGTTACCTGGTCTATCTAGAATCTAAAACACTCCTGTGGTGCTCTTGTCTGTCCAATTCACTCTGTTTTCTAAGGTTGATTTAATTCATGATATTGATGGATCATAGAGCTGAAATTATAAGAGGAAACCTGGGATGTCTTTGGCCAACCACAGTGTCTTCGAATTGCTTGTAACTGTTGATGTTGACGATATGGAATTTTATCTGTATCCAAGTTGATCCTTGTTTCGAATGGAACTAATAGTGGCAATCGATGCTTACTATGATCTAACCCAATCTTATCCTCCATTTATGATGGATAGAATGTTGAATAGAAATTGTTATCCAAACGCCACTCTGACTAGAACTGGACCTAAACACTGCAGGAAATTTCCTTTTAATTGCGTATACCACATGGTATCTAGGGGATCAGTATAACTTACCTTCAATACTCCCCATTCTTGGTAGAAGTTATCATTTTGACTTGTGATTTTGAAGCTTGATTAACCTATTTAATAAATGACAAGGTGGATTTGTATATGTACTCCAGTGACTCCTGTTAAACTTGTAAACTGATGAGAGTATTTTGTACTTGAGCCCTAAAGATGTTACAATCTTGCGTTATATTATTATACTGTTTTATTAAGAGGTTATCACATTGTTTCGTGTGATGTCTCATGCAAATACAGAAAAGAAGTGCCAATCCTTACTAGATGAACCATCCATTTGCATATGGGCTACTGCCCCATACACCTTGGCCTTGATAGGGACTGTTAACTGTGTAAGCTGATGGCTATCCAAACCAAAACCTTTCTAAGAACTGACTCAACTCACAGCTTGATGATCAGGATTTGCCAAAAACTTCACACCTGATGCCTTCAGGAAGGTGTGAGGTCTGAAAATGCAACCCTTGTCATTGATGCCGATGCTTAGGTGAATTTGTTTAAAGCCATATATTTCATAAGTGTATGTTATGTGTTATATTTCTGTCATTTCCTTTAGTTAATTAAGGCAACTTATCAGGGCTTTCAGCAACAAAGCATGCTGCATATAGTCAAACACAGAAGTTACCTTCCTGCTAATGATTGTTTCTTTTGGTGTTGTAGTACTTCTTTCTTGACTTTCACGTCTTTTATCATCATCATGGAACACGGAAAGAAATATATAATTATAATCTCATTTCAATGCCACCTTAATTGCTTCCGTTCTCCGGTCCCACACTTATTAAAAAAAAGTTATTGTCATGAAGAAATATATTAGATCCATAACTGTTAATTGATATGTATCAAAATGTAACAACCGTTGCTGCATTAACTGAAATTTCCTACAAGATAAATGTTTGTTTCCTTGTGCATAGGTTGATCTAGTTAGAAGCCAGGGTACACCAACTATCTGTGATCTTTTTGAGTTAGTCTCTTTCTTACATCAGGCCTCATGGATAATGCGATTTTAAGCATTGATTTTCAATCTGTGTACTCGTTGTAGTCTAGGAATTCTTGATATTTCATAGTTGCTCTTTGTGGGAAGTTTTTGGCAAAAATTTTAAGTGGCTTTCTATGAAACTCGCTCCTAAACAATGTATTTTTTATGGTCAAACTTAAAAGACTTAGTTAGAGCGGGGTTTCAAGTAATTGCTATGTTCATCATGGTATTCATTTCGAGTTTATCTGTCCTCTTTGACTCCACAGAGTCTTTCTTTTCCTGAATATAGCCCTCTGAATAGATTCTTCTGAGTTGGGTTTCTTCAAGTAAAGCTACTCATATAAGTGGCTCAAGATATCCTCTGACTTATAAGTGAAATAAGGGTCGTGCTAATTGAGTGCAGGTCTAATGAAAAGCCAATGTAGGCAGTGTACTGGACCGAATATAGGTCTGGGGATGATTGCAAAATTATTGACCAAATCAGTTTTTTCACTTTGAAGATAGGAATTTAAAGATCTTTGGCTGTGGCTGTCTTCTTTGGTTCTGTTTGTTAAAATGGGATTAAGATTAAGATACATGCTTCAAATACTTGACAGTGTCTGATGGTACGTCAAGGAACTGCCAAGTGCAGATTCTAGTTTGTATTTGAGAAATAAAGACAATTTTGCATTGCTTGCTCTTATATCATCGAGCAGGATGCTCAGGTTGCAGAGAGTGAGCAGTGACCTGAACTTTCTTTTGTTTATCGTCACAAGCTGAAGTTTCGCTTCTTCATCATCAGTAGCTGGGATACTTTTTGGCACATAAATCAAAGGGACATGAGATTGAATTTTGTTGCTTTGAGGATCTTGGACGCTTTGTTCTCCTACACTCTCGGTCTTCCACTTATAAGGTCTCATTTATAAATTTGAAGTAGCATATATTGCATTTGGTTTGCGCTTGAACTTGCATCTGATATGAGCTTGTATTGGGTTGGATTTGAGCTTGTCGTATTTACCTCCTTCCAATTTTAGGATGTTACAGTTAAGGTTCAATCTTTTTCCCCTTATGCACAACAGAAAGGTGTATTATTTTTGCATCATTCTTTCTTCTGCGAGATGGAAAGCCTCAAAATTTTCATATTTTTTGTTGAAAAAGATAAAAAGGGAAAAGAAAAGAAAATTCTAGCGTTAGTTTGTATCTGAGCTTTGTAGGATAGTCATGGAGCCTTACAATTTTCAACTTACTCCTGTCTGAGTGATGCATTCCTACTATAATTATTTGCTGCCAGTGACCAAAAAAGAAGTTACCATTTTGCAATTATCCCCCTCTTTTCCCTCCAACTTTTATGGGAGATGAAAGAACTAGTACAATGAGGTATCCTTGTACTATCACAGTCTCCCATGCATTACGTAGGCAAACGTGATCTGGTCAGGAAAGATACGTTAGTTCTCTTGAGCTCATCTGTATACAAATTCTGTATGCTTTCTTGATATATGACCTTATGATAGCTATGCCAATTCTCTAGCTCACCATTTCCCCCTCTGCTTCTCTACCACAAAGCAGGGTTTCAGGTGGTATGGCAGACGCCTTAGAATTGATGAAGATGGAGATGTCGCCGACGAATTCTTAGATGAAGTCCTGCCACAAGATAGATCTATCTCACAAGAACATAGAACATTTCCCAGGTTTGAGGTTAAGTACAACACCAGGCCTGCTCCAGTTCGTAAGCAGGCTATCGCAATCAATGGAAACGTTCATCCAAGTATGGAGTACAAAGGAATGTTACGTTGGGTTTGAAGAACACTCGCTAAATCAGATTCAGATGATCAAGGAGAAAGCAGCTGAATCCATGCTTTAATGGCGCAGATACTCTTCGGCCTGCGGACTCAGCCACTTCAAATGGCAAGGTTGAATTGGTGTTATTCTACGTATGTTAAACTAAGCAGTCTGTTCTCCTTTCCTGGCAATCTGTCTAAATATTGTAACAACTTGGCCACTTATTCAATGACAATGATCGCAAAACTTGAACAGACGCACAACATAACCCTTATGTGCAATGCTTAGTTCCTAATAGTTGCTATACATGCACTCATGGTAAATTTACAGATACTACTGTACATTATTCTTTTGCCGCATAAGTAAACGGTAAACAGGTGCCGAGCCCGGCATGCCCCTCTTCAAACTTGGTTGGCAACTGCAGACTTGATGATCTGCATATGTTGATATGTTGATGATCTGAATGAATATATATCAGGTTGGCAACACACCGGTCATGCATGACTCAGTTGACTGAGATTTTAGGGATACTTCTCTCCAGCAGGACGAGTGCCCGTTGTTGGATACGTGGGATTCACAGTGCCGGTTGTCAAATACGAAGGATTGATTGTTCCAGTGGTTGGATATGCAGAACCTGCGGTCCCGGAAGGCGGATAAGTCACACCGGCGGTCGGATAAGTGGGGGCTCCTGTCTCAGCTGTCGGAACCGTGCCGACATGACGATGTTGGCGATGACCAGTGAGAGTACCGCCAGTGATGCCGTGGCCGTGGACGTCACGGACAGCAGCGGTCTCCTCCCTGTGCTCAGCCTTCTCGCGGTGGAGCTCTGCCTTTGCTTCGGCTTCTCGTGCCTTGCCTCGCTCGTGGGCGATCTCCTTGCCTAGCCTCGTATGAGCAGTGGCGGTCTCCGCCTTCTCTTCGGCCTTGGAGGTGCACTGCTTGAGCTTCTCCTTGGCCGTGCTGGCCATGTCCTTAACCTTTTGTGTTGCAGAATGCATTGTTGAGGTTGTTGGTGGGTGTGGTAGTTTGGATCGGGGAAGGGGGTGGATTGGATGAGAGATTTATTGACGGCTGAAGGAGAGATTTAGCTGCCACGTCGGTCGCTATGTGGAGTGCATGCAAGAGGCTATCGAGGCACATACTGCTTAATTTGGTGCCTTTGTATAGGGCTCTCTACAGAAACCAGTGTGTATCAGTTGTCTGAATTAAGTCGGTAACTTAATTACAATATCAAGTTTAAGGATAAATCAGTCTGAAATTTTATCCGAAAGGTCTACCTGCACCAGTAAAACTACGGGAATGGTAATGTTTAAGAGTTTAATTAATCATAGCTTTGGACTTTTTTTTGACAGAAAGAAATAGGGTGAGGTATCTTGTTCATATATCATTAGGTTATCAAAAACCTATCCTAACCTAGAAGTGAATAGTCTTGACAGAAAGAAACAGGGTGAGATACATTGTTCATATATCATTAAGTTACCGAGGAGAACAATTAGTCCATACCAAAGAACAGGGGGGACGGCTATAGTCGTCATCTATTATGAAGGAAAGAGAAAATTATAGTAGAGAACTCAGACTAAACAGTTCTAGAAAAGGATAGAGGGGGAGTATATATTGTTAAGAGCTGCCACCGAGCTCGTACTTACATCAAAACCAAAAAAGAGATTAGACATTATTTAAATATAAGTAATTACAAAAGAGAGTTAGATCAACATTTTGATTTCTTAGAAGTTGTCATCCACTCGAGCCATGTCGTGAGATGAAGAGTCGTCTTGTAGCAGAAGCTGGGCTAATCCCCTCTCGGCCATTATTTTTGAACAGTGGTAGCTCTCTTAGATGCAATGTTACTTGCCTATAACATTATGAAATGGAGTGATGTTAGATACCAAAACATGGGGGAGATACATCTCTCTCTTTGAAAATTAGGTTGTTCCTTATCCTCCATAAACACCAACAAAGAGATGAAAAAAGAAGAGACCAAAGTAGTCCATCTTTTTTATCCACCAGAAATTAAAGAGCCATTCGATTCCATAATGTAACTGAAAAGAGCCATTCAATTAGTCCATAACAAAGATATACGGCCTAATGTGAAAAAATTTCTATTCGATGAAATAAATAATTAACAAATGTTCTATTTTCTTTAATTCTTAGCGTTCCCAAAGGGGCAAGCAGAGTTCGGAGGCTGATTCGTGACTGATAGCTATGCAGGAGGAGATGAAGTCTCTTCACAAGAATGATACGTGGGAGCTTATTGAGCTTCCAAAAGGACGGAAGGCAATTGGTTGTAAGTGGGTATACACGAAGAAGGAGGGCATTGAAGGCACTCCATTGAGGTTCAAGGCTAGGTTAGTTACGAAGGGCTATACACAGGAGGAAGGTATTGACTATAATGAGGTTTTCTCTCAGGTGGTGAAACACTCTTCGATTCGGATTTTGCTAGCTTTGGTGGCACAATATGATTTGGAGTTAGATCAGTTAGATGTAAATATAACATTTCTTCATGGTGATCTTGATGAAGAAATATATATGACTCAGCCATTGGGATTCTGAGCTGCAGGGAAAAAAATTGTTTTACAAATTGAAGAAATCGCTATACGGTTTGAAGCAGTCTCCTCGACAATGGTATAGGCGATTCGATGGTTTTATGATTGGTCATTCGTACACTCGGAGCTAGTTTGATCCTTGCGTATATTTTCGCAAGTTGAAAGGAGGTACGTATATCTATTTATTACTTTATGTCGATGACATGTTGGTTGCCTCTATTTTCAGATATGTTATAGATGAGTTGAAGGCACAACTTTCAAAGGAGTTTGAGATGAAGGATTTAGGTGAGTCGAAGCGCATTTTAGGGATGTAGATCGACAGAGACAAGAAGAAGGATATAATTTGTTTGACACAAGTGGCTTATTTGAAGAAGGTTCTACAGCGATTTCATGTTAGCATAGATACGAAGTCAGTTAGTGTACCACTGAGAGCCCATTTGAATCTTTCAACGGACCTTTCACCGAAGTCAGTTGAAGATCGAGATTTGATGTCAAAGACCCTATATGCGAGCGTGGTTGGGAGCTTGATGTATGCGATGGTATGTACGAGGCCGGACTTATCACAGACGGTGAGCATGGTATCGAGATACATGCACGATCCAGGAGTGAGTCATTGGGACGCTGTGAGATGGATTTTGAGGTACATTCGAGGTAGGCTCAATATTGGTTTAGTTTATGAGCGAGACACTACAGGTGGATAGTTATGCATTGACTATGTTGATTCAGATTATGCGGGGGATTTGAATAAGCGCCGGTCTACGACGGGGTATGTGTTCACTTTGACCCGTACGCCGGTGTGTTGGAGATACACCTTACAGTCTACGGTGGCTTTGTCTATGATGGAGACAGAGTATATGGCTATTACGGAGGCTGTGAAGGAGGCTATTTTGCTTCGGGGACTTTTGGAGAAACTTAGTATATCGCAGATGTACGTTATTATTCATTGTGATAGTATGAGTACTATCTATTTGGCGAAGAATCAGGTTTTTTATGCGAGGACGAAACACATTAATGTTCGTTATCATTTCGTTCATGATATTCTTGAAGATGGCGATGTGGAGATTGTGAAGGTTCACACAAAGGATAATTCGGCGGATATGCTCACAAAGGTGGTTCTGAGCAACAAGTTTAATCATTATCGAAACTTGTTACATATTCGTGATTGTTGAGGTCATTGATGACCATTTGGGTGAACTACGTGAGGCTTAATTCCTTGGGCAAGAGGATATGTAGGTAGTCTTTACGATGCAGCCAGTTTGGATTAGTTGATTTTGATGGGGGGTGAGATTGTTTGGACTCTCGTTCGGGTTCCCGACTTGTTGTGGATTGAGTTCGTTATCGTGAATTAACTTCACGGCGTACTGGACACAACAAATGAGATATTTGGTTGCTTTGGTGTCGGCTCAGTTTTGGGAGAAACTTCACCGAGGTGGAGAATTATGAACGAAGTGGCCACGTGGGGGCCACCCACGTGCGCGCGTATCAATTCCCCAACTCATTCGTGGGTGCGGATGTGGATGCGGCCCACTTAATTCCCCAACTCAACTATATATATAACCCCTACTTTTGGTTTTTTGGGCGAGCAAATGAGCAGAAAAAAAATCTGTTGTGTTCTCTTTTGGCGGCGTAAGAGCAGAGGGGAAAACCGAAGGTGTTTTTCGGCTGAAGAAGAGAAATCACAGCGGTTTTTGTTAGGGTTTTGAGCATCCATTGGTGAAGATATTTGTGAGAGATTTGAGAGTTTGTGTAAGGGTTTAATTTGTGTGATTGTAAACCCTATTTATATTCTCTCTCTAATAGTAGATCTCCCCCTCCTTGCCCAGTGGACGTAGGCAATTTGTCGAACCACGTAAAATTGGTTGTCTCGCTGGTTGTGTGATTTGTAATAACTTATTTAGGTTCCCTCGACAGGTCAGTCCTAGAACTGATGAGAGGAAGAGCTGATATCCCACTTTGTTGAGATATTTTACTTTTGGTTCTTGTTTTCTTTGTGAAACGAGAATTCTTATTGCGACCTAACGCTTTTGTTGTACTGCCGAAGTGCTGCCGAAATTTCTGCTACGCACAACAATAAGTAATTAACAAATGTTCTATTTTTCTTTAATTCTTAGCGTTCCCATAGTTTTTGGCTCCGCCATTGAATATACGTAAGGATTCTTTCGCACTAGCAAATTACTTATTAAATATTAGTATTATCACAATAGAGGGTCAATGTAATTTTTGATTTTAAAATGAATAGCAAAACACTCTAAACTAATTATTTTGACTTTTTCGGTATTATCATGAATTATGAGAAAAACTTGTGTCAATTTAAGTGGACGTCCACTAAGTTTCTTAGTCATTGATGATCACTTGATTGAGCTACATTGTGGATGATACGCTCTGCTGAACTTGATCTACATATTCTAAAACCCCAACACACCAAATTTGGGGTGAACCTGTCGTGGTTTGACCCTTCATCCACTCGTATCAATTTTAACGATTTCGAATGAATAAAACTTTTTACATGGCTCGACGGAGGGTCAAACCACGACGGGTTCACTCCAAATTTGATGTGTTAGGATTTTAGAATATGTAGATCAAGTTCAACGGAACGGACCATCCACAATGTAGCTCAATCAAGTGATCATCAATGACTAAGAAACTTAGTGGACGTCCACTTAAGTTGACATAAAATTTTCTCCATGAATTATTATATATACCTCTATGAAAATTTGTAATGATCTTTTTATGCTATATATTTGCAAGCATCATACATCTCTTTAATGCATGATATGAAATACACATTTTATCAGTGTTACACCCCCTAAAAAAGGTTAAATATTAATCTCCACAGAACAGTTGACACATGTCTTATACTATACCTAATATGACTAATTCAAGACGAAGATAATCCCTGCCTCAGCTGGACCATTGTTCAGCCGACATCTCATGTAATCAAGACAAAAGGCGGTACTACTAGGCCAACCCTTCAATTGATTCCACAAGTGACCCGACTTGGCCCACTGTTCAGCCGACATCTCGCGTAATTGAGTCAAAAGGCAATACTTGTCGTCCAACGCAGCAATCACCCATGTGAATAACCCCCACTCGGCCCATTGTATTAGTCGTCAACATGTATGGTCGGCCATCAGCTGGACGGCTAAAAGTGTTGGTAGTTTTCTCGAACACCGAGCTGACAGCCACCTGCCCTTGCATTAACTGTTCTGACAAAGTCATTATTACTCTAGTCGATCCACAAAGTCTTTATGACTTATCAGGCTACTGTTAGCACCAAGCAACTGTTGTCGCTTGGCACTGACTATCTGGATGGCCCATTTTTGCCAACGCCGAACACTTGTCAGCTATCTGTGGACTTAGCTGCCTAGTTAGACCTAGCCCAAGTTACATTCTTGTCCCTCAGATCCACTATAAAAAGGAAAGGAACTGTATGAGGTAACTCTCTCTGGTCTTTTTTACACAACTGAGAGTTAATTCTATATTTCCCCACTCAAGATCATCTACTGACTTGATCGTCGGAGAAACAACCGGAGAACCCAACTCTGCCATCTTATGAGTTTTTTCTTGTGCATGGAAGAACAGTAAACCCCAGGGCTATACATCAGAAGGAGTTAGAGGACCTTAATCACTTTAACAAACCACTAAATCATCCCTTGTTTGATAACTAACATCAACTATCAGAACCTCATGCATGTAAGCTGAAGATTCCGACTCTTTACTTGAAGAACAAATTTACTATCCTATCCCCCCATTTATTCCGTCGAGGGTCAGAACCGTCCACAGAAGCTAACCGCCCACAACTGTTCCGATAAATTAAATGTGTACGCTATGATATCCAACTCCGAGACATATTCATGTTTACCCCATGAATAGTATACATCGTACGTGTCAGTCTCAGACTAAACTCAACATGCATGCGCCACACCTAGCAACCAAACGTGGCAACGAAACCAATCCCCTAACTCAAATATATATATAAATAGAACCTAATCCATCCTTCACTATCAGAAAAATACTACCAATATCACCGTCAAATCTCATCGCTTAAACATCACCAACAACGGCAACAAGAATGCGGTCAGCAAAGGAGAAAGTGAAGGACATGGCAAGCACCGCAAAAGAGAAGGTCACAGAGGGCACGGCCAAGACTCAAGAGAAAGCCGAGAAGGCCACGGCCCATACCCACAAAGAGAGGGAGGTGGCCCACGAGAAGGAAAAGGCCCGGGAGGCCGAAGCCAAGGCCCAGCTCCACCGAGAGAAGGCCGAGCACCGGGCCGATACCGCGGCCCCCGGGCACGGAGTTGGCCGGGTCCCCCTCACGAAACATGCTCACGGAACTGGGCCTACTGGCACTTACACGGCTCCCGGAGGGACTTACCCCACCGGCGAGAAGTATCTTTAGGTTTTAAGGGTTTTAGTGAATTTGTGGTGTTTGTGTTTGTTTCACGTAATATTTTAGATTTTAGGGGTTTTAATGAATTTGTGGATTTTTGTTGTTCTCTATGTTGGTTTCAACTAGCTAGGTTTTTGTTAATATTCTGTGATGATTGAATCCTTTTGTTGGGTAAAGAGTTCAGAAATGTATTTCTCACGGCCAAGACTCTAGAAAAGACCAAAAGGGCAAGGGATGTCCGAGTAAAGCCCAACGCCACCGAGTTAAAAGGCCGAAGCTGCGGCCCACCGGGACGGTCGCCGCCGGGTTACCCTGCAGGGAGAAAAGTATCTGTAGAATTTTGGCTTTTTTGTGAAATTTGTGGCGTTTTATGTGAATTTTCAGTTGAAGATAGGGCGTTGGTGAAGTTGCTAGTGATGATTCGTTCTTTGTTGGTTTTGACTTTTAAGGTGGCCTTTGGCAACGGGGTATCAGTGAGTGAGGGGTTTTATGTGAGGGCCAAGGAAACTTTAACCTGTTAAAACATGTTTAGAAATTTATATAAAGGTTAAAGTGAGATAATTCTATGATTTGTAAAATCTAAAAATTATAGAAGGGTTGAAGTTAATCCTTTTAGAGAAATTAAAATGAGTTAATCTTTTAACATGAGGCGTCTTCTAAATAATTTTTTAGAGGGACCAAGACTTGACCTCTAATTACAAACAAAATAGTCAAAATATTTTTAGAGGGATGAAGATTTAACCTTTCTATTTACAAACAAAATAGTCAAAATCTTGTTATTCCTGACCACTAAAAATGATCACAAAAGCTAAAATAAAATTTATTAAACATATTAATATTTTAGTTTTTTTATTATAAAATAGGTTAACTACATAAATTCTTTTCTTTAATTTCTTTTTTTAACCCTTTACCAATGAGGACGCATATCTTCACCTTTAGAGCATGTTACTACATCCTCAGCTTTAAAGCATGTTACTTTTTTTTTAACGTATGAATAAGTTTTTGATGTAATTTTGATAGGACATTTTGCCCTATTTTTACCTTAAAAAAAGTTTTCACCAGTATAATAAGGCAAATCTACTTTAAAAATGTATATCTTCAGCTCTAGAGCATGTTACTTTTTTAACGTATGAAAAAGTTTTCACTAGTATGGCAAATCTACTTATTTTAACTTATAAGTAAGAAAATTTTATTATTAAAAGTAAGTTGAGATTTGGCAACTTATTATTATTATTTGGCACGTACAAGTAAATTTGACTTATTCTTGGTGCTTATCCTTTAAGAACATAAGTAACAGTTAATAAGTAATAGGTAATATGCCCTGAGTTACTCAAGCTATAGGGGAATTCTTCAAATCTGAAAAACTTTTAGGTATGGTTAATTCTATAGTCAACTCTCTCATTCCAAAAGTTAATTATCCTACTTCTCCATCTGAATTTAGGCCTATTTCTTGCTGCAATGTCCTTTATAAAATCATTTCAAAAATTTTGGTGAATAGAATAAAACCAGTTATGGGGTTTCTTACCAATGGAGCTCAAAGTGTATTTGTGGAGGGAAGACAAATCACTAATAGTATTCTGCTTGCACATGAACTGATTAAGAATTACAGCAGGAAATGTATCTCCCCTAGAGTAATGCATGCTTAGTATTGATATCAAAAAAGCATTTGATACTATCAGTTGGAATTTTATGAGAGATTTGCTGATAGGTCTGGGCTTCCTAAACAAGATAGTAGATTGGATTATGACATATATTTCTTCCCCTTCGTATTCCATTTCTTTAAATGGATCACTCTATGGATATTTCAAAGGCAAGAGGGGTCTGAGACGGGAGACCCTCTATCCCCATATCTCTTTATCTTGGGCATGAAATTATCTCTCTAGAAGCTTGGATTTAATGAGCAATGACAATCAATTTAAATTCCATCCGAGATGTAAAAGGCTCAAGATATCTCATCTTAGTTTTGCTGATGACCTTTTACTCTTTAGCAAGGGAAATCTGGTATCAGTTAAAAAACTTCAGCAGTGTCTACAAGATTTCAGTGCAACTTCTGGGCTTGAGGCTAATCCTAATAAGTGTCATATTTTCTTTGGAGGTGTGAATGAAAGGGTTAAGTCTTCTATAAATGACTTGTTGGGTGTCACTGAAGGCACTCTTCCTATCAATTATCTTGGAGTCCCTCTTATATGTAAAAGGCTTTCCTATATGGACTGTAATCCTCTTCTTAACAAGATTAGCAGTCAATTTCAAAAATGGTCTTCCAGGAACCTCTCTTATGCAGATAGAATACAGGTTATAAAAAGTGTGATTTTGGGTGTCCAATTTTTTTGGACATTTAGGTTCATTTTTCCCATGAAAGTTCTTCAGAGAATTGATGAAATGAACATGGATTTTCTTTGGGGGAGAACTGATCATAAACATAAGCCTTCTCAGCTGGTAGCATGGGAGAAATCTGTCAGGGGAAAAAAATTTGGTGGTTTAGGCATATTCTCTGCTAAACTCTGGAATTTTGTTGCTGCATTGAAGAATATTTGGTATATTCATGTGAATAAAGAGCTCCTATGGATTAAGTGGATCCATGGTACCTACCTAAATCACAGTGATGTCTGGACTGTCAATGCTAAAACAAATGATTCCTGGCTTTGGAAACAAATGCTGAAAATCAGGGACAAGGCCTTGGCTTTAACTGGAGGAGTTGATAATCTGAAGCTTATCATTGGATCTTGCTACAAGAATTCTAAAGTTATATCATCAGCTTTGTATATAGCTTTATCTCCAACTTCCCTCGAAGTTCCATGGTATAATACTGTTTGGGAAACTTTGAATTACCCTAAGCATTCTATCGTAAGCTGGCTTGCTGTTCAAAACAAATTGTTAACACAAGACATGTTATAATGATGGGGGTATTTAATGCAAATTCCCGTTGTCTATGCAATGGTGCTACAATAGAAAGCCATGACCATCTCTTCTTTGAATGTGATTTCTCTATGAATGTCTAGAACAAGATTATATCATGGCTCAAATTCAGATGGCGTTCCTGCAATTGGAATTGTTGTTAGAACGGTATTCTACTTGTTTGAGAGGTAAGGGGTTTAAGCAAAAGATTAAGAGGATGACCTTCAATGCTTCATTATACAAGATATGGAATGAAAGAAATTATAGGATTTTTGTTCAGAAATCCAAAGGGGTTGATCAACTAGTTAAAGAGATCAAAGTTGATATGTTGACACTAATTCTCAATGGCTCTACTGCTCTAGAAAATAGAGAATGGGTTTTATCACTGTAAATAGATTTTTGGAGTGTGAGTGATATTTGTATATCTGTCAAATACCTAGGTTTTCTCATGTTATGAGAATCATGTTGTACAAAATTTTCATGTAGTTGCATGAATAAAATTTTCCATTTACCAAAAAACATACCCTGAATTTTGAGTAAGTTTAAAATTTTGGATTAGGCTTTGAGAGCGAAATTATAATGTAAAAAATATACCTGTTGGTAGCAGTGGCTGCGGATCCAAGATTTCGTCCAATTGACTGGGGTGAAAAAATATAAGTCTACTAGAAAATTTGAATCCGTAAGTAGATGAATATGGTTATTACAACTTATATTCGATAGGATATAATTAGAAATATAGATATTTAATTAGTAGAAATATAGATATCCGCATCTAAAATATCAAATATATGTTCATTATACAGTTGCAACATTTTAATCCTTTTAGATTAATGGACTTTGAGGTTATATTGATGACTAAAAGATCTAATTCTAGCTTTTTAGATACAACTCTCTTGTATTTTTTAATATTATATATAGTTTTTTCATATTTGTTATGTCTGCATGTATATCTACTTATATATCTGTACGTATATATGCACAAACTCATATCCTTGTCTGTATCAAAATTTTTAGGAGATTAGTTTCTTTTAGCTTCTATTTCTATTTTTATGTGTTAGCTCTTTATTTTAGAAGACATAACTTAGTAATCTTGCAATTGTTTTTACACATCATGTAAGGGGTCGAATTTTATGTTTAGATTTTATCTTAGTTATTATATCCTATAAAGTTTTCTATTCCTAGAGTTTTTGGGGTTTACTTCCTTCGTATGAGAACGGATTGTATTATTTGGTTACGCTTTCGCTATATCATAAAAGTCACTTGTTATTGACATGTCATGTATCTCATATCACTATTCTATTCCCTCTTAGCAGTGTTGACACAGCGGCGAAAACAAAGAAGCCTTACCATGAGGACTTCTTCCACAAACTTAAGAAAACACATCAAAACTTTCTTCAAGAGAAATTTTATTTAATTCCAAGATATCTTCTTTGGGTTACATGACTCTTCTTAAATAGAAAAACAAATAAGACTCCTAGTAAAACTAGAATTACAAAGAAAAAAAGTATCAAATCCTACCCTAAAAAGACTTCCTATAATAGAGGAAACTAATCATGAATCAAAATTAAATCTGTTTTCTAATCTAAGAAAGTATCAAATCTTACCCTAAAAAAACTCCCTATAAAGAAAACAAATCATGAATCAAAATATTTCCTAATCTAATTTGACTCTAGCATTAAATTTATTTTCTAATCTAAATAGACTCCAACTTTATTGCTAAAAACAAACAAAAAACTGATTATTTTCGGATTCCAACCAAAACTGGGTACTACTGATGATATTTTAAAAATCTGACAATGTGGTTGGTTACATCTCATCGAGATAAGGGATATACATATATAATACGTCAGAATCCGCCTTCCGGATGAGAAGATATGATTGTTTCTTTGCGAAAGTTAATAATACGTATGAGTCGGTATTTAGCTCGTGATTGTCCCACTCCTCCATGAAATTGCCCGTTAAGCGTCCTACATTAAGTGTTTTGATGCCTTAATTACTTAACATAGTATTAATTAACTACATTCTAATCAACATGTTAGACTTTTTGACCAAATGAGTCTCACAATGCCCAAGATATGTGATGCGTATGAACACCGCCTTCATCACTATTTTTCATTATATATTGGTAAGAGATCTGAAAATTGTTCCTATATCAATATTAACATAAAACGTGCAGGAACGATCTTTATTGTTTGATTAATCATGAGAAAAATGATCTTTATATCTTCGGAGGTTTTGAAGGCAGTGCTGATCGGAGGCGCTGTATTCTTTATGATATTTTGTCGAATACCTCACAAATGTTGGAGTTGAAGAAGCAAGATGGATTGAGAATGAAGGAAATAGGAGAGAAAATGAGAAGAGACTAAGAACTTGAAGAAACTTTGCATAAATTGCTTCAAAGCTTGTTTACAAAGCTTACATTCAAGGCTATTTATAGGCTCTCAAGGAATTCTTTAGAATATTTAGATTTTTTATGATACATCAAAATTCTAGATAATTCTATATAATTCTGCATACATCCATGCTTAATATATTTTCATCCTAGATTATTCTAGATATTTCTACTTTACATACTTTTTTACAAATATCCTAGAGTTTTCTAGAATTACAAATTATCTTCTAACACCCCTCCTTAATTTGTAATTCCCAACTCATTTCTAAATAGTATAAACTTTTTGGAGGGTAATGCTTTTGTGAAGATGTCTGCTAGCTGTTCGTTTGTTGAGATGAACTCTAGCTCGATCTCCTTATCTTCAACAAGCTTCCTGATGAAATAATGACGAATCTCGATATGTTTGGTTTTAGCATGGAAGACTGGATTCTTTGTCATGGCTATTGCAGACTTGCTATCATAATAGAGAGTAGTCGGTGACTCTTGGTCTTGTTGTAAATCAGATAAAATCCTTCGAAGCCATACTGCTTCGCATGCGGCATTTGTAGCTAAAATATACTCTGCTTCTGCAGATGAAAGGGCTATGATTTGTTGTTTCAATTCTTTGAGGTCCAGGATATTACCTTAGATCTCAGAGTGAAGACATATCCTGAAGTGCTTTTGCGATCATCAATACATCCGGCCCAGTCGTTGTCAGTGTAGCCAGATAATGCATTGTCTTCTTCTGTTGTGTATTTTATTCCCATACTCTTTGTTCCTTGAAGATATCGAAGAATCCGCTTCGCTGCTCCATAGTGTAGCTTACTTGGATTGCTCATGAATCTGGACACAATGCTTACAGCATACACTATGTCTGGCCTAGTGTTTGTGAGGTAGATTAGCGATCCGACTAGGCTTCTGTAACTTGAGGCATCCACCTTTGGCGCTCCATCGTTCGTTGATAGCTTTTCATTTAGCAATGCTGGTGTAGCTACTGGATTGCAATTCTTCATGTTGAACATCTTCAGAAGATCTTCGTAGTATTTCTCTTGATTGATGTGTTAGACCCTAGAGGGGGGTGATTAGGGTCTTATGCTAATCTAATC
>BQKN01065864.1:500249-513862 GCA_022839385.1 Asparagus kiusianus | reverse complement strand
ATATATAAATAAATATATATATATATATATATATATATAAATCATTCTCTTATTCTTTAGCATCCATAAAACCCTGGGTTACGAGAATAACGTTAGTTTGAATTATGAGGGGTTAGAAATAATTTAATTTAATTAGACTTAGATGGTAGAATTGTTGTATGTTTGACGTGCTTGCTCGGCTTATGAGTTCGTTAATAAATGTGAATTGCATATTCATTTAAGGTTGTATTTGGCAATCACTCAAAATCTAGGCTAGGTTCAATTCTAAATCAGTTCTACTCTTGATCGAAGAACCGAACCAAAGCTGGTCCGGTTTTTACCAATAAGAAACAAATACAAAACTGAGCTAAGTTCAGTCTTCCGGTTTTATGTGAGAGTGGGTCCTCCTCTAAAACATTCGAATCAAGAGAAGGGTAATATCTGAGCGTGGTTCCCTAGCTTGTACAAAAAATAAAGGCCACCTGTTTCCACGTCGCTTCGTGCCAATATTCTGCCTCGATATTTGTCACTTGCTACCAGCTTTCAGATACTCGATTAACCAATCCTCAATCCTGTGATTTTCCAAAGCGGTTTTTCTATAGAGTGCCCTTGGGCACTCTATAAGAGAGGAGAGAGATAGAGAGAAATGAATGAGGAGGGGGTCCCCTGATTTGCATTGGGATCTTCTCCTCATTTATTTCTTTCTATCTCTCTCCTCTCTTATAGAGTGCCCAAGGGCACTCTATAGAAAAACCGTGTATCCTGTGATTTTCCAAAGTCAAAGCCTTCATCGTGCGCCGACAACCTTAATTTGCTCAAGCAACTCCTTCGACTTGTCGACCCAATGAAGAATCTCACAACTGTCAAGAATTAATATATATAATAGGTTTTTTGACTTCGAACAAGTGAAATGGCTTCGTCACATGAAAGCAATTCATGCATCTATGCGACAGAGCGTTGGCTATTCGTTCAATCTTGGAGAGAGAGAGAGAGAGAGAGAAGAGAGAGAGTTTGAGGAAACAAGCTTCAGATCAAAATGTGGGAGCTGGAAGTGACATCCAACGAGACCATCACCCCTTCATCTCCAACTCCTCCTCATCTCCGCACCCACAAGCTCTGCTGGATCGATCGTTGCGTTAAAGTGCTCCACTTTCCCTTCGTCCTCTTTTATCAAAACCCTGCCGGCGCCGCTCGCTCCCTCCCCGCTCTCAAAACCTCTTTATCTCGCACCCTGTCTATTTTCTACCCTGCCGCCGGAGAACTAGACCCCGACCACACCCTCGTCGACTGCAACGATCGGGGCGCTCACCTTGTCGAAGCCGTGGCCACAACTGATTCTCCGCTCTCCGAGCTTGTTGCTCGGGGCCTCAGCGGCTGCAGCCTGAACACTCTCCTCCCCTGCAATAACAACTCCTGCAGGTATTCTTTTCTACCTTTGTGAATGTCGAGGAGGCTTTCTTTACAGAAACCACCTTCAAAATAGGAACAAATTTTAAAGTTCAATTATGGGGTGTTTGTTTCAAATCTTATAATTTTAGGATATGGATTCACCAATAATGAGATTTGAAAATTCATAGGTGTTTTGTTATGAGTTGGGAATTCTAAAATGTTGGTTGTTTCATTAATATTTTGGGATTTAGAATACTACAATTTATAATATTTTGTTTGTTTTAAGCTCAAATTGTAGCATTACCAAATGCCAAAATTTCGTAATATGATGAATATGCTATCTTGGTGAGGTTACCTCCCACAAAAAGACAAAATTAAGATTTGTCAAATCCTCTCCAATTGAGAGGTAAGCACACCCATTTATGCGATTTGTCAAAATCCTCTCCAATTGAGAGGATTTGGTAAATTCTAAAAATTGGACACTTTTGCACTTTTAGGATTCAATATTCTAATTTTTTTTTAAAACAAACACCATATATGAAATCTCAAAATACGAAAAAACTCACTTTTTAATCCCAAAACTTATAATCCATACCAAATACCAAAATTTTTGGTGAAACGAACACCCCCTGACTATATTTTCTAAGTAGTAATCAACCACCTTGACCTATCTTGATCTATTTTCTAGTAGATTTTGATTCAAATTCCGAAAATGCCCTTAAGAAACAAAACTGTGGCCCCGTGAAAAATCTCAATTTGTGGCGGACGTGCTTTTCAAAAGCATTTTTTGCGGGTTTCTATTGAAGTTTCACAAAGAAAAAGAATATAACGGTTGATTTTTAAAAGTAGTTTCTGCAGAAAAAAAAAAACAATCTTTTGTAAATACGAAGTAATTCTTGAGGGAAAAACTATTGCAGAAACAACAGTGGCAACCCTCTCCTCTCCGTCCAGATAACCACCTTCTCTGGCGGCGGAATCGCCGTCGCCATCTGCATCTCCCACAAAATCGCTGATGCCCGCTCCGCCGGCGCTTTCGTCACGGCATGGGCCGCCACAGCGACCAGAGAAGCTCAGCCGCCGCTTCCCGCCTTTAACGCGGCGTCCCTTTACCCGCCAATTTTACAAAAGAGGTACCCGACTATGGACGGCCCGCCGCCAAACCTCATTATCAAGACATTCTCTTTCGACGAGTCGGCAATCACTAACCTCAGAAAGTCTTCCGTTATCACCAACCCTACACGTGTTCAGACGGTGATCGCCCTCCTGTGGCGATGCTGCACGAGGGCGAGAGGCAGCGACAGGCTGTCGAAGCCGTCGATGGCGAGAATCGTCGTCGACATGAGAGGGAAGGCGGAACCGCCTTTGCCGGACAACCTGTTCGGCAACATGGTGTGGCAAGTTGCGACGGCGGTGACGGAGGCCGAGGCCAAATCGAAGTCGAGGTTCGAAGAGAAGGTGAGCTCGGCCATAAAGAATATCGACAGAGAGAGACTGAGAGAGTATACAGAGACTGACGGGTGGCCGTTGAGGGAGGAGACGGTGAGGGAGATCGTGGATGAGGTTGGTGATGACTGGGACGTTTATTTTTTCACTAGCTGGACGAGGTTTGGGTTTTACGAGGCAGATTTTGGGTTTGGGAGGCCCATTTGGATGGGGATCGGTGGGCCCGTGATGAAGAATATGGTTACTTTGACGGCGAGAGGAGGCAGAGGCGACGGCGGGATGGAGGCTTGGGTGACGTTGGAGGAGGAGGATATGATTAGGTTTGAGCGGGATGAGGAGATCCTCGCTTATACTTCCTCGTCTGTGTAGTCAACATTGCCTTCATATATACTGGAATTGGCGGTTTGCTTGAAATCATGTGATGCCTAGATTTTCTGTTGTATTCTCGATTTCATACGTCCTTTGTGAGAGTAGTGCTTTGTTTGTGCTAAGAATGAAACGTTACCAAATGCTACAACAATGAATGATGCATGAAATCGACTTCAAATATGTATTGTTTAGATATCTATAATTTTATTGTGAAAACTGTCACTCGAATGAAAAATTTTTGTTTTTTTTGAAAAGTAATTGGCACGAAATCTATATGACTTGCACAATTGCTTATGTTCTTTTAGATTGCATTGGAAATTGTTTTTAATGAGGTTGCATATACTATTTATATTTTTTTATTTTATATGCACTGAAACCTGTTTTTAATAAGATCGTTTATTAACTCTTGGTTGGGCCAGATTTTCCCCAATGGATCCAATATCAAAGATGAATTTATAACGGATTACGATCCAAAATCAAGATAAAGAGAGAGGTGGCATGGACTATCTTTTTTTTTTTTTTTTTTTTGAAGAGGAGAGGATTCAAATCCGCTTTTTGAGAAAGTAAAATCTATTTTTGAAGGGAAGCACCGAGATTGGTCAGGTAGCTTCAGCTATTTCAGAGGCGGATGTGAGCAGACTTTGGCACTATAGGTTGGGACACACAGGTGAAAAGTCACTGCAGTCTTTTTGTAAGCAGGGGCTATTGAAAGAATCCAAGAGTGAAAAGGTAGAATTCTGTGAGCACTGCGGTCTTAGCAAGAAGACAATGATGAAGTTAGAGATAGCCATCCATAGGACGACTGACATCTTGGACTACGTGCACATAGATGTTTGGGTCCCACCAAGACGGGCATCACTTGGTGGTCGATATTGGTTCGTCACGTTTGTAGATGACTATTCTACGCATTGTTAGGTGTACACCATGACGAAAAGAGTGAAGTCCTAGAGATATTTGTGGAGTGGAAGAAGATATTGGAACTACAGACTAGGAGAAAGATCAAGACGTTGCGATCCGACAACGACAGTGAGTATACTTCTGACCTTTTTCAGCAGCTATATCGAGACGAGGGCATAGAGAGACACTTCACAGTTAGTCACACGCCACAGCAGAATGGGGTGGCAGAAATATTGAATTGATCTTTGCTGGAGAAGGTCTGATATTTATTATCGCAGAATGGTTTGAAGAAAATCTTTTGGATTGAGGCACTTTCATATGTGAGCCACCTCATTAATAGGCTGTCTTCATCTGCGATTGAGGGAAAAACCCCTATGGAAATGTGGTCGGAGCACACGACTATGATCAGTTCAAGGTATTTGGGTACCCTACATTTTATTATGTGAAAACTGATAAATTAGAACCTCGATCTAGGAAGACCATATTTGTGGGATTTAAGCATAGTGTCAAAGGATAGAAGCTTTGAGATCCAATTGATAAGAAGATTATGCTGAGTAGAGACGTCACATTCGATGAGGCTTCTATCTTGAAGCTTCCCAGCTCTCATCAGGTGGAGAGCGACCCGACATTAGAGACATCGCAGGTGGTGGAGATTGATGCAGACATTGTCCAAATGGGACCGTATTTATTAGAGTGCTGACTGAGGTGACGCCAAGTGAGCACGGTGATAATTCGGAGGATACAAGTATAATTGAGCAGGATCAGGGACCGACGGCTCAGGTTCATGATTCTATTGCAGTTCTGAGACAGAGGAGAAACATACAAATGCTAGCTAGGTATACAGACACAGTTGTTACGTATGCACTTTCGGTGGAGAGTATCGATGAGTTGGTTCCTACTATATTTAGAGAGACCGAACAGAATTCAGAGATTGATTTGTGACAGGTGACTATACAGGAGGAAATGGAGTCTCTTCATAGGAACGACACATGGGAGCTTATCGAGCTTCCAAAGTGACGGAAGACTATTAGTTGCAAATGGGTGTATACGAAGAAGGAGGGCATTGAAGGCACTCCCGTGAGGTTCAAGGCTAGGATGGTTGCGAAGGGATATGCAGAGGAGGAAAGTATTGACTACAATGAGGTTTTCTCTCCGGTGGTGAAACATTCTTCGATTCAGATTTTGCTAGCTTTGGTAGCACAATATATTTTGGAATTAGATCAATTGGATGTGAAAACATCATTTCTTCATGGTGATTTTGATGAGGAAATATATATGACTCAGCCATTGGGGTTCTGAACTATATGAAAGGAAAAATTAGTTTGTAGGTTGAAGAAATCGCTATACTGGCTGAAGCAATCTCCTCGACAGTGGTATAAACGATTTGATGGGTTCATGATCGATCATTCATACATTAGGAGCTAGTTTGATCCTTGCATGTACTATCGCAAGTCGAATGGAGGTACGTACATTTACTTATTGTTTTATGTCGATGACTTGTTGGCTGCTTCTACTTCCAGATCAGTGATAGATGGATTGAAGATTCAGCTTTCGAGATGAAGAATTTGGGTGAAGCGAAGTGCATTTTGGGAATGGATATCGGCAGAGACAGATACAAGGGCAGAATTTGTTACACATGTGACTTATTTGAAGAAGGTTCTACAGCGGTTCAATGTGAACATGGAGACAAAGCCAGTTAGTGTACCATTGGGAGCCCATTTGAAGCTTTCAGCTGACCTTTCACCAACGACAGTTGAAGACAGAGAGTTGATGTTAAATACTCCATATGCGAGTGTAGTTGGGAGTTTGATATACGCCATAGTTTGTACGAGGCCGGATTTATCACAGGCAGTGAACATGGTTTCGAGATACATGCATGACTCGGGTCTAGGTCATTGGGATGCCGTGAGATGAATTTTGAGGTACATTCGAGGTATTCTCAATGTTGGTTTGGTTTTTGAGTGGGACACTAGCGGTGAGCAGCTATGTACTGGATACGTAGATTCAGATTGCGCTAGAGATTTGGATAAATACCGGTCGACGATGGTGTATGTGTTCACTTTGACCCATGCACTGATGTGTTGGAGATGCACCTTGCAGTCTACGGTGACTTTGTCGACGACGGAGGCAGAGTATATGGCGATTACAGAGGCTATTAAGGAGGCGATTTGGCTTCGAGGACTTTTGGAGGATCTTGGTATTTCGTAGCGATCCGTCACTATTTATTGTGATAGCACGAGTGCTATCTATTTGGTGAAGAATCAGGTCTTTCATGCGAGGATGAAGCATATCGACATTCGTTATCACTTCGTTCAAGATGTTCTTAAAGATGGGGATGTGGAGATTGTGAAAGTCCACACGAAAGATAATCCGGTAGATATGCTCACAAAGGTGGTTCCGAGCAATAATTTCGATCATTGTAGAAACTTGTTACAAATTCGTGATTGTTGAGGTCGTTCATGACCATTTGGATGAACTATGGGTGGCTTGATCCCTTAGGAGAGGGGGTGCGTAGGCAACTACATTGGTATAGCCGAATTTAGTGAGACGACGCAGTGGTGCTCATGTTTGGTGTCTGTTCAGTTTTGAGAAAACTTCACCGAGGTGAAGAATTGAACAAACGGCAAAGAAGAACAGGAAATTTGAAGTGCACAGGATTGGCTACAGGTCGGTCGACCGACGGCATAGGCCCGGTCGACCGACAGACTTTGGAAATACAAGGTCAGAAACCCTGTCTCTGGTCAGTCGACCGAACGCTTATGGCAGGTCGACGGAAAAGGTGCACAATTACATGGCTGATTTTCAGCTCTCTGGCCGGTCCACCGCGATGCGGTTATGGGCCCAGTTTGATTTTCCCAGTTGGTTTTGGTTTGTGTTTTGATATAAATTGAAACACGATTTTAGGATTTCAAAATCAGAGAAAGGAGAGACTTTTGAACACTTTGAGAGGGAGATATTGTGAGGGAGTTGAGAGCTTTGGTTAGGGTTATATTTGAGTGGTTTTGTGAGTTGTAACCCGTTGTATTTCTCCTCCATATAGTAAAATCTCCCCATCCTCTCCCCGTGGACGTAGACAATTGTCGAACCACGTAAATCTCTGTGTTTGGTTTGATTAGTGTCGTATTTGGTGGATTGCACTCATGATTTGATTCGGTTCTCTTCTCTCATCGCTCGCGGACTCGTTTAGTTGTCGAGCACGCTTCCGCACAGCGCGTAATATATAATTTCAATCTTTTTTATCAGGGACTCTTTGTGATTTTCACATTTTAGGGGGGTTATTTATAATTTTCAAATTTATGAGCGGGTTGGTTGTAGTTTTTAGACTTCGAGGGGGTTTGTAATTTTCCCACCATTTAAGGGTCTGTTTGCAATTCTCATATGTTTCAGGTGTTGTTTCATAGGGTGCTTATAATTTTTAGAGTTTCAATGGCGTTGGTTGCCAGATTTTTAAGGGGCTTAGTTTGCAATTTTCATACTTTTTGACAATTTGTTTGAAATTATGACACGTTGAGGTAAGGATAGCGGGTTTATAATCCTCCTCATCAGTTATTACCAGTTATTATCCCGAAAGAACGGAGAACAAATTGAAACAACCTCTGTTTGGTAATGCTACCAGCGGTTTAAACCTTGCGAACAAAGACAGTGGAGAAATATAAAGTGACCTTGTTAAAAATATATATATAACTCAAGAAGTTCATGAGCAAAATAATGATGCAACTATGAAGCAGAAGTTGAATGAAGTGCTACTAAGGAGGCATAAGCCCCGCCCTCGATCTTCATCAGTGCCTCGTGCGCTCCTTTCTCTACGATCGTACCGTTTTTAACGACGGCTATTATGTCGGCACTTCTGATCGTAGCCAGCCGATGGGCGATTACTACCGTGGTCCTGTTTACCATGACTCGATCCAACGCATCCTGAACTACGCGTTCGGACTCGGCATCGAGCGCGCTTGTTGCCTCATCCAGGAGCAGGATTTTGGGATCCTTCACGATTGCACGCGCAATGGCCACCCGTTGCTTTTGACCACCGGATAACTGGGTACCCCGCTCCCCGACCATTGTGTCGTAGCCCTGTAATTTTCGCAAAGACCCCTTTAGATTAATTAGCTGGATTTAATTTAGTAACCAGAGTGTTGATCTTGAAAAGGTTGTTTTGGCCCCTTATATATTCACCGGTTCATCTAATATCGTTAGGAGTGTTAATGTTGGAGGGTTTTTGGTAGACAACCCAAACTTAATGGGGTTATAAGCGGTCCTCTCTAAAGTTTAGAGGGTTATCTCAAAATCGGCCAAACTTAGTCGGGGGCCTTTTGAGACTTACCCGAACAAATTTCTCTTGGGGTTGATTGTAGGCTATCTATAAAAAGTCCTATGAGGGTTTTGGAAGAAGAGGACTCCTGACTGTTCTAGGTACAGAACCAACCTGATGCAGACTGCATAAGAACTTGTGTGCGTTTGCAGACTCAGCGGCAGCGACGATCTCAGCCTCCGTAGCTCCTCCCTCTTTCCCGTAGGCAATGTTGGCTCGAATAGTGTCGTTGAACAAGGATGGTTCTTGACTCACCAGGCCCATCTGTTGCCTTAGCCACTTGAGCTGGAACTTTTGGATCTCGATTCCATCTATCAATATATGTCCTGAGTAGGGGTCATAAAATCTCTGCAACAATGCTATCGCTGTTGATTTCCCGCTCCCACTCTCTCCGACGAACGCAACAGTCTGTAAATGGAGGAAGAAGCTTAGTCAGAATTTAACGATGGATGATCATTAGTTCACAAGGTGGTTGTTCAGGTTTATATGATGAAGGTCTATCAATGCAATTATAAGAGTTTAGTCAATTGAGTATGTTTTATCAGTCTCGATACATGAAAAACATTTGCTTCTCTCTTGGTTTTACTAGTTTTTTTCCTTTCCTAATAATACTAGAACTAATTTCCTTACTGTGGATACACGGTTAATTGTGGGTAGACCCTTGGGGCTCTCGAGGTTGCTCCATGGGACTCGAGTGCTCTAGCCAAGCGGCTCCTCGTTACTCAAAGAAGAAGAAGGAAAAAAAAAAGATTCCGCAGGTGGTCTATCCGCAATTAATCCTAAAATATATACTCCAACAATACACCAAGCCTTTTACATAAACACATACTTTTAAGTAAAGCATT
Source organism: Asparagus kiusianus (assembly GCA_022839385.1). Classification (NCBI taxonomy): domain Eukaryota; kingdom Viridiplantae; phylum Streptophyta; class Magnoliopsida; order Asparagales; family Asparagaceae; genus Asparagus; species Asparagus kiusianus. The sequence continues at coordinate 504,631 of BQKN01065864.1, read as the reverse complement.
TCCGAAGTGTTTAGTATATTTACCTTTCCAGAATGAATTGACAAGGATAAGTCTTGGAAAATCTGAACATCTGGCCTTGTTGGATATTTGAAACTGACATGCTGAAACTCAATGGTTCCCTTTAGAGTTTCTAATTTCATACCGGAATCATCACCAGAGTCTATCTTCGACTTGCGATCAAGAAGTGCAAACACAGAAGCTGTAGCAGATTTCGCTTTGCTAGAATCTGGTACCAGGTTGCCTGAGTTCGAAATCCCAACGGCTGCCATAGAGAGAGCAAAGATAACCTGCAATTCAATTTTATCCTTATTCGAAATCAACAATGTTCAAATAGTTTACATAAAAGTTACGAGCTTTCATCATAGAGGTGGTAATTATATTCATGGTCGAAGTACTGTTTGTGTTTACCTAACACTTTATCAGGGGTGGGGTGGGGGGTGTTACTGCAACTCCCCAAAAAGTTCATGTTTTTTTTTTAATTAACCATTTACTTTATTTACTGGAGACTTGTGGTTGTTGTTCAACTGTAAAGAATGTATATTTAGTTTCACAAGCAAATGTGATTATGCTGCCCAACTCTCTATGTTTTGTATGGGGCTACTTTTTGACATCAAATCTCTAATTTGCAGGTTGATAAAGTATTGATGATGTCTGAAACTTTACCAATTACATTTGAGCATTCAATATTTCTTTTTAGTTTTGTACTTGGAACTCTGAATGCAACTCTAAAAAAAGATGTCATATATCTCGTCAAAGCCCCTGCCACTACTGTGAAGTTGTGGTGAGGATAAGGGTCATAATTTTTAAGTCTAATATGCCTCTACATGTTCAGGGCTCTTTGGGGGGTACGCAGAAACTTGGAGTCGCATAATCAGTTTTTTTTTCCTTAAATCTATTTATAAATTTGTGGATAGCAAGATTCGAACCTGAGTTACTCTGACGTCAAGCTTCTACAGTGATAGTGAAAATTAAAGGTTATAGTTTTATACTCTAACGTGTATTCTAATAAAAACTTTATAGAAGTAGACATGAGACTTACTCTGAAGACCTGACGAAATGTAGTCTTCCCGTCCCGTACAAGGCGGGCTCCAGCGTAGAAACAAGATGCATAAACACAAAACAGCACGAAGAAGGAGGCTCCAAATCCAACTCCACTGATCAGCCCTTGCCTAATTCCTTTCCTGGTAGGTCCTTCACATTTCTTCTGGTACAGTTCCATCACCTTATCTTCCGCCGAGAATGAAGCAACTGTTCTTATACTCCCCACTGCATCATTCGCGACCTGACTCGCTTCCTCGTACATCATCTGAGAGCACCAAATTAGAGAGTCAAATCCTCGACGTTTCAATGTTTAACATCGCCAATTTTTAGAGATTGCTCCTTGGTCGTTGTAGGAGCTTTAACTTGTTTAGCAATCTTATATCTCTAATTTGATACTAAAGAATGTATCTCTCATCCAATTCCTTAATTACCTCCATAAAGAAAAAAGAGAGTAACAATAGTAGTAGTAATAATACAACGAATTTGACTCCACAATAGGACTGGCAATTAAAAATGCTTATTTACCTCCACAAAACTTTGGAGTTGTGGAGAGGGTTGATAATTTTATATTCCGATGGACTCGCCTAGTGCCCACTATGATTAATTGATTTTTCACAGAGTTGTGAAGCCAAACCTTCGCATCGGCGCCAAATCCTTTCATAAACTTCATCTGGACATATCCATTAAGACCTATGAAAGGCAAGAGCGCCAACACAATTAGAGATAGTTGCCAGTTTGCAGCGAAAGCTATCGCCAAACTGGCAATCAAAGTAGTGATATTCTCAACAATTAACGCTAGCGCGTCGCCCACGAGACCCCTAACAGTTGCTGCATCTGCCGATAGCCTGGCTCCAATGGCTCCGCTCGAGTTCTCAGGCTCATCGAACCAACCAACCTCCATGCGGACCACCTTCTCAAAGGTCATGAGCCTGATCCTTCTTATTAACCTTGATCCAGCAACACCAAAGAAATATTGCCTAGCTGGAAGAGCAAGAAGCGAAATCACACCGAACACACAAAACAACATTGACCAAAACCTGGAATCCTTCTTCATCTTTGCAGGAGGCTCGTAAAATGAGGTTATCGCGCTAGACAGTAGAATTCCATACACAGGGAACACGGTCCCATTAACAATTGCAGAGATGGCGCCAATTGTGAGCACGGGGATCTCAGGTTTGTTGAGGTAGGCAAGGCTTTTGAGGGATACTTGCTTTGGTTCGTTGGAAGTGAATTCAGTGCTTGCCGCCTCTGATCTATTATTATCTTGAAAATCAATGCCAACGGGCAAACCATGCGGTAATGAGAAAGAGTGACGGCTGCTGTTCCCCATAGCTACAGACGATGATGATGATTCGCGGGTTATTGAACGATTAAAAGACATATGCCTGGATGAAAGATTGAGCTTGTCGTGGTCAGATCGAGATACATTTTTTGAGTTCTTGTTCATTTCTTGCAGTCTTATGAGTTGACAGTAAGCTCCATCGTGGTCTTTAAGCAGGTCCGAATGCGAACCTAATCAAAATGCACAATATGGCAAGCATTAGGGACAGTTTTATTCACTGAAAGAGAAAATTAGCATTTGTTCTAGCAGCATTTGTTACAAGAAGTTAACTTCAAATCTATTGTTTGGATATGCGCAGTGTCATGATGGGAAATGACATTTCAATGCAAATTCAGTGTTCAGTTGAAAAATAATTTGTGCATAAGCCATGAAATTTACTATATAGCGAACCAACGGATGCGGATAATTTTCCTATTTATATTTGAAAATATTTTTTGATGAGGTGGAATTATATTTTACTTTTAATTTCTATTTTTGCACTACGCAGTGTTCATTCATATCAAATTGATGGCTAGGTGTCCTTTAAGAACCACCCTTATGGGAATGAAGTGGTTTGCTTCATAGATAGAAGAGTTAGAATTCTCAAACTAACCCTCTAACCATCCATGAATGATTATCTATAGACCTGTTCTAATTGAATGCGCACTCCAAATTGACCGTAAAATTTGCTACAGTTTTTGTCCAAAAATTGTAAGTATACTTACCTTTCCCAATTAAAATGTTGCAAACCAAAATAAGTTAAATATAAATCCGGTTGCAGTGTTTACATATGCATCTCCACATCCAACCAGGTAAAAGTGTGTCTTGCAGGATTGTACCTTGCTCAACAATTGAACCTCTATGCACGACCGCAATCGTGTCAGCGTTCCTAACAGTACTCAACCGATGAGCAACGACAACAGTAGTTCGGTTTGCCATCACCCTATCGAGTGCCTCCTGCACTATCCTTTCGGATTCTGCATCCAAGGCACTAGTGGCTTCATCAAGGAGCAGAATCCGAGGGTCCTTCAGAATCGCTCTCGCAATTGCAATCCTCTGTTTCTGACCACCCGACAGTTGTGTCCCGTGCTCGCCAACCATAGTATCAAGCCCCTGAACGCAACAACTCAACTTATTTAGTCAATATCGCGATAATTTCATTAACAAGTTACCAATATATGTACATCTAACCTGAGGCATTTTGTCGATGAACTTTGCAGCATTAGCGAGCTCAGTTGCAGCTCGGATCTCTTCAGTTGTGGCGCCATCCTTTCCGTAGGCTATATTGTCCCTAATGCTCGAGGTAAATAGCACGGGCTCCTGACTCACTAGACCTATTTTTCCTCTAATCCATTTGAGCTGGAACTCCTTAATATTTATACCATCGATCAGAACTTCGCCGGCCTCTGGGTCATAAAACCTCTCAAGAAGACTAATTACCGTAGATTTCCCGCTTCCACTCTCCCCAACCAAAGCAACTGTGGAGCCACTTCGTATGGACAGCGACAACCCACTAAAGATTTGCTCATCTTTTCGGGTTGGGTAGCTGAAGTAAACATCTCTGAACTCGATATCTCCACGAATGTCATCGAGCTTCTTTCCCGAGGGATCAGAGGCATCAATCTCTGGCCTTCTGTTGATCGTCTCGAACATCTTGTACGCTGCAGCTTTCCCTGCTGCAAATGCTGTTATGCATGGAGAAGCCTGGCCCAAAGAACTGCAGAAATATGGGATTGAGGGTTGAGTCCTATATTTTTTTTTAAAAAGATGCTGTTATGCGTGAGGGTTTCATGTGAAGGCATTTGTTCGCTTCCTGATTGTGACTAGGCCCACCCGATAGCCTGCATAGAGTTTGTAACCTATAAAAGGACTTTTGTCCTAGGGTTTCGGTGGCAGGCAAGCAAGGGCGCAGGTGCAAAAAGGGTTGAGTGGCAGATACTTTGGCGGCGTGCAGAGAAGAAAAATCGGCTATTTCTTCTAGGGATTTGTGGGGTTTTTTTTGTGCAGTTGTTCTAGGGTT
>BQKN01065864.1:465078-485249 GCA_022839385.1 Asparagus kiusianus | reverse complement strand
AAAATTTTAGCCCATTTTTGTGGTTTTGAACTTTGAGGGTATGATTTGTAATTTTTAAAATTTTGAAAGAGTTTTTAAAAAAATTTACTTTTAAGTTTGGTACTTGTAAATTCTATGTTTCATGTGTTGGTGGTAATTTTTTAAATGTTAGTATATTTCTTGTAACTCTAAAATTTTAAGGGTTTCTTTTACAATTATTAAAACTATAGATTAATTTTGAAAAATATTAAATTTCAGTGGTCTACCAATCGACGAATTTGATGTGTGCTAGTTAAAAATTTTGAAAATTTAGAGTTTTTTTTACGATTTTTAAATTTTGAAGGAGTTTTTTTAAAATTTTGAGGTTAATTTCGGTAAATTTTAAGTTTTTAGGTGACTAAGGGTAATATCTTGAATTCATCTTATGTTATTTACAAATTTTAGAATTTTAGGGTGGTTTTTTATAATTTAAACTTTTAAAGGTGTTTCTATAATTTTTGAGATATTGAGGATGTTAATTAAAAAATTTAAATTTAAATGTTAAAAATTTTAGGTGTATCATCGTAATCTCTTGAATTCATCTATGTTGTTTGTAAGTTTTAAAATTTTAGAATTTTAATGTGCTTGTTTGTAATTTAAACTTTTGAGGGTGTTTCTATAATTTTTGAGACATTGAGGTGTTAACTGTAAATTTTAAATTCTTTGCAAACTAATGTTAATTTTTTAATTTCATGTTTTTTATTTTAAGTTTTGAGACATTGGGATGATTTTTATAATTTTGAACTTTTCAGGGTCTTTTTTGCAATTTTAAAACTTTTTATGGTTTTTTTGCAATACTTCATGTATTATAATATGTTATCTACTTGTAATTTCTTTATCTTAACAAACTAATATCATTTTTATGTTTTATATATTTTATTAATATTAGTTTTTTTAAATTATTAAGCTAAACATGGTTCACATAGGATTAGGATAAGATATGATTATGATTAGGATAGATTAAGATATAAATAAAATATTTAAAATAGTGAAGGGTAATATTGACCATTGAAAATTAGAATTTGATTATAGATAAGGTAGTTCAAACTATAAAGGGGTATATTTGTCTAAAAAAGATTTTTCGAACTTGTGCTTTTAAAGGGAGTCTCATTTCCCACGATGAAGGAAAGGCACCTATAACAGTTATTGAGCGGCTTCAACTCTTTCCAGGTATTGAGCGGCTCTACTCCCATAACGTCTAAGATGTTAATGGACAAGTTGTTATGACAGGTTTGTAAAACGAATTCCTCCGTGATGGGATCATTGCAGTTCATTGCCTGATTGCGAAAGCGTTTGATGAAGGTATCCACCGACTCTTCGCCTTTTTGTTTCTCATCGAAGAGTGTCCTGATCGATACTTCGGCGTCATCATCGAAGAAATAAGCGAGGAACATGCTCTCTAGGTCCTCGCAGCTGTTGATGCTTTCGAGCTTGAGACGGCGGTACCAATCGAAGGCAGGCCCGCGAAGGGTGCCAACGAATGACCGCACCATTAAGGGCTCGTTGCCAGAAATCGTGCCCAAGTGTGGCTTAAAGTAGATTAGATGCTGAGTGGGCGAGTCCTTCCCGTCGAACGGCGTGAAGTTGATCAGGTTGAACTTCGCCGGATACGGGATCGAATCCCACTCTTTCGGGTAAGGACACAGAATGCCGGTCTTCTTTACCTCTTGAGCAGACATTAAAACGTTAATTTTGCTCTCAAGGTCCTTCATCTTTTCGTCCTCATCTATATCCTGTTTTGGACAATTTTCGAGAGGAATAATGCGGCCACCCCCAGTGTTATCATCATTGGTGCGTCCACCCCCAACGTCGTTATTTTTAGTGGGACCACCCCCAGCGTTGTGTTCATCCACATCCGAATCGCTACCTGCTTGGTTAGCAGTACTGCGACGGATGGACTCACCTAGCTAATTCGATAAGGCTCGGATTTGTTGGTCGTGCATTTATCTCATCTCTTGCATAGCCATTTCCACTTCGATCTTGAATGCTTCTTTCTACTTAGCTAAAGCATCCTCAACCATTTTGGCTACTTCCTCGGTGTTGATGATAAACACCTCACGAGATTGTCCAGGACTGGATACGGTGGCTTCTGAAGCGACTGCCGAGCAAGCGTCTGACGCTTCATCGTCCGAGGATAGTCCTTTGGTCATCCTCAAATAATCTCTACGTCTAGTAGTCCCTGCACGTAGCCGAGTTAAACGATGTGATATGAGGGGGTCCGAATCAGAAGGTCGGGTAGATTTCCTCTTATCAGTCACGTTGGCGATGACTATGGATTGTTCAGGCCCGACGGCTTCTAATTGAAGCCGAGACATTAGTTGGGCTATCCCCGAATTGACTCTCTTTCCTGGGGAGAAATCGGGGTTAGAAGTAATCGGAGACCTCCCCTTATCGATCATATTTTATGGTGAATGCTGGGAGTTCGTCATCTCGATTGGTTGATCGCCTCTGCTAAAACGCCTTGATTTGGGTTTCAATGCTTCTGCAGAGATACTCTCGAATATCGAGACCCTCCGTGGAGCGGTCTTGGGGTAGCTACACGCTGATAATACTACCTTGATAATTTTGTTACACGGACAGTGAGAGTCCGCTTCCCAGGTACTTCTCTTTCGAGATTTATTCGTACCCCCAGCCCGATAGTACAACTCATCGACGTTGCAGTCAGAGCAACCTATCGGCTGTTTACATGAATTTCAGGTATAACGCGTTCGTTTGTCTGACGCATTTTCCTCTGAGTAAACATTGCCTTGTTGGCAGCTGCAGGAGTCACACGTTTGGAATCATACTTTTGTGAGGGTGAAACCTTAACGGGCTCCTGGTTTTCTACATGCACCCCCAAGCGAGCCGTTGTAAAACTTAATTTGTTAGGAGGTCGCGTACGACCCCCAGTCCAGATGTTTGCTCGGGGTTCCTTCAATGGTGCCAGGTGTTCTTTAATAGGCGCTTTGCCTCGATCTTCGGGTTGAGAACCGAGGCGATCCTTCAAAGGAGTCCTAAACTTGGGGAAATCCACGCTGCGGTGGGGCTTTACCGGAGGTTCGGGATCTGAAGTTGACAAAAGCTTAATGATAGTTCTATTTGTTTTTGCCTTAGGCACTGATTTGGCTTTTGGCATCCCAACTTGTTTGGATCTCGACGATCTTTTAACTGCCTCTTCCTTTTGCATTTCCTGTGCTTTTCGCACAAGGGTCCGGGCATGCACAAGCAAGGCGCGGCGCTTCTGAATTCGCTCCTTGAGAGTAGAGCGGGTTCATTTGACACGAACCCATTCGTTAACCGGAGGTCAGGAGGAGGATCCCAATGCTGGTCGTGGCGATAGATTAGCCACTTGGCGCTTTCTGAACTCTAGATCTGCTTGGTAACGGAGTCCATCCACCTGATCCAAAGCCTTAGCGAATTGGCGCGCGAGGCGTTGACGGCGCCTTTGACGAGCCCTCTTCATCAGCACTGCTGCACTTTCAACGAGCAACTCCTTGACTTTCAAGGAGTTGTCACGAATGTTGGATCTGGTTTCTTTGGAGGCCAGAGAGGGGTCTTCCACTACATTCGGGTTCAGATCATCAGCCCTGGTCTTTGGATCTGAAGTCGCGTTCTTCGCGGTAGTGGTTTTCCTGCGTTTGCAAGAAGAAGATCTGGAGGAGGAGGAGGAAATATATTCCTCGAATTTCTGCTGGTCGAATTCGTATTCGACCTCTTCGAACACCGGGATCTTGATCGTCGGTTGCGACACGACAGCCTCGGCAGCGAGGCTGTTGGCTCCTACTGTGATCGCCAGCTTGTTTGCAGAGAAAATTGATTGTTTCATTGCGGGATTCATTACAAACTTCAGACGTTTACAATGAAAACAAAAATTAGTCTTTTTGTAAGACCTTTACATAATGAAAACAAAACAAAATTACAATTCTCTTCAAACAGTGCAGAGATCGTTTATCGGTCTTCTGCTTGCGTGGGATCTTAGCCTGTGACGGGGATGTTGATATCCGTGGACCACCGTTGATCAGATCTGATTGCTGAAAAATCAGGCAGAGCTTCGTTGATTTGCGAAGGAATCAAGAAACCGTAGCGCTTATCTCGGCAACAGCGAGATAATTGCTCTTCTTAAGATTATCACAACGGGATAATCTTAAGGAACGGACCCGGGCGATGTAGATCTGACGAGTTCCTCTTCTTTATGCCGAAGAACTCGATCCGATCTCTCCTCCTCCTCTCTAAAATTCGTGGATCTTCACTCCTAAATTCGGCAGGGCTTCGCCAACGCTCGAGAAATCCAAATTCAAAAAAAATGAAGGCCTGAGGCTTGTATTTATAGGCTTCAAGGAGATCCGGGCGGTTAAAACCGCACAACGCCCCCCCGTTTTAGGCCTGGAGACACCCCAGGGTGTCTCAGCGAGGCCGAGACACCTTTGGGTGTCTCGGCCTGAGCCGAGACACCCTTGGGTGTCTCGGCCTTGGCCGAGACACCTTGGGGTGTCTCGCTTGTACCGAGACACTTCTGGGTGTCTCAACTCAGGTTGAGACGTTTCGTTTTGTACATTTGTCCGTTTCCGCCGTAACTTCTTCATCCGAACTCGGATTTGAGAGATTCAAAGTGCGTTGGAAAGCTGACGAGGAGTTCTATAATCTCCAATGATTAGATCATCTATGGAATAAATGAGACACGAAGGGTATTTCACCGTTTGTGAACGACACGAGGTTTCCGATCAGTTCGTGTCTTTGTTATTCTGAAATTCCGTTACTTCATGTAGTTTGTCGATTCACTTCAAGCGTTCACCGACATCAATCAAACTTCTGTGAACCGGATAGTGACGTTCATCGTCTTTTCTTAGCACTGAGCTGTTCGTGGAGACCTATAGGTAATTTTTGATGCCTATAATATTATCCCAGCTATTGATACTTCATGGTTTGAGATGGCGGTACCAGTCGAAGGCGGCTGCACGAAGGATCCCTACGAATGATCGTACTATCAGAGGTTCATTGCCTGAAATGACCCCTAGGTGGGATTTGAAATAAATCAAGTGTTGAGTGGGTGAACCCCTTCCGTCGAACGCGTGAAGTTAATTAGGTTAAACTTCGTTGGATACGGAATCGATTCCCACTCCCTCGGATAAGGACACAGAATGCCTGTCTTCTTTACCTCTTGAAGAGATATCAAAGCATTGATCTTGTTTTCGAGGTCTTTCATCTTCAGATCTTCGCCTGCATCTTTCTTCGGGCGACTTTGAAGAGGAATGGTGGGGCCACCCCCAGTGTTGGTATTGTTGGTGGGACCACCCTCAGTGTTGAGGTCATCCTCAACATTTTTACTATCGGGAGAGGTGTCGACATTAATATTTTCCACGACTTCTGAGTCGCTATCTACCTGATTGGTAGTGTAGTGACGACTAGATTCACCGTGCTGATTTGACAACTCTTAGAGCTACAGGGCATGTAAATCCTTATCCCGTTGTACGTCCATCTCCATCTCGATTTTGAAATCCTCCTTCTGCTTATCCAAGGCTTCTTGAAGGAGCTGAGTCATCTGCTCAGTAGTGATCATGAATACTTCTCGAGTCTATCCCGCACTGGATGTCGTATTATCAGAAATGATTGTAGAGTTTGCATCTGATGCTTCATCATCTGAGGAATTCCCTCTCTGAATTCTCCTATAATCCCTAGGTCTGATAGTTCCGGTTCGCAGCCGAGTCATGCGCTAGGATATCTCTGGGAAAGGTTCGGACTGAAACGTCGTGTGGACTTTTCCTTGTCAGCCATGTTAATGGTGACTTTTGCAAGTTCATCGCTTTGATCGGTTGATCTTCTTCTGCGGAAGCGCCCTGGTTTACGTTCAGATGCTTTGGTAGAGATCCTTTCGAATACCGAGACCCTTGATGGAGCGGTCTTAGAGCAGCTACATTCTGATAACACTGCTCTGATTAACCTCTCACAAGGGCAGTGAGAGTCTGTTTCTGTGGTATTTCTCTTTCGAGATTTATTCGTACCCCCAGCCTGATAGTACAACTCGTTAGCGTTATGGCCGAAGCAACCTATCGGCTGTTTACATGAACTTTTAGGTGTAACGATATCGTCTGTCCGACGTGTTTTCTTTTGAACAGGTAACGCCTTGTGGGCGTTCGTAGGAGCCACACATTTGGAATTACACCTTTGTGGGTGTGCAATCTTAATGGGTTCCTGATCTTTCACACATACCCCCAAGTGGGTGGTTATGGGAATTAGCTTGTTAGAAGGGTGTCTACGACCCCCAGTTTGGATGTTTGCTCGGGAATTCTACAGCGGACCCAAGCATTCCTTAATAGGAATTTTGCCTCGATCTTCAGGTAAAGGACCAAGACGATCCTTTAATGGAATCTTGAACTTAGAGAGATCCACACTACCGTAGGGTTTCACTGGAGGTACGGGAGTAGAAGGAGCGGGATCTGAAGTTGATCAAGGCTGGGGAGCAGCCTTGGATCTGGAATCGAACAAGAGACACAACTGGTGTCTCTTATCTGGTAGAGGTGCTGTTTTGGCCTTTGGCACCCAAATCTGCTTAGATCTTGGTGGTTTCTTGACCGCCTCTTCTTGCTGTAATTTCTGCGCCTCTTGCACGAGAATTCGTGCGTGCGCAAGTAGTGCATGGTGCTTTTTAATGTGCTCTTCAAAGGTTGAATGTGTCCTTTTGATGCGGACCCATTCATTCGTCGTTGGTTTGGAGGAGGAGCTGCTCACTCGCTGTCGTGATATTTGGTGTATTCTGGACTTCAGATCCACCTCATAGCGGATCCCATCAACTGGTTCCAAAGCTTTGGCAAGTTGGCACGCTAGGCGTTGGTGTTGCCTTTGACATGCTCTCTTTGATAGAGTTAGCATGCCTTCAGCAGTTAACTCCTTGATCGAGGAGGAGTTCAGATCTACAGATCTGACCTCATTGGATGCCGGAGAGACGTTGCGATGTGCAACTATAGTAGTGGCGGTGCAGATGCCATCTTCTTAGGTCTTCAAATCTAAAGACCAGTGGACCTTCCGACAGGAGGAGACCTTCTTGCATTTGCGAGGCGAGGAAGATCTGTAGGAGGAGGAGCAGATGTACTCCTTGAACTTTTGCTGATCGAATTCATACTCGACCTCTTCATCCATCGGGATCTTAATCGACGGCTACGGCACGACAACCTCGGCAACGAGGCTGTTAGCTCCCACTGTGGTCGCCAACGTGTTCGCGTCGAAAATCGGTTTCATTGCTTTTGAGTCCATTACAATTTCAGGCGTTACAAAGATTCAAAATAAAAGAAAAAATTATGTCTTTTTATAAGACTTTCCTTACAATGAAAAGAAACAGAAAGATTTTCTAAGAACACACGCAGAGATCGTTTATCGGTCTTCTGCTTGCGCGGGATCTTTGCTTGTGGTGGGGTTAATCCATGGACCACCGAGCGATCAGATCAAAAGAACGGTTTCATTGCCTCTTAAAGGAGACAAGAAACTTAAGCGGATATCTGGGCAAAGCGAAATACCCACTCTTCTCGAGAATCACAGCTAGGTACGATTTCGAGGGAAACAGATGAACCGGTTGTAGATCTCTCGAGCTATTCCTCTTTATGATAAATGAGTTGCCGAGATCTCCTTCTCGTCTCTGAAAATTTGTGCTCCTTCAGTCTCATAACCGACAGGGCTTCATCAAGGTTCAAGAATTCCGGATCCGTGCAAATGAAGACCTTAGGGTTGTATTTATAGGCTTCAGAAGCCCTGTTTTTGGATAAGAACGAACGATTTGCTCTTATCCTCAGTTGTAACCACTTAACCATGTTTAAAGATAACCTCAAATAAGTTGGGTTGGCTGTGGACAGAATCTTGGTCTACGAACAGAATCTTGGGTTGCGGACAGAATCTTAGGTTGCAGACAGAATCTTAGGCTGCGAACAGAATCTTAGGCTGCGAACAGAATCTTGGGCTGCGGACAGCGTTTTCGGGGTCGGGACGCCCGAGACTGTTTTTCCCGTAGTTTTCTCATCCGATCTTGGAATGACGTGATTCAAAGTGTGTCGGAAAGCCGAATGAGAGATCTACAACTTCCCATAGGTGAATCATATTTGGAACGGATGAGACACGAGCGGTGCTTCACTTTTCGTGAATGAAACGTAACCTTCAACTGGATCATTTCTTCGTTATTTTGTCATCCCATTGGTTCGTACGCTTCGTCGTCTCGCTTCATACATTTTTTCGACGTTAGATAATCCTCCTTAACTTGGATAATAACGTTTATCGTCTTCTCTCCTTTTCGAGCTGTGTGCAGGAACCCATTGGTAATTTTTGACACCTACAGCTGCGGTCCGGGACTATCAGACCTAGACCGAGGAGAGGGCATTCCTCAGATGATGAAGTATTAGATGCAAACTCTGCAATCGCTTCAGACAATACAGTATCTAGTGTGGGACAAAATTAAGAATCGTTCATGATCACTACTGAGCAGATGGCTCAACTCCTTCAAGAGGCATTGGCCAAACAGAAGGAAGATTTTAAAATCGAGATGGAAATGACCGTACAACGAGTCAAAGATTTACATGCCCAACAACTCCAAGAGTTATCGAATCAGTGCGGTGAATCCAGTCATTTTGCAACACTACCAATCAGGTAGATAGCGATTCGGATGTTGAAGAAAATATCAACGCTGATACCCCTCCCGACTGATAAGCTCCAACGGCTATATTTCCAGCCTTTGATATTTTGTTGTTTTTGCTGGTTTTGCTTGGGTTTTGTGCCTTGGTTTTTCATCCTATATAAACCCCTATTGTTCTCATCAGAATATCTATCTAAGAGGGTTTTTCAACAAGAGTTTTAAGTGTTTAAAAGTTTGTTTCTCATTTGAGTTTGGTGTTTTGTTTACAAAAGAGGAAGCTTGCATTTTCAATTGAGGAATTCATCCTCAATCTTCTTCATCCTCTACTGTGTTCATAGAGAAGTTTTCCTAACTCTTTTCTCTAGCAATTTGTTTTTGATTTTCATATTATCATTTATTGCTAGTCTGTTAATTGAGTTAGAATTTGTTTGTACTTATATTATCACACACACCCTATTTGAGCTTGTAGCATTTCATACATCATATATTGGGTTGTGGGATTATGATTTATGAGATTGAGCTTTCATTGAGTTCTCATCTATATTAGAGAACATTTTATTGTAATTGAGCTTCATTGTGAGTTGCACGTTGTATCACACTTATACACCGAGAGGAGTGTGTGGTGAGAGACGGGGTTATCCCAAGAGGAGTAGCGTCGGTTGTAATGCCTAGAGGTATGTCGTAATTCCGAGCACTTAAGGGAAACACGGGCTAGAGACCAACACTTAGAGGGTGTAGAGTGTGATTACAATTATGTGTGTTGTAAAGTTTTTGGTAAACTAGAAAACTGTATTATGAGGTGTAAACGTTATTCGGGTGAGCGTAGAAAATCCGGTTGTGATAGTGGATTTCTCCCCGGGAGTGGGGAGCGGAGACGTAAGACGGAAGGTCCGAACTCTGTGATCATATCGTGTGTTTGCATTATTTATTTGCGCACTATCACACTTGTTTATTTACTCTTGTTCATATATCCTTTCATATATCTTATTGAATATCTTCATCTTAGGATATATTTGTTAACTAATTTTAATCGGCATTAATATCTAATAAGATTAGTAATAACCCTATTCACCCTCCTCTAGGGTACTTTCAATTGGTATCAGAGCTTGGTGCTCTTGATTAGAGGTTTAATCGCCTAGAGTCAAAGTTCCTTGTTCTTAATATTGTTGCTAATCTTGTTTTGATATTATATATTTAGCTTGTTCATATATTATGGATATGTTTGATGTAGGCTACGATATAAATGTTGCTCCTAGATATAGTAGCTTCCCTTATGAACAATGGTGTTGTAGTTTCAAAATTTTTGTTGAATCCAGAAACATAGACTTATGGGAAGTTATTGGCAATGCATATATTGTGTCCACTTTGGAGAAATCCAAGTGGAGCAAACATGATAAGAAAATATTTACAATGAACAAGTTAGTGTTAGAATTTATGCACAATGCTTTTGGTCCAATTATTTCTAACGAACTTGCTCATTTTGATAGTGCTTATACAATTTGGAAATTATTTGAAGCACATCAAGGGAACTTGGAGGTGATCCGACGATCGTTAGTGGCTCCCTCTATAAGTTCACAAGGAGCCTCATCATGTACACGGCCACTGGGCGATAGCCCTAGTGAGGTATGCGAGTCCGATAACGAAAATGATCTTACTATTGATGAACTCGCACATGGTTATGATTTGTTGATGCATGAATATAAGAAATTGCAACGTAGCTACATTAACTTAAAAAGCAAGCATGTCGAAATAAAATCCTCTCATGAAACACTAGTTACTAAGTTTGATCTCATTGCAAATGAAAATATAAATCTTAAAGAATGTAATGAAAAATTAAAATTAGAAAATGCTAGTTTGTTTCATGCTAAATGGGATGCAATGTTAGAAGTTGAGAACATAAGAAAAGAGCTTAATTCCTTCAAAATTGATCATGCATGTTCTACTTCTAACAACAATGCTTGTGTGGATAATAATGAGTTGAATCATGTTAAAAGTAGAATATCCTCTTTAGATTCAACATTAAAAACTTGCATTGTTAATAACAACAAGCTTATGGACTTGTGTACAAAGTCCCACAAAAATATTTCCAAGAAACCTATTCACTATGCAAACAAGTATAACAAAATTTACAAGTGTTTAATTTGTGGCCGTAAAGGCCATATTGCTAAATTTTGTTATAATGTACAAAAGCCTAATAAGCTTAATCATGTTTGTGCATCCCATCAAGCTTCATCATCATACACACATGCACATGCATCCAAAGTTCATCATAAGCATGCTAGTGTGTATAGGTTTGAATTTTGTGGTCGTTTTGGTCATTTGGCCAAGTATTGTTTTGATTTAAGAAGAAATTCTCTCTTGCCAAATGATTCTAAAATACCACATGTGTTTATTTGCAATGTTTGTGGTAGATTTGAACATCTTGCAAAATTTTGTTATGATTTGCAAAAAGCTTCTATGTTGCAAAATGTTCCAAATAGACCATTGTTTAAAATTGTTTCGCATTTGCAAAAAGCTTCAAATAATTTACCTTTGTTTGCAAATATTCCACGTGCACATCCACATGGTCAACATAAACAAATGCATCCTCTTCATTGCACTTATTGTAATCGAATGGGTCATTTGCATAATTATTACTATGATCGGACCCGTGCACAAAATGTGCCCGAAAGGGATCATAACCCTAAGGCTTTAAACTTAAATGATAGAGGTCATGTCCCTAAACTCTTTGGTACCAAGAGTAATTGGGTACCAAAACATGTTTGATATTTAAGAAGAACCTTTTAGTTTTTTTTTTTAGTTTTTCATGTTCTTAAAGATGATTTCTATTTAAGATTTATAAACAAAATTGAAAACAATTTTATACTTGGTATTTAATTTGAAAAGTTATCATTCATATTTTTTCATGATTCTCTTTCATAGATTTTCATGTTATATCCTTTATGAATTGATACAATTTTTATCAAGATGATTTTTCTATGATAAAACATCATTTTTGTTAGTGTACATTGTTTTCAATTTCTTTAATCTTGAACAATGTGTTTGTGTTTATGAGATCATTATAAAACACTCTTATGATGATATTTATATGTTTGAGCTTCCGGATCATCTATTTGTGGTTTATAATGTTTTCCTTATGTGGTTTGATCAAGTTTTACAAAGAAGAATTCTTCTATTGATCAAACACTTTTTGGATATATATTTATGTTTTTAGACTATTGTGACACATTATCTTCATAATACATGTATATGTGTTCACTTGGTCTATCTTTGTATGTGAGTTGTGTTTAGCATATCTTACATTTATGCTTACTCACGTGTTTTCCCTGATTTTTATTGCATATATTCTTTATAGCATTTTGATAGGGGGAGTTGTGTTAAGTTCTTTTTTTTTTATTGCATTTACTCTCCCGTAGTAATTTTTGTTGTTATATACTTGTTTTATGATTTGAAAAACATTTTGATGAAGTTTGATTTGTGTTTGTATAGCACTTAAATGTTTAGTTGTTTTGGTTGTTTAAGTTGTTTTTGTTTGTGTAAGCTTGGTTGGTGTTTGAACATGCGAGTGTATTAAACTCTAAATTTTACTTATATATTTATCATGTTCATCTCCTTATGCCTCTTGTGATGATATGTAAAATGTGTAGGTATGGTTGTATTTATAAATGTTCATTATATATTCTTGCTTTACAACCCATATCTATTCATGCTTTGTGGCTAACCATTCTTACATGCTTTTAAATAGGAGAGAATCCCTATTTCCTATATTTCTCACCTGTGCTTATGTGTAGGGGGAGCTTCTAGCTCTCATTATACCATTTTCCCCCATTTTTGATGTTGTCAAAGGGGGAGAAAATTGTGAGTATATATAGTATTTATTTGTATTTATTTTCAATTGGTTTATTGACTTTTTTTGCATATTGGTAAATTGTTTGTCATCATCAAAAAGGGGGAGATTGTTGGGTCCTCTTGTTTTGATAATGATTTAACAAATAATTTACCACTAATATTGGTTTTAGTATTTTGTTTTGTGTTGTTTATTATATACAGGTATATTCAAGAAATTGAGCAAAACCGATATATTGAAGCCATGCATAACAAGTCAATCTATTCAAGTCCAAGCTTCAAGAGAATCATTCTTGGTATACTTAGTATATGATTATATTATGTGTGTTAATTCTATAAGCTCAAATGTACACACACATTACATTTGTGAATTTTCATGAAAACAGGTGTTTTTATGCAAAATACATTCAAATATGTTTTGGACTATACAAACATTGTTTACATCTTTTATTATATCCATAAAACATTACACAAGTTTTTAGAACTTGATTTGAGCTAAAATGTCAAAATCAACATATTTGAAAAACATGTATTCTTGTACTTTTGAATATTTCTGAGTTTTCACAAATGGTAAAAGCAATTTAAGAAAAATTCTTTTTTCAACAAGTTCATATTCATGATTATAACATTTTCCCAAAGTTTTATATTTTTTAAAATTTATTTGCTATTTTTAATAGAACCTTGAAACTCACTTTCAAAAATCAATTCAGGCTGATAACTGGTTATCAGTCGACTGATCAGTTGACTGATGATATCAATCGACCGATCAGTCGACTGACAAAAGTGCCTACAATTGTTATTTTGCTCTCTGTTGTGTTTTGGTCGACTGACCAGTCGATTGATGGGATCATCAGTCGACTGATAATATCGTCAGTCGACTGATGAACTAGAAAACGCATGTAATGGTCAGTTCATCAGTCGACTGATGCATTCCGTCAGTCGACTGATAAGCTCCAACGGCTATATTTCTAACCTTTGATATTTTGTTGTTTTTACTGGTTTTGCTTGGGTTTTGTGCCTTGATTTTTCATCCTATATAAACCGCTATTGTTCTCATCAGAATATCTATCTAAGAGGGTTTTTCAACAAGAGTTTTAAGTGTTTAAAAGTCTGTTTCTTCTCATGTTTGAGTTTGGTGTTTTGTTTACAAAAGAGGAAGCTTGCATTTTCAATTGAGGAATTCATCCTCAATCTTCTTCATCCTCTATTGTGTTCATAGAGAAGTTTTCCTAACTTTTTTCTCTAGCAATTTGTTTTATTTTCATATTATCATTTATTGCTAGTTTGTTAATTGAGTTAGAATTTGTTTGTACTTATATTATCACACACACCCTATTTGAGCTTGTAGCATTTCATACATCATATATTGGGTTGTGGGATTGTGATTTGTGAGATTGAGCTTTCATTGAGTTCTCATCTATATTAGAGAACATTTTATTGTAATTGAGCTTCATTGTGAGTTGCACGTTGTATCACACTTGTACACCGAGAGGAGTGTGTGGTGAAAGACGGGGTTATCCCAAGAGGAGTAGCGTCGGTTGTAATGCCTAGAGGTAGGTCGTAATTCCGAGCACTTGAGGGAAACACGGGCTAGAGACCAACACTTAGAGGGTGTAGAGTGTGATTACAATTATGTGTGTTGTAAAGTTTTTGGTAAACTAGAAAACTGTATTATGAGGTATAAATGTTATTCGGGTGAGCGTAGAAAATCCGGTTGTGATAGTGGATTTCTCCCCGGGAGTGGGGAGCGGAGACGTAGGACGAAAGGTGCGAATTCCGTGATCATATCGTGTGTTTGCATTGTTTATTTGCGCACTATCACACTTGTTTATTTACTCTTGTTCATATATCCTTTCATATATCTCATTGAATATCTTCATCTTAGGATATATTTGTTAACTAATTTTAATCGGCATTAATATCTAATAAGATTAGGAATAACCCTATTCACCCCCCCTCTAGGGTACTTTCAGGTTCATCATCCCACTAAGCTATGTTATGCCCTCAAAGACAAGATTTAAGCCTTGATTGATGTTGTGATTATCATCGCAAAGCAACCCAATGAAAAGAAGGTGGGTGCGAACGTAGTGAGCATTAGCTTCGGGTCTATCCCCCTCACGTGGTTTCAACCGGAACCCGTAACGAAAATAGAGATAAAGACTGTCAATGAAGATCCTCACGGGAAACACTAGAAAGGCCTAGTACCACACACGGCCTCCAACGGCAAATTTCTAAAATATATTATATAATATTATTAATATGTGTTATTAATATATGTTAAAAATATTAATATATGTTATTAAAATATTAATATATTATATAATAATATAATATATAATATTATCAATGTAATATTAATATATGTTATTATATAATATTATTAATATATGTTATTAAATTATATTATTAAAATATTAATATATGTTATGAAAATATGTTATGAAAATATTATTAATATATGTTATTAAAATATGTTATTAAAATATGTTATTAAAATATATTATTAAAATATTTTATAATAATATATGTTATTAAAATATTATATAATATTATAATAAATATGTTGTACTATTATATAATATATAGTATGTGATATTGTATAATAATATATAATAAATATCTTAAAATAAATTATACATATAAATTAAACTATAATAATATTTTATTTTATTATATAATAATAGAATATAATCTATTGAATAATTATTACTTTATATTTTATATATCATGTCATATATTTATAATATAATTAGCATGTATTAGTTTAAAAGTAAGTAATACAAAAAGGTTTGAAAATTATCCCAATTGCCTTCAAAGTGGAACAAAATTGTTCCAATATGGAGGATGGGGTAAATTTTTACTATTAGGATAAATTTTTTGTATATAAGTGGGGTAATTTTATCTCAAGTGGTGAAATTATCTCACTAGTGTTCCGAAAAACCAATAACACAAAAAGGTTTTATCATTATTCCATTGTCTCAATGAATAACACTATGAAATAGAATCACCAAAATTATCCCATTATCTCTCCAAATATCCCAATGAATAACCCCCTTATTGGATATTTCTTGTACTGAGGTCTTATGACCTATTTTGTTATTTTTCGAGATCTTACACCTGATATATTTTCTATTATATCTAACTTAGACAAGCTTTCACTAAATGAGAGCACGTGGGCTGGTAATGGATCCGAGGCCTTGAGGCTATATATATAAGTGTAATGCCACAACTTGCTACATTAGGAGTCAAATTTTAACAATTTTTTTCTCTACCGAACGTGGAGCAACAATCCCTGGTCTGGGGGAACATTAATCTAAACGGTATTCTCTGTACTTTCACGTTTTTTTTCCTAGAACTTCGTTTAGGTTCAGTGCGCTTAGGTTTTTGTTTTCCGTATAAATTAAATTGCTCCAAGCCCCATTAATTTAAAAAGTCTCATGTAGCTTAAGACGTCGTTTGGTTCAAATCCGAAAATTTTAAGAGTTATAATCTCATGAGAATTTCAAATCTTTAGTGTTTTATTCATGCTTTAGGATTTCTAATATTTTGTTTGGTTTAACATTATTATAAGAAAAGCAAATTCTAAAATTTATAATCTCTTGTACATTTCAAACCTAAAATTATAGGATGACAATTTTAAAATTTGTAATCTATTATTTGTTTCGATTTAAAAAAGAATGAGTGGTGAATATATTTACTTTGTGAACTTACCTCTCCACAAGAGAACAAAATACAATAGTATAGTAATTAGGGTAACCATACCCATTTATAGGATTTACCATTCTATCCAATAGGATTTGACAAATTCTAAAAAATATTGCTTTTTATATTTTAGGAATTAAACATTCTAAAAATTTTATTGAAACATATACCAACTACTAAATCCAAAAACCAAAAAAAAAAAAAAAAATCACTTCTTAATCCTAGAATTTGTAAACCACCCAAAAGTTTTTATGAGCCAAACAGCCCTTAAGGTTGAGTGGAAGACAAAACTCTTGCTCAATAATTTGATTCTTACTTCGTTGCTAGGAATTGTTTTATTATTGAGTTGACATTGTTTTATTTGCTCGCTGAGACCACTCGCAAGCGGTAAATACGGATCCAAACGGTTTTGAGTTTTGAAGCGTAATAACTAAGACTTGCTACCAATTAGGAGACAAATTTTGAATAAGTTTCGTTCTCTACTAATCGTTGACCAAATAATGTCAAGGGAACAATCCAATTTAATTCCCGCCTTTTCTCTAGTTTTCTATCAAAATTAAAGTTAGTTCTAACACACGTCTCTTTTCTATATTCATTAAGTCAACTTCAATCATGTCCACCCTCTATTTCCATTTGAATTGTTGGCCGATAATGTGAGGGAATATTAATCACAACTTGCTGTGTTAGGAAAATTTGACGATTCCTAATCTAATCTAGCAAGTGGTGATATTAAAAATGACTTAATTATAGCCTCGAAACCTTAAAATCCATTTGCATCCCACATGGTCTCATGGACAAAGCTTGTATAATTGTGAGTAGACTCACTTTGGTTTTATTTGTGCGAATAGACCCATGTGGTATTAATCCAAGTGCAAATACTCCCTAGTCCCTTCTACTTAATAAAATTTTTGACTCTTTTAAAGATAAAAAAAAGCAATAGGGGGGTCATCAATATAACTATATAGGGTCTATCTATGCACCTCTTCAAAATCCTTTTACAATTGTTAAAGGAAAAAAAAGTTACTCGCACAAATAGAACACAATCTTCCTATTTTCTACTCTAAGTAAGTATAAATGATAATTACACTAAATTCCCCATGAACTTCCACTATTCTATAATAAACCCCCATTAGCTTTCAATATTACACTAAACTCCTAATAATGTTTGTAGAAAACCCTTAATATCTTTCGGGTAAGTTGCACTAAACTTTTCAGTAACTTTCAAAATGCTCTTTTTTATGTTGTTTTTTCTAATTTATGGGGGAGTTTTTTTAGCCAAATGTGAAAATTTGTTGGGGTTTAGTATAATTTACCCTAAGTGCAGATATAGTTATTCTCTTTTTCCCCCTCTAGGTTTCCATCCAAACTTAATTAATTTTAACACATCTTTTCTAATATTCATTAAACCAACTTCAACCATTTCCATCCTCTATTTCCATTTGTGTCCGTACCAACCATAAATGGGAACAAATTTTGTCTTCTATGAAACATGGGGCATTAGTTTCAAGGAATATTAGTATTAAAATAACATATTTAGTATTGCCAACTGTGTATTCTAATAAATGTTACATAGAGGTGTGCAACGGTCCGTTCGGTTCGATTTTTACCAAAATTTGAACAACCGAACCGAGCAGCCTATAATTCAAAACCAAACTGAACTGTTGCAAGTAGGTTCTGTTCGGTTTGTTCAGTTCTAACTTCATCAAACTTCTTATCAAACAACAAACTCTGTTAAAGAAAAAAAATATCAACAAAGTAGGAGATTATGAAGCATTAAACACTGATATAATGATATTGTTTTCAACCCATAATGATTCAGAAAATGAGTTTATGGTTTGAGTCTTTAACTCTTTGGGGACGGGTCGGGTAGGCTCGGGTAAGCTCTTTGAGATCAGAATGAGTAGTATTGCACTATATTCGGTCGGTTCGGGTCGGTTCCGGTTAAAAAGTTTTCAAACCGACCCGAACCGCCCTACTCATAAAACCGATTTTTTCGGGTTGGTTCGGATCGGTTTGGTCAGTTTTTTTAGTTTGGACCGAACCATGCTCAGCCTTAATGTTACATATTTAGTATTGCCAAGTGGGTAATAACTGGAAGTTGTAAACCTTGCTCTGAGTCAACGACGTACTTAGCTCACATGCGCTTTAATTCAAGGGAGGAGCTTCTTTTTCCCCCCTCCTTTTTGGGGGTTGGGGAGGTGTAGGGATTGGTGCTCCACGTTCGGTGGAAGAAAAAATAATCTATCCCTAATGCAGCAAATTATTGCGATATCTTTAAGGCCAAATATCATAAATCTCCGCTTTACTGCGGACGATTATTAACAAAAACCCTTAACTTTCAAAATATGAAAAAAAACCCTTACATTTATAGGTTATTAGAAAACCTCATTTAACTTTGAGATTTTATCAGAAAACCTCTCTTAAATCAGGGAGAATTTCTAATGAAATATCAAAGTTAAAGAGAATTTTCAGATAAAAGCTTATAATTAAATGAAAATTTTGTGATAATCCCTATAATGGGTGTTTTCTGATATTTTGAAAGTTAAGCTTTTTTCGATAATTATCCAAAGTTAACAACGGTTTCCTAAACCTCCCCCCAGACCCACTCCACGTAAACTTTAAACTTTTCTTACGTGTAATTTGTAAACAATGAATATTTTCTTGAGAGGATTGCCATTGGTCAAAGGCAATATACCCTCTCTCTTAAATTTTGGATTTTTTTTTTGGCAATGAAATTTTAGTTATTTGCTAATTACCTGTAGGAGGATAAGGTGAGAAAAGTTTAAAGTTCATGGAGGTTTCGTGAGGCACCCTAAAAATTAAAGGGTTTAAGTGAGATAAATAAAGTTCTAGGGAGTTATGTGCAACGCCACCATAATTCGGCGGTGATGTGAAATTAACCCTATTTTTAATGCCCCTCGACATTATTGCTCAACAGCAGGGCAAAACATGTTCATTATTTGAGTCCTAAGTTAACAAGTCGTGATATTAAGTATTAACCCTGACTTGTAGCATCTAAAACGTGGATCCATATGTGTAAAAGTCTGTCAACTCAAATATAATAGAAAATATATCAAATAACAAAATAGGTCATAGGGACTCTCTAAAAAAAATCTGAGAGAAAAAATAAAATAAACGACTACCAGAAACGAAATGATATTACTAAGAAAAATATCCAATTGTTATTGGTTCAGTCAATGACTTGTTCCATATTAAAAAAAAAAAAAAAATTTTGTCGACGAACTTGTTCCACTTGTTATTGATTTAATCATGTTGTGCGTAGCGGAAATTTCGACAGCGTTTCTGGTACACAATAAGAGAGAAAGATCAATAAGAATTAATGTCTCACCAAGTAAACAAGAATCTGAAACGAATATCTCATGTAAACAAGAATCTGAAACGAATATCTCAACAAAGTGAGATATCGGCTCTTCCTCTCATCAGTTCTAGGACTGACTTGTCGAGAGATCCTAAAAACTATTACAATGACCACAAACACAAACAAACCAATTTTACGTGGTTCGGCAAACTGCCTACGTCCACGGGGCAAGGAGGGGGGAGATCTACTATTAGAGGGAGAGATACAACTAGGGTTTACTCAATCTAAACCCTCACACAAACTGTCAGATCCCTCACACAAAATCTCTCTCAAAACAGCAAAACAAAAGCTCTTTTTCTTTCTGTACCCGCACAAATCCTTGCACGCTGCCCCAAAGAATCACCCAGACTTCTGCTTCTGTTTTTCTCTATAGCCGCAAAACTTCTGCCTGCGCGAACCCTTTTTGCATGTACTTTTTGCTGACTGCGTTTCTGCCCCTCACTTTTTGCACCAAACAAAAAACCCTAGAAACCAATGTGTATTTATAAGCTTCTGTCGGGTCTTCGGGTGGGCATTCTTTTGTCCGCTGGATCTTCATCTCTTCACGCGGTTTGTGGGCCATCCAGGAAACGAAAAAAACGTCTGCTTCTCATCCGTTCACAGTCCGTTCACACTTCGTTGCGTCCAACGAACAAC
>BQKN01065864.1:451901-462359 GCA_022839385.1 Asparagus kiusianus | reverse complement strand
AGTTGTAATGAATGCAGCAATGAATACAGCAACTTTTTCCGCAAACAGGAAGTTTAGAAAGAGGTTTTGCAAGTTTGTTTAAAGGTTTTTAAGAGAAAATCAAGTGTGTTTGTTTGTTTGAAGGTGTTTTACAAAGAGAATGATTTCATCTTCAAATCTCTACCTCTCTTTGTTTTATAGAAGTTTTTCTAAACTCATCCTCATTTATTATTTTGATTCTCATATATTTGTGCTAGATTGATTTAAGTTTAACTTTGATTTCATTATACTCATTGTTTACACACACAACCACTTGAGCTTAAGTGTTTCATATTAAGTATATTTGGGTTGTGAGAGTGATTCCTTGAGAGAGCTTACATTTTGTTTTCATTTGTATTGGAGAACAAATCCTTTATTTGCACTCATTGTGAAAACACGTTGTAATATACAAGAACATTTAGAGAAGTGGTTGGGAGAGATCACGATTAATTCCAAGAGGAGTGGGTTGGTAGTAAAGCCTAGGAAGAGGTGGTAAATCCAAACACTTAAGGAAGGTAACACGGGTAGGCCAACACTTAGAGAAGTGTAACTTGTGGGATTGACAACGTGTGTATTGTAAACGTTATTGGTGAACATTAAAAATCGTTATTGTGTAGTTATCTTTGAGAGATAGTGGAGAATCTCCTCGAGGTGAGGAGCGGAGACATAGGTCTTGGGTTGACCGAACTCCGTGATCATATCTTTGTGTTTGTGATCGACTTTGGCGTATTTTTCATCTTGCTCTTATTGTTTATATCGCCCATGGTCATATTGTTTCATTGTATATCATTGCTTATATTTTTGTGTATATCATCATTGCAAGGATAATTCATTATTAATTTTAATTTGACATCAATATCGGATTAGATTAGCAATTATCCTATTCACCCCCCTTAGGGTACTTTTAATAGTAATATACTATACAATATTATAATTACTATAATATTATCAACTTTTTATTAAATAAATTGTTATAAATTAATAATTATAAAATATTATATAATAGTAACATATTTAATAATAAAACAATAATATAATGATATTATAACAATATATTGTATAGTAAATGTAATTTAATACATAAAAATATTAACGTATATAATAAATAATATAATATATTATAAAGTAAAATAATTTTTAATACTAAAATAATTTATTGCTAACAAATCTTAATGTAAAAATAATATAGTTTGTAATATAATAATATTTATATCATAAATTATTAATAAATTATTAAAGTATTATTAATAAACTCTAACATATTAGAATCTATAATATATTATATAGTATTAAAATATTTATAATATTAACTTATTAATAATAAACTAGTAATAATATAATATTAACATTATTAATAATATTATATTATATTAATAATAGTCTAATATATTAATAATAAAATAATATTATTTTAAAAATATTATACAATATATAACAATAACAAATTGATATACCAAAATAATTAAACATATTATTATTTATAATACTAATGTTGTTACGGGTCAAACTAATGTTGACTGAAAACACTCAACATGGTATTTTGAAAACACTTTAAGGGAAAAACACAACGCTATTTACTTTTACAAAAACACAAAAAGAAAAACACCATGGTATCCAAACGAAGAAGTTAGCAAGTTGTGATATCAACACTTACTTAATGTTGCATGTTGTATTTGTTACAAAACATAAATATCAAATTTATCATTTGCATATATATATTTTTGTTGTGGCAAATACATTTCCAAATCCAAATCCAATGTTTAGTTAGTTTCAAAAGTTGTTTGATTTGCATTTTTGGTGATAGGAAATGCATATCCTTTGCAATGAAGTGGCTGCTTCTCTGAAAACGTAAAAAGATCTCCATTTTTGAAGGTAGAATTCACTAACTTTTTGACGCAGCGTTAGTTTTCATAGTTAATGCAAACTTGTAATATATTGTGGGCTGATTAGGTACAGCAAATGCTACAACTTGTTTTCACAAAAAATAAATCTAATTATCACAATTAACTCTCTTTCTGTAAATCAAATATTATAAATAAAAATTTTGTTATTATATTTATCATTGTAAGTCTATTTGATAGGAACCAACCAAGGCCTCAGAGCCTCATAAACGTGGTTCCATATGTATCCCTCGTGTTCTCATGGAGTAAGATATAATAGACGCTACCTCAGATGTAAGATTTTAAGCAATAACAAAATAGTCATCAAGAATCACGACAAGATATATCTAAGAGAAAAAAAAGAAAAGAAAATACTACTAAAACTAAAGGGACAAAATGATCAAATCCTCAAAAAGTATTGGTGAATTCTCAAGTTTACTTCTAAGTATCAAACTGACTATTTCCCCTTAAACCATATTTATTTGTCTAATGTGATCACTTTGTGAGATAGTCAAATATTATTAAATAGAGCTTTTTTGCCTTTCTTATACTATTTTATAGTTTAAAAAGTAAATTTTCAATTCCTAAAAAGGCTCAAAGGGTTTACAAAACTTTGGAAATAATAGTTAAGAATTTTTTTAGTTTCAATAAAAAATGATTGATTGACAAAATTCCATAAAAAAATAAAAGAAACTCTATTACATTATTGATCTGTTAAACATTTATCTGTAGGTTCACAAAGTGATCACATCATTATTTTTATTTTTGTCTCAGACATATTTTAGAGAGTCTTTATGACCTACTTTGTTATTTTTCGGAATCTTACATTGATATATTTTCTATTACATTTTAAATTGACAGACTTTTACTCAAAGAAACCACGAGGGATTCATATGGATCCTCCTTTTTTATAGGCTATAAGTCAGTGTTAATATCACAGCTCGCTATATCCTAGGAATCACATTAAATTGAACGGTTCCCTTCTCTACTTTCACTTTGTTTCCCAGTATTTGTTTAGTTAGGTAAAAAGCTAAAAGACTAATTTGATCATTGTACTATATTGCACGCCATCCTATATTGCTCCCTGCATTTTATTTTTTTTCTCAACTTAATCCTATGTCATATTTTTGTTACAAATTAAGTCTTTTTTTTAACACCCATTGGAAAGTTGGTGTTAATTTTTCGTTAATGGCTACATTAACTTAGAAAGGTGACTGTACTTTTGATTTAGAACACCTCTTTTGAATCCATTTAATATCAATCGAAGCTTACTAAAAAATCAGCAAAATGACCACATTGGTATATTTTGTAGACACTCGGTGACATACTGGTATATTTTTTTCACTTTTGACAAATTGGTATATTATATAGACTCCGGCGTCATATACCCCTTAAGTTTGGAAGGATTGATTTTTCCGGCCAGTTTTCTCGTCACATGATGTCCAGCTGGCGGGATTTTTTGCACAAAACCCCCTCATCAAATAACTCTAGATATCAATTTCGACTCTCCTCATATTAGTTAGTGCATTTTGCTCGGGCAAATTACAAAACAACCCCTGGCCCTGGGGTATATTTCTTACACCGACTAAATTCCCCCAATCCTTCGATCCCTCAGGTTCGATCTCTGTTTCTCCTTGTTTTCATTCAATTTCGATCTCTTTTTAACCTCAATCCTTCCGTAATTTTCTCAAAGAACTAACTTTTGCAGGATTAGGATCCCCCTTTTCTCATAAAATAGCGTGGTTTAGGGCAGTATCGGGTGTAGCTAGGGTTGCCCTTAGGCGAAACCTAGCTCAATCCCATCACCACATCAAGTTAGCCTCGAATCCTCCCTCGGAATTTCCATTCAACCGCTTTGAAATCAAAGACAGTGGAATCCGCTTTGAAATCGAAGAGTTGTAGAGAGCTTGGGAAGCTAACCCCAATTCGGTCGATGAATTATAGGATAATTTCTTTAGGAATTTTGTTAATTGGCCAGGCTTCCACTTTGCCGAGGATATCGGTGTTGAGCGCTGCGGAAGCCAAACAACCAAACTGATGTGCTTCGAGAGATCAAATCAAACGAACGTCGAGAGAAGGCCAAACAAACCAAATCAATGCCAAAAACACAAACAACCAATTTTAACGTGGTTCGGCAAGTTGCCTACGTCCACGGGGCAAGAAGGGGATAAGATTTTTTTTCACTAATAGAGAAGAAGAGTACAAACTGAGATTACAAATCACTCAAACTCACCAATTAATCTCACCAAAAAATCACTAATTCTCTCCAAACAAAACCCCAACCAATAGATCATAAAATACCTCTTTTCTGTGCTCCAAATATCCCTAATTTTTTTCTCAATTCTCTCTTCCAATTGTTCTATATATATAGAAATCCTAAAATCATAAACATACTAGGAATTCTAAAAAAAACAGATTAGGAATCCTAATAACATGTTACTAAATCAGATTTGGAATCATGTTACCAAAACAGATTAGAAATCTCAATAACCTGTTACCAAAACAAATTAGGAAACATATTAGGAACCTGCTATCCAATAATTCTCCACCTCAGTGAAGTTTTCCCAAAACTAACCAACACCAATACCAATCAAACGTCTCACTTGTTGCGTCCAGTACAAAGTGGAACAAATCCACGATAACGAACTTAATCCACAACAAGTTGAGAACCCAAACAAGAATGCGAACAAACTCTAAATGTCGGTACCAACTCACCAAACCGGCGGCATCATAAATGACTGCCTACATATCCTCTTGTCCAAGGAATCAAGCATTCACGTAGTTCACCCAAACAACCTCCAAAGGTCCTCAATCAAATAGAAAAGTTTACAACTCTTCACCAATATCACCAACGGATCTGTAACTGATAGCATTCCCAATGGCCCCAAACTGAAACAAATCAAACACCTCCACCTGAGGTGAACCAATAGTCGTACCCAAAACATGTCCACTAGCTGCACTCGAATCCAAAACCAACTCATCATCTGCATCCAAATCCAAATGATCTCCAAACTGTATCACCTCAGCTAGAATCCCAAATAATGCAGTATGATCTGGAGTATGTGGAGTAATCTCCATCCAATGTGAAGTAGCATCACCCTCCACCCGCTGTGATATCCCAATGATCTGATCAACACTCTCCACCTGTCAAGAGTCAAATATGACATACCTACTCAGAACAAAATCAGAAGCTCCTAACTGATAATCAAACGAACCTTTGAATCCCAAATGTGTAATCGGATCAAATCTCACATCCTCGATGTGACCAAATACAGGGCAACCAAATATCCGACACAACCAAAAATCTGAAGCAGCTCCACCAGATCCAAAATCTCCACACGCAGCAGTCGACAACCTATGACCAAGATGACCCAAATATGTCGAAGCTCCAAAACCAAAACCAATGCTCGACAACCAACGCCGATCCCCCTCCAGTAAGGAACGACCCATCAAAACTGTCATCTCATCTCGTCGCCCTAATGTCTCCACATTAATGAAGTATCTTAATCTGTCATGAGCTCGGCACAAATGCAAGAAAGAACCTCTATCAAAGCTAGAACGACGGGTTAGCTTTCTGCCAATATACTTCTTCCAATTGTTGTTGACTTCTAGGACTTCACACCAACGGGACCTGGTTGTAACCCACCAGTGCCTAGAACAATCCCTAACTACAGAAACCAAATACCGATTACCTCCCAATGATGCCTCCTTGGAAGGCCCCCAAATGCCTGACTGAACACAACCTAAAAGACCCCTCGATCGATGGATAGAAGTGCCAAACTCCACCTCGGTCTTCTTGCTCATACCAATATGCTCAAAGGACTTCAATCTGCAGGTCAAAGCACTCCTTAACAAACCATGCACAGCATAACCAATCAAATAACCCAGCCTCAACAAATGTCACAGTCTAGCCAAATCCAAAGAAGTCATCAGCTCTCTATCAAACACCGTGCTCCCAATCAAATAATACAAACTATTCCTCCTGACGTCTTTCATCACAATCATGGACCCCAATGTGACCTTCAAACGTGAATCGATCGAGGTCATCCTATAGCCTGCTGCCTCCAAAACTCCAAGTGAAATGATGTTCTTCATCAACCGAGGAACGAACCTCACTCCAACCAACTCCCGAATCACTCTGTCACTCATCCTAATCCGAACGGTACTGATACCACCAATAGGACATTCATGATTATTACCCATAAGCACGACCTCCCCTCTTTCCAACTCCTGAAAGCTGAAGAACCAATCCCTCCTAGAGCAAATATGGTAAGAAGCATCTGAATCCAACATCCACTCTGTAGAGTCAGCAACACAAACTAATGGTAGTACGGATAACGAGTAGCCCGAAGAATCTGAATCTGAATTATTTCCACTAGCCTTAACAACATTCGCCTCTGAAGCTTGAATAGCTTTCCCCTTATTCTTCTCGGCTCGATCAACAAACTTTGAGCATTCGGCTTTTCAATGTCCATCCTCTTTATAAAAGGCACACTGATTCCTATGAACTCCAAGATGTGCCCCTCTAGACTGCAACCTCCTACCACTGTTTGGACTCTTTGCTTTTACGACCAATGCCCCCGCTACCGGCTCAACTGAAGTCTCTTTATCCTTCTTTCAAAGCTGATAATTTACAAATGTAGTGGTGACCTCACTATAAGAAAGAGATGTCTTCCCATTAATAAGAGTAAGAACGAAGGTCTCATATTCCTCGTCAGGCAAGGAACTCAACAACAACAATGCCTTGTCCTCATCTTCAATCATCACATCTACATTCGCCAAATACGTAAGAAGCTTCGTGTAGTGGTTCATGTGATCACCAATGGAGGTCTCCTTCTTTAATTGGAAGCGCTAAAGCCTCCTCTTCAAATGCAAACGGTTCTCTACACTCTTGGTCAAATACTTACCCTCTAGGATCTCTCAAATTTTCTTAGTCGAAGTCTCATTGATCACATCATATTTTAAATCTTGAGTCAAACAAGATCTAATCACACCACACGCCGTTCTATTCATCTTTTTCCAAACATTCTTCTCAATGTCGTCCGGTTTCCCGTCCAACTCCAAAGTATCTTCCAAATTTTGCGCATTGAGCGCATCCAAGACTTCACATCTCCAAAGACCAAAATTGTTTGTGCCATTAAACTTCTTCACATCTATCTTCATAGAGTGGATATTCAAACTTTAGACGGTCTTCACGCCGGAAGTACCATTCACAACTCTTTCTTTCCTGACCATCTTTCTCAAAGCACCAAAACAAATGCGGAACAAATAAAGAATAGATCCAAAACTAAAAAAGAAAGAGTCTTTACCAAAAAGATCCCACATTTGTCACCAAACGAAGCCCTAGGCGAGCCTCCAAAATGACATACTCCTCCAAATAGCCCAAGCGTAGTCCGAACTCTGATACCACTTGTTGAGCGCTGCGGAAGCCAAACAACCAAACCGATGTGCTTCGAGAGATAAAATCAAACGAACGTCGAGAGAAGGCCAAACGAACCAAATCAATGCCTAAAACACAAACAACCAATTTTAACGTGGTTCGGCAAGTTGCCTACGTCCACGGGGCAAGAAGGGGATAGGATTTTTTCACTAATAGAGAAGAAGAGTACAAACTGAGATTACAAATCACTCAAACTCACCAATTAATCTCACCAACAAATCTCTAATTCTCTCCAAACAAAACCCTAATCAATAGCTCAGAAAATACCTTTTTCTGTGCTCCAAATATCCCCAATTTTTTCTCAATTCTCTCTTTTAATTGTTCCATATATATAGAAATCCTAAATCATAAACATACGAAGAATTCTAAAACAAAAAAAAACAGATTAGGAATCTTAATAACATGTTACCAAAACAGATTTGGAATCATGTTACCAAAACAGATTATGAATCCCAATAACATGTTATCAAAACAAATTAGGAAACATATTAGGAACCTGCTATCCAACAATCGGGTCAGACGATTCAGGAGAGCATGAGGTTGCTCCTTTTGGTTAGGGCATATCAAGTTAGCGGGCATATGAAGGCGAAGTTGGATCCTTTAGGTTTGGAAGAGAGGGTGATTCCCGAGGATCTTGATCCGACGCTTTATGGATTTACCGAATCGGGTTTGGATAGAGAGTTCTTTCTCGGTGTATGGAGGATGGCGGGGTTCTTGTCGGAGAATCGACCAGTACAGACTTTGAGGAAGATTTTGAGTAGGCTTGAAAAGGCTTATTGTGGAAGCATTGGGTATGAGTATATGCATATTCCGAATAGAGAGCAGTGTAACTGGTTGAGAGATAAGATTGAGACGGTGAAGCCTAGGGCGTATAGTACGGATCGTCAGCTGGTTATTCTTGATAGGCTTATTCTCGGTGTATGGAGGATGAGGATGAGGAGGAGGAGGGAGAGGGGGAGGAGGTGGAGGAGTGGTGGTTGAGGGTCTTGCTGAGCTGGCGGGCGTAGGTGATGGGGAGAGGTTGAAGAGGAGGAGGAGGAGGAGGAGCAGGAGGAGGGAGAGAGGGGGGTTAGGAACAACATGAGTTATTTGATGAGGGGGATTTTTGCAAAAAAAATCCCGTCAGCTACACATCACGTGAGTCGTCACGTGAGAAAACTGGTCGGGAAAATCAATCCGGCCAAACTTAAGGGGTATATGGCGTCGGAGTTTATATAATATACCAATTTGTCAAAAGTGAAAAAAAACATATCAGTATGTCACCGAGTGTCTACAAAATATATCAATTTGACCATTTTGCCCTAAAAATCAATCACTAAAACTAAAGACTTACGTAACATAATTAGCCACATATTAAGTAACCACAGTATAAGAGTGAGTAACATAATTAACCGTAGTTGACAGTTTTGTGCATTTCAAACATTAAGAAAGAGAGCTATTATAACTCTCTTTTACCTTTTTCTATTAAATACTTGTTTGCTTTTCTCATTTATTATATATTCTCATTAACAGAATAAATTGACGCATGGAAAAATTCCCAGTATCAAATGGAAAATGAAAATGGACAACTGGTTGAATTAAGAGTATATTACAGACAATCAGTCGTAATTATTAGAATTGTTGAGTTAGAATTGTTGAGGATATGACTTTTAAAATAGGGTGAAAGACTTGATTTTAAAAAGCTAGGGAGGTGGAATCAATTTCCTCTTTCTTTTTTTTTTTTGGAATTTTAGAAAAACAAGTCCTAGTCTAAAAATTTCTATATGTCCCAACTTGAATTAAAGAGTATGCGGCGAGTCCAACACATGAATCAGTTTCTCAAGTGAAAAACCACGTCAGCAGGGAGAGACCACTTTTCTTTATTTACAAACAATTATTACTCTGAACTTCTCGTCCCTTTTTTCTTATAAACCCGTAAATCATACTCCCTCTTCCTCCTCTCTCTACTCAATCGACCCTTATCTCTTACGTCGCCACCTCCACCATTGCATTGTTGCTCCCTTAATATCATTTCTCAATCATTATTTTTTTATGGTCATAGCTTCTCCTCTGCTCAACCATCTCTAATCCTTCTTCTTCCATAACCGTCATCGCATCCTTTAAAGGCCATCTTTTTTTGGCTAAAATGACCATCTCTTAAAGTCACGATGAAGTTAATACTTAACAGTTAATTAAAGTGTGGACGCGTGCGTTTTTCACGTGTTTTGTGGGGACCACGAGAATAATATCTCGTGAAGAGATGATGTGAACCGCATGAAGAAAAAAAAAGAAAATTTAGCAGCAGGCCCACCCGATTCCTCCTCTGCTATAAATATAGCTTTGATGTGCCCTAGGTTTTCGTGCAAGCAAGGGGATTTAATGTGCGACTGCAGAAAGGAGTAATAGAAGGAGAAATTGTGGCTGCAGTTGTTTGGGGCTGTGGGTATTTTTTCGGCAGAAGAAAATTTGTGTGCAGTCCTTTTGTACTTTGAGAGAATATTTGTGTGAGGGATCTGAGAGTTAGTGAGAGGGTTTTATTTGTGAGATTGTAAACCCCAATTGTATCTCTCCCTCTAATAGTAGATCTCCTCCTCCTTGCCCCGTGGACGTAGGCTATTTGTTGAACCACGTAAAAGTTATGTTTTTGCCGTGATTTGTAATAGCTTGTAGGTTCCCGGGACGCACAGTCCTAGAGCTGACGAGAGGAAGAGCTGATATCTCACTTTGATGAGATATCTGACTTTTGGTTCTTGTTTCCTTTGAGAAACGAGAATTTCATTGTGATCTAATCTCTTGTTGTGCACCTTGCGCACCGGAGGTGCTGCCGAAATTTTCGCTGCGCACAACAAGTGGTATCAGAGCTCCGGGTTGGATTTAGGGCTTGTTTGAAGGATTCGCTGAAGGATTCCTATTTGAAGATTAGATCGACAACATGGGAGAAACAAGCACATCGGGATCGTCTCTTTCGAAGGCGATACAGAGTCTAAGCATCAATAATACAAAGATTGATGTTCCGAAGTTCGACGGCAAGATCAATTTTGGTTTGTGGAGGTGTCAAGTGATGGACGCCTTGGATGCACAAAATTTGGAGGAAACTCTTGAGTTACAAGAGAAACCCGCTGATATGGAGGATAAGGTTTG
>BQKN01065864.1:429589-451891 GCA_022839385.1 Asparagus kiusianus | reverse complement strand
TAAATGGAAGAACTACGGTTAGCTACAAGGAGGTGACCTCAGCTTTGATGAATTATGAGTTGAGGAAGAGTGATGGCGAACCCTCCGAGAAGGCATCGGGAGATGCATTAGCAGTTTGAGGCCGTGGTCCAAACCGTCGTCTAGGTTATCGCTCAAGATCGAAGTCAAGAGGTGGCCATAGAAATATTGGTAGGAATCAATGTCGCTTTTGCAAAGAAGAAGGACATTGGAAGAACGACTGCCCAAAGTTGAAAGATAAAGCTGGGAAGAATAAAGGGAAAGCTGTACAAGCTTCGGAAGTGAATGTTGTCAAGGCTAGTGATGACAATTCAGATACGGATTCTTCAGGCTATTCTTGCTCTACATTACCGTCAGTTTGTTACGCTGACTCTACGGAATGGATGATGGATTCTGGTGCTACATACCATATTTGCCCTAGGAGGAATTGATTCTCCAGCTTTGAGGAGTTGGAAAGAGGGGATGTCGTGCTCATGGGTAATAATCACGTATGCCCTATTGGTGGTATTGGTACAGTACAGATCCGGATGTGTGACGGAGTGACTCGGGAGCTGAAGGAAGTGAGATTCGTTCCTCAATTGACGAAGAATATCATTTCGCTTGGAACTTTGGAGGCAGCTGGCTATAAGATGATCTTGGAGAATACGACTCTGAAGGTCACAAAGGGGTCCATGGTGGTGATGCGAGGTGTCAGGGAAAACAACCTTTACTACTTGAAGGGCAAGACAGTAACAGGGGGTCTGGCAGCTTCGATTACCACAGAGGAAGATACTACCAGATTATGGCACATGAGATTGGGACACACTGGTGATAAGTCCCTGCAAGTATTGGCGAAGCAGGGGCTATTGAAGGGTGCAAAGACCTGCAAGATGGAGCTGTGTGAACATTGCATACTTGGGAAGAAGGCAGGAGTGAAATTCGGCACCGCTATTCATAATACCCAAGGTATTTTGGACTACAATCACACAGACGTTTGGGGCCCTTCCAAGCACACATCACTTGGTGGGGCCAACTATTTTGTCACTTTTATTAATGACTATTCCAGGAGGAATTGGGTATACCCGATGAAGCATAAACATCAGGTCCTGGATATTTTTGTGGAGTGGAAGAAGGAAGTGGAGTTGCAGACGGGTAGAAAGGTAAAAACTCTTCGTTCGGACAATGGAGGAGAGTATAAGAGTGATCCGTTTCTGCAGTTTTGCCGGGATCACGGCATTAGACGACACTTCACAGTACGTGAGACACCGCAACAGAACGGGGTGGCTGAAAGGTTAAACCATACCTTGCTGGGGAAGGTGCGATGTATGATGACACAGAGTGGATTGTCAAGATCCTTTTGGGCCGAGGCATTGGTTTATGCAAGTCATCTCGTGAATAGGTTGCCGTGCACTGCGATACAGGGGAAGACTCCGTTGGAGCGTTGGTCTGGTTCGATAGCTAGTGACTATGAGTCGCTTTGGATATTTGGGTGTCCAGCTTATTACCATGTCAGCGATGGTAAATTGAATCCGAGGGCGAGGAAAGCAGTTTTTGTGGGATTTAGAGATGGAGTTAAAGGCTTTAAGTTATGGGATCCACAAGACAAGAAGATAGTTATTAGCAAGGATGTCACATTTGACGAGGCGTACATGATGAAGCTTCAAGTTCCTCAGTAGGTGGAGGAAGACCAGACAGTTAGGATATCGCAGTATAGGTGGAGGATGATGTGACCCACCCACTCCAGATAGCATTGTATCCATCGAGACTCCTACAGAGGTGACACTGGGAGGAGATGAGATGACAGCCGGGCACTTAGAGGATACAGTGGATGTTGGGACTCAGGAACATGGTCATGTTCAGGAGTCCATTACAGCTAATAGACCAAGAAGAAACATTCGTCAGCCAGCTAGATATAACGATGTCATGGTTGCATATGCTTTATCAGCAGAAGTCGTTGATGATTTGGTTCCTTTTACATTCAAGGAAGCAGAGTCAGGCTCTGATTCGAATAGGTGGAGGGAAGCCATGGAGGAAGAGATGCAGTCTCTTCATAAGAACGACACTTGGGAACTTGCAAAGCTACCGAAAGATAAGAAGGCTATTGGATGCAAGTGGGTGTATGCAAAGAAAGAGGGATCTTCTATTGGGGAAATTAGATTCAAAGCCAGATTGGTTGCCAAAGGATATTCACAGCTAGAGGGCGTTGATTACAACGAGGTATTTTTACCTGTTGTGAAGCATTCGTCGATTCGTATTTTATTGGCATTGGTGGCACAGCTGGATTTGGATTTGATCCAGATGGATGTGAAAACAGCCTTTCTACATAGAGATTTAGAAGAGGAGATCTACATGACACAACCTATAGGGTTCAAAGCTGCAGGAAAGGAAGAATTGGTATGCAAGCTGAAGAAGTCTCTTTACGGATTGAAGCAATCACCGCGACAATGGTACAAGAGATTCGATGGCTTTATGATTGGCCGAGGGTACACGAGGAGCCCATATGACCCGTGTGTTTACATGCACAAGCTACAGAATGGTGAGTATATCTATTTACTATTATATGTTGACGATATGCTCATAGCTTCCAAGAATACTTCAGCTATTAGAAAGTTAAAAAAGAAGCTGTCATCTGAATTTGAGATGAATGATCTTAGAGAAGCAAAGAATATATTAGGTATGGAGATCGAGAGAGATAGGGTGAAGGGGAGGTTGAAGTTGACACAGAGGAGTTACTTGCAGAAGATGCTGAAGAAATTCAGTTATGATGGTAATGCCAAGGTGGTGAGTACTCCATTAGCTCCCCACTTTAATCTATCAGCTAAGATGTCACCTGTTTCAGTTGAGGACCGGGAATACATATCCAAAGTTCCATATGCCAATGCTGTGGGTAGCTTGATGTACGCGATAGTGTGTACAAGGCCAGATTTATCACAGGCCGTGAGCATGGTATATAGGTATATGCACGACCCCGGGAAGGGTCATTGGGAGGCCGTAAAGTGGATTCTACGGTATATTAAATGTACCGTGGATGTTGGTTTGGTATTTCAGAAGAATGAGAAGACAGGACAGGATTGTATTGGTTACGTGGATTCTGATTATGCGGGGGATCTGGACAAGCGCCGGTCTACTAGCGAATATGTGTTTACACTAGCAGGAGCACTGGTTTGTTAGAGATGCACACTTCAGTCTACAGTGGCTCTCTCCACTACGGAGACAGAGTATATGGCGTTGACTGAAGCTGTGAAGGAGGCTTTGTGGTTGCGTGGATTATTGGAAGACTTGGGGATTGCACAGGAGACCCTTCGGGTATATTGTGATAGTATGTCGGCTATCTATTTGGCGAAGAACCAGGTTTATCATGCATGCACGAAGCATATCGATGTCAGATTCTATTTTGTTCGTGACGTTTTGGATGGCGGAGACGTCATGTTAGAGAAGATCCACACGAAGGACAACCCTACAGATATGTTGACCAAAGTTGTTTCAGGTGTCAAGTTTGGTCATTGTTTGGAACTTTTGAACATTCTTCGATGTTGAGGCCTTTCGAGGCCATTGGGTGAACTACGCTCGGCTTGATTCCTTGGGCAAGAGGATACGTAGGCAGTCTTTCAGATGCAGTCGATTTGGATTAGTTGATTTTGATGGGGGTGAGATTGTTTGGACTCTCGTTCGGATTCTCGACTTGTTGTGGATTGAGTTCGTACTGGACACAACAAGTGGGACTTTTGGTTGCTTTGGTGTCGGATCAGTTTTGGAAGAAACTTCACCGAGGTGGAGAATTGTGGACGCGTGCGTTTTTCACGCGTTTTGTGGGGACCACGAGAATAATATCTCGTGAAGAGATGATGTGAACCGCATGAAGAAAAAAAAAAACCTAGCAGCAGGCCCACCCGATTCCTCCTCTGCTATAAATATAGCTTTGATGTGCCCTAGGTTTTCATGCAAGCAAGGGGATTTAATGTGCGGCTGCAGAAAGGAATAATAGAAGGAGAAATTGCGGCTGCAGTTGTTTGGGGTTGTGGGTATTTTTTCGGCAAAAGAAAATTTGTGTGCAGTCCTTTTGTACTTTGAGAGAATATTTGTGTGAGGGATCTGAAAGTTAGTGAGAGAGTTTTATTTGTGAGATTGTAAACCCCAATTGTATCTCTCCCTCTAATAGTAGATCTCCCCCTCCTTGCCCCGTGGACGTAGGCTATTTGTCGAACCACGTAAAAGTTGTGTTTTTGCCGTGATTTGTAATAGCTTGTAGGTTCCCTCGACGCGCAGTCCTAGAGCTGACGAGAGGAAGAGCTGATATCTCACTTTGATGAGATATCTGGCTTTTGGTTCTTGTTTCCTTTGAGAAATGAGAATTTCATTGTGATCTAATCTCTTGTTGTGCACCTTGCGCACCGGAGGTGCTGCCGAAATTTCCGCTGCGCACAACATAAAGTTGATATTTAAACTTTTAAAATTAATATTTTAGTTTTATAGTTAGCATAAAAAGTCTAAATTAACATTTAACTTTAGAAATTAATATAAAATTTAAAATTAGCCTTTTTTTTAAGTTTGACATGTTATTTAATTTGTTGATCTCAGTTTTTTTAAACTTTGATGCGTTGTTTTGTTAGCCTTAAAATTTTTTTGGACAGATCAATATAGGTGGAAGGAGAAGGAAAGAGGAGAAACAAGGTCTCCTGCGTAACTACTCCTTTTTCCTCGATCATCTCTCGTCTTTCATCCACAACTGTTTTCACATCAGTTAAAACCCCCCTCTTTTAGCTAAAACGCTAACCTTCTAAGGTCATACCGAATTTAACACTTAATAGTTATGGTAAATATTTAAGCTTTGAAATTTACTTTAAGTTTTCAAGTTACAAAATAAGCCAAACTTGCAGTTTTTTTTTAGGGGGAGTTAGTCACCTAGAACTTTAAATTAGAACTGGGATAATCTATGGGATAAAATTTTAATGTGTTAGTCACATAGAACTAAACCTAGAACAAAATTTTAAGGTGTTAGTCACATAGAACTAAAACTAGAATAAAATTTTACAGTGTTAGTCAAGTAGAACTTTAACAAAACTAGAATTAGGATAATGGTATAAAATTATCCTACTTTTTTTATTTTTCTATACAAAAATGAGAGTTCTAGTCTCTCAAATTATTCCAAGTTTTAGCTTGGAACTAGGTGGTAAAAAACTAGAACTCATATTTATTTTGTTATTTTTTATTTTTCTTTTTTTCTTTACTTATTTCCTATTATGGTTATCACCATCATTAGACCATCATCATAATAATAATTGTCAATATCTTATAGTCTAACCAAAAGTTATTTAATAGTAAAGAACATTCTTGTAAGCAATTATCAATTAATAATAGTAAGTTTAAAATACATAAATAGTATTTATATCTTCAAAATGCATAAATATATACTTCATGATTATAAAAATTTATCACACGTTATTTTATCAAAATATCCCGCGTCACAAAATTGTTCCTAGTTATCCCACTAGCGAAACATTATTCCACTTTAACAATTATCCCATTTTGCATGAAAATGTCCCAATTGACTAACACCCCCTTAAAAATTTTTAAAGTACTTAAGGAGGTTATCTCAAAAAAACAGACAGCATAAGGGGTTTAATAAAATTTATCATTTGTTTATTTGTTAGAATATAAAATTATGGTCGCCGCCGCAGTTTCCTAGTTAGAACTTAGTAGATCAAGGAATATTTAATGAGGTAAACTCACGATCCATGCATCTAAAAACGGATTAAACCCCAAAAAAAAAATACTGCTACTTAACTCCTAAGAATACCTAGTACTCAAACGACTGGTTTTTTATTTTTATTTTTAAAGTTGGCTAAATCTCCATTTTTTATCTCTATTTTTGAAGAAAAAATGAAAATTCTTCCGGGTTAATTAATATATAACTTCTTAGATCAAGGCCTATAAATACACACAGACTTTTGAGAGCAGAGAACAAGCAATCTCATTTCTAGCTTATTAAAGAGAGGTGAGTTGCGAGAGCTTGATGGCTTTATTAGAAGTGATTCTTGGTTTGGGTTTGGGTTTTTTATTCGTTTTTTGTGCGCTCTTGAATTGGAATGAGATGAGATATAGGAAGGAGGGGTTGCCTCCAGGCACCATGGGGTGGCCAATATTAGGAGAGTCAATTAAGTTTATTAGGCAAGGGCCAGACTTCATGAAGAATCGGACATCTAGGTGAGATTTTTTTTTTTAAACTACATTAATGTTTTGCAAATTTATGTACTTACGGGCTGTTTGGTAAAAGAAACTGTATTAAGATGTTGCGTGCAACATTTGCAACAGGAAATCAACTTCAAATTTGTTGTTTGCATGCCTGCAATTATATTGCAAAAAATATATTTCTGACGCAAGTTCAATGTTTGGTTGAAAAACAATTAGTGTGCAACGGCTACGTAATAAGGAAACTTGTGTCTGAGTAGTTTCCTATGTGGATTTAAAAGATTTTTCAGATGAGTTAAACTTATTTCTATTTTTCAAGTTTCTTTTTTAATTTCTTAGCTTTTCCTCTTACGTACCATATTGATCATAGCATTTGTTGCAGGTTCCTTTTTTTATGATACAAATCCATTTAGAATGAGTTAATTGGATGGTTGATCACTATATTTATCCCTTAATTGGATGCTTATATCTACATTTTAATTGTTTGGAAAGTTGGTCATGTAACTAAGTACTAATTGGATCGTTAATCATTTCTAATATTTTTCATCAGTTATATAACGGATTGTAGTGATGTGACATAAAAAATATTGACCATTTGAAATAACAGACTTTGTCCTATGTGTGACATCTTGATCACTTTTGGAAATAAAAAATTTATCAATATTGACAACTTTTATTGGGTAACTATATTCGATTTGCCATTTTATTCTTGAAAATATCATGACACATTGAGAATGTTGTATTTCTTAAAATGAAGAAAAATATAGAACTTAAATTAACATAAAAAGGTAATAGTGACTAGCGATCCAATTAGTATCGAATTACATGGTTGTGATCCTTAAAGTAATTAAAACATATGTATGACCGTCCAATGAGGAGATAAATATAGTGACAATTAGTAAATACAGTGACAATTAGTCTAATTAAAGCCAAACAATGCATTTTATAAATTTGGTTGCCCTACTTATCATTGCAATTCTATCTTTCTCCAACCAAACAGTCCCTAGAACGGATGGCATATTACTTTGATTAAAATTATAGTCATATGTAGTGTTAGAATATAATTATAACATTGATTATGTTGGAACAGATGCGATAAAAATAACAAGAAAGCGAAGATCGAAGATATAGATTTACGTGGTTCACAAACGTTGTGTTAGCTACGGGCAGAGAGAGAGAGAGAGAGAGAGAGAGAGATTTTATTATATGTGAGGCTATAAAATACAAGTTACATCAAAAGGAGTTTATATAGCACTCCAGAAAATCCTAGGCGCTAAATAACAGGGCCCAAGTAATAAAACCCAATACAGAACCTGATCGATGTATACCGTGGACTTTCAGGGCGCTATCCCAAACTCCGCGGGGGGGGGGGGGGGGGGGGGGAAAAGAACCCCCGGGCCCCCCCCCCCCCCCCACGCAGCCGCGCCCCCCCCCCCCCCCGCCCCCCGCGGGCCCAGGCGGGGCGGGGCGGCCCCCCCCCCCCCCAACTTCTCCCCCTGG
Source organism: Asparagus kiusianus (assembly GCA_022839385.1). Taxonomy (NCBI): domain Eukaryota; kingdom Viridiplantae; phylum Streptophyta; class Magnoliopsida; order Asparagales; family Asparagaceae; genus Asparagus; species Asparagus kiusianus. The sequence goes on along the minus strand of BQKN01065864.1, from coordinate 444,205 downwards.
ACCCCCCCCCCCAAGTCAAGGGCCGGCGCGCCGCCCCCTGGACCCTTGGCTCACTGACCGGGAAGCGAGACCCTTGTGCTGGGTTATTCCTAGTACGACTAGACTGATGGGCTGACATAAGAAGTCGATGGATTCAAGGCATCTCAACATATTAAAATTATAGTCATCTGAAGTGTTAGAATATATTTACAATCATCAACGCCTCAACACTCACAACAGCTTTAGAGGTTTGGTGTAGTGGCAAGGTTATTTGACATTGTATCATAGTCACTCAAGTTCAAATTTTATACAGACCACAAATTTCTAACCAGATTGGAAAAAAAAAGATTTTGGTTTTTTTAATCTTATATAGATTGTTAATCATTACTACATGAGTCCAGATTTTGGCCCTTGAAAGCGGCCTCAACCTATAAAATTATAACCTTCTATCTCCATCACAACTTTGAAGATTAAGTATAGCCGTAAGCTTCTTTGACATAAAGTAACATTATGTTGTTTTTCCTTTTTTTTTGCCATTTTTTATTTTACCTTTTTTACTTAGAATATTTGATGCCTTTACTACCTTCTGAGCACTAGTGTATAGTGGAAAGTGAGTGTCTCATTTAAACGAGTTAATGTTTCTTGAAGTAAAGTCAACGAGACATCTCTCTATAAATTACTCTCACGTTGTAAGGGAGGAAAGCATGGGGTCATTTTCCTTTTAACTTTTATCAAAATAATGACTAATTAGATTGAACCCGCGAGTAATACGAGAGAGTACAGTCTAATTAAGTATCGAGCTAGTGAAAAAGTAGTAATCTAATTACGTGAAAATTGTTTGTTTACAGGTATGGGCCTTTGTTTAAGTCACATCTACTGGGAAGTCCAACGGTTGTGTGCGCGGATCCGGAACTCAATAGATACATCCTGTTGAATGAAAAGAAGGGGTTTTTACCTGGATACCCAAAGTTCATGATGGATTTATGGGGGGAGAATACCCTCGCGGCCCTGAGCGGCACAGATCACAAGACCATGAAGACTTCAATTCTTGGTCATGTGGGCCCTTCAATGGTCAGAGTCCAGCTACTGCCTAAGGTTGATCAGTTTGTGAGATCCTACCTCAGCAACTGGAATAACAAGATCATAGACCTCCAAAAGAAGACCAAGGAGGTGAGAATTAAAGAAAGCAGATAAGTATATAATTCTAAAGAGAAGAAAATGGCTGTGAACTGACGGCTCATTTTGCAAAATGTGCTGTCAACCCACTGTCATGTAATTAAGCCGTGTTAGTTTCGTAGTAAAATAATTCAGTATTAAATCAATAACCGAAATCAAATTTAATAAAATATTCCTGAAAAGAACTATTAGGAAAAACACTTTTAGAAGAAGCACTTTTGAAAAGGACTTTTAGAATTGCTGGAGTGAGGTACGTCAAATGACGAATCTCCTTAAGACAATTTACGCCCACTGCTATGGTGCTTACAGGATGATCGAACGTTGTCTCCCAAGATACAACACTCCTTCACAGCTTCGGAGAAGCACTTCTGCAAAGCTGTACTAGCGAACCAAATCTAATTGTGCCTTCCACCACTTGACCGGAAAGGAAAACGAATGGAAGAAGAACGAACACAAAATTCAGATCTTCCTTAAACACACTGGATTTGATTCAATGTTGAGTTGTTTCTGGGAATGAGATTTTGGGTTCCTTTTTAGGGACTATGTGTCTTTTAAAAACATCCCTTCGCCAAAGGACGCACACATTTAGAATAAAAAGAAGTGATTGTTCGGGTTCGAACAGACACAACTCAACCTAACAGTTGTGGCTCTTCGTGATTAGATGCGCCCATTAAACTTTAGTTTTGGTCCATCTTTCGACTTGAATATCTCATTCATTTAGAAACCGATTTAGACAAGTGAGTATACCAGATCCATTGCCTTTGAATGAAGAACACATTCAAACTCACCCCCATTTATTTCGGACAGTGGGACCCACCAAAACGTTTGGCTCAATTTACCCAAAAATTCACTTGGAAAAATTCAAGTTTCCCCAACAATCCCCCACATGAATAGAGATTCAAGAAAATTGACTCATTACAAAACTGACTCTATTGTGAAAAGCACTTTAGGAAAGCAGCCACATCAGGATAGGTGAACTAGGTCTTTGAACCTTTCATAGTGAAACCTTATCGGACTTACTAGACCAATCAGTGAACTATGTCTTGAACTATCGGTCGTAGATGTAAGCCAAGTCAACAAGTTTCACGCAGCAACTTCCCAAAATCGGCTTTGGTTCTTGGTTGTGTCCATTTTGGCTGTGGACATCTTTGGTTTCAGAAAGTGTCTTTAGAGAATCACATCCTCCATAAAGATTATCAAAGACCCGGCCCTCAGCTCTACACTTACATAGGTGATCATCCTATAAAGAGTAGCCTACTCTACTCCACTTGTTTTTAAAAACAAGCAATAGGCATCATTAAAAACTTTACGCTTATCCTAAACCCATTTGTAGGCCGCACTTGGTGCACCATAGGAATAGGATGAAGACAAGCTCCTAAGTGCTTACTCCTCGAGTCAATCATAATCAGTTTTTCCCTTTAAACTTGGTACGTGGGATCTCCAGTTGCTAAGGAGTGTTTCCATTAAGTCGACTCAGTATGGTTAGGCTTTTAACCCCATTCCCCTCGATACGCAGCTTATACGCTCTCCACTTAAACCTTTAGTAAACGGATCCGCTAAGTTATCTTTTGACGCCACAAGTCAATGGAGATAATGTCATTCGAGAGCAGCTGCTTAACCGTGTTGTATCTGCGACGAATATGTTGAGACTTACCGTTATACACAAAATTTTGTGCCCTTTGAATCGTTGTTTGGTTGTGGTAATGAATGCATATTGCGTGCATAGGCTTAGGCCATAATGGAATATCCTCGAGGAGTTATCGAAGCCACTCTGCTTCTTCCCCAGCTTTATCTAATGCAATAAACTCTGACTCCATCGTGGAATGAGCTATGCATGTTTGTTTCGAGGATTTCCAAGATACAGTCGCACCTCCGAGAGTAAAGACATATCCGCTAGTTAATTTCGATTCCTCGGAATCCGCAATCTAGTTAGCATTGTTATACCCTTCAAGTATAGCTGGATACTTCCCATATCTCAATGCATAATCCTTGTTACTCTTCAAGTAGCCTACTACTCTTAGTAAGACAGACCAATGATCTTTACCAGGATTACTAGTGTGCCTATTTAGTTTACTTACAACATAAGCAATATCCGGCCCTTGTGTAGTTCATTAGGTACATTAGACTCCTGATGATCTATGAATACTCTAGTTGCCTCGTTGCAACTCATGTATTCTTACGAAGGTGAATGTGAGGGAGGAAAGGTTTTGTGTTTCCTTTGATCCCAAATTCTTTGAATCTTTCTAACATCTTGCCTATGTATTTGTGACTAAGATAGAAAGATTATATGTGGTATTCTACTAATTTTAATGCCTAAAATTACGTCAGCAACATCCATGTCCTTCATATCAAAATCGTTGATTAGCATTTGTTTAGTGGACTTAATGACTTCATCATTAGTCCCAAGAATCAGCATGTCGTCTATGTATAGACAGACCATAACACATGCCTCTCCAACTGTCTTAATGTAAACACACGTATCGCATTCGTTTATAGTGAATCCATCATTGATCATGACACTATCAAACTTCTCATACCACTGTTTTGTAGCTTATTTCAGCCCATATAAAAACTTAACCAATCTGCACACCTTGTGCTCTTGGCCTTTAGCTTGGAACCATTCTGGTTGTTCTATGTAAATTTCTTCGTTCAATTCACCATTTAGAAATGCAGTCTTCATGTCCATTTGATGTATTTGTAGATTGTGCAGAGCATCAATTACAATTAACATCCGAATGGATGTTACCCTCATTACAGGTGAATATATATCGAAGTAATCAAGTCCTTCCTTTTGTCGATATTCCTTTGCTACCAACCTAGCCTTGTATTTCTCAATCGATCCATCGGATTTTAATTTTCATTTGAAAATCCACTTACTCCCGAGTGGTTTACTCCCTGGTGATTAGTCAACTAACTCCCAAGTATGGTTACTTAGAATGCACTCGATTTTGCTGTTTACAACTTCTTTCCACATTTGTGCTTCTGGTGTAGACATAGCCTCATTGAACGTTTGAGGTTCACTCTCGAGCGCATATGCTATGAAGTCTGGACCAAAAGATTTAGATACTTTCATTCTCTTACTCCTTCTTGGTTCAACTTCCTCATTGATTGTTGGTTCATTGGAACTTTCATCCCTGAACGCAGTTTCATGTGTTCTTTTCCTAGAAGTCTCACTATTATCCCTCTTATAAGAAAATATATCTTCAAAGAACACAACTTCCCTTGACTCAATAATCATGTTCACATGAATATCAGGGATCTCTAATTTATGTACCAAAAACCTGTAGGCACTGCTATTCAATCTACAGTTTTTGTTCCCAACTTGGTTTTCTTAGGTAGTGATGTTGGCACCTTTGCAAGGCACCTCCACATTTTGAGATAATGATAGGAAGGAGACCTTCCATGCCATAACTCAAATGGTATAAGACCGAGTTTCTTATGGGGTACCCTATTCAGGATATGATTAACAGAAAGCAGCACTTCCCCCCACAAGTTTTGTGGTGCTCTAGAACTTACAAGCATAGCATTGGCCATCTCCTTCAAAGTTATGTTCTTCCTCTCAGCAATCCGATTTTGCTAAGGTGTATAAGGTGCTGTAGTTTGGTGGATGATACCAAAGTTAGCACACAACTCATTAAACTTTGTCGATTCATATTCTCTTCCTCGACCGGATTTGAGAATTGTAATCTTTTTGGTTAGTTGATTTTCCACTTCGGCTTTATATGTCTTGAACATATCAATCACCTCATCTTTACTGCTTAGAAGATACACATAACAATATCTAGTGTAGTCATCAATAAAAGTAATGAAATACTTTTTCCCGCCTCTCGTAGGCACAAATTTCAAGTCGTATAGGTCACTGTGAATCAACCCTAAAGGTTTAGTGTTACATTCAATTGAATGAAACGACCTCTTAGCATACTTTGCTTCTACACACGTTTCGCACTTATGTATTTCATCCATGTTAAATCTTGGAATATGTCCTAGATTGGACAAGTTTCTTAAGGACTTATAATTGACGTGCCCTAGCCTGGCATGCCACAAAGAAAAAGACTAAAGCAAATAAACAAAAGACTCTTCTTTATTATTAATTATTTTTGGGTACAAGTACAGGGACTTCTTATCCATAACAACAACATTTTCCTTAAAAATACCATCCAACAAGTAACCCTTGCCCACATAAACCCTACCCTTAATGAGTACAAATTTGTCAGATTCAAAAACCATTTTGAAGCCCTTCTTACTCAACACTGAGCCTGGTACCAGGTTCTTTCAGATATCTAGAACATGCAGCACATAGTTCAGAGTCAAATCCTTTTCGGAAGTCCACTTCAAAATCACCTTGCCCTTTCCCTCAACCTTAGAAGATGCTGAGTTTCCCATAAAGAGATTCTTGTTATGTTCCAACTTCTGGTACTCAGCAAACAACCTTCTGTCCGAGCATATGTGTTTGGTTGCTCCAGTATCGACCCACCAATCTTTGTAATTAGTTGTCAGGTTCACTTCTGAAACAACAGGAGAGAGGTGCATGTTAGCCGCTTAGAGGAGATGTGGTCAATCATATTGGCATGTGGCTGGTTTTTGTTCTTCAGACGGTTGCGACATTCGTTCGCCTTATGTCCAGGATTGTTGCACACAAAGAAAGTACCCTTGAAGTGTTTTGCGCCTTCCTGGTTCTTGCCCTTGGTTCCCAAGGGTTTCTCATTCCTCTTCCATTTCTTGAAATTCTTGGAATTGGAGCCCTTCCCCTTGGATTCTTCAATCATATTTGCTTTTACCTCATAGGAATTCTTGGAACCCCTCTTATCAGTTGAGCGATTGTCCTCTTCGATCCGAAGATGGACTATGAGATCCTCCAGACTCATCTCCTTACACTTGTGTTTCAGATAGTTCTTGAAATCTTTCCATCCAGGAGGTAGCTTCTCAATAATAGCTGCAACCTAAAAAGATTCATACAAGGTCATACCTTCAGCCTCAATCTCAGAATGAGTTGGATCTCCTGGACTTGGCTGATCATAGCCTTTGCATCCACCATCTTGTACTCCAGAAATCGTCTCACGACGAACTTCTTCGTACCAGCATCCTCAGTTTTGTACTTCTTGTCGAGACTTGCCCAGAGTTCATTAGCCGTCTTGAATGGACTATACACATTGTACAATGTATTCTCCAATGCATTCAGGACATAGTTTCAGCAAAGGAAGTCTCCATTTTTCCATGCATCGACCGCCAGAACGTTGTTCATGTCGGCGGTATCTAGTGCTGGACATTCCTCTTGTAGAAATTTGGTCAGGTTCAACGTGGTCGGATAAAAGAATATCTTTTACTACCAATGCTTGAAGTCCTTCCCACCAAACTTTTCTGGCTTGTCATGCTTCGTCACCAGAAACAGTCCAAACATCGTAGTCTGACTTGGAATAGTCATTATTCCTTGATTTTCCCCTTCTTGAGGGGTAAACATTTTTCTACACATGCACAAAATTAATTAGTAATTAAAATAAAATTATGGGTCTCTTGTTTGATTAATAGAGATCAAAGATCAGTGATCAAGATCTCGGTAGAAACAGAAATAATTACTGAATATAACCGGATGAAATAAATTTTTAATTTGTCTTAAGATTGTTAGTTTCGTAGTAAAATAATTTAGTATTAAATCAATAACCAAAATCAAATTGAATAAAATATTCCTAAAAAGAACTGTTAGGAAAAGCACTTTTGAAAAGGACTTTTAGAATTACTAGAGTGAGGTACGTCAAGTGACGAATCTCCTTAAGACAAATTATGCCCCCTGCAATGGTGCTTACAGGATGATCGGATGTTTCCCAAGATACAACACTGCTTCACAGCTTCGAAGAAGCACTTTTGTAAAGTTGTACTAGAGAATCAAAGCTAACTGTGCCTTCCACCACTTTACCGGAAAGGAAAAAGAATGGAAGAAGAACGAACACAAAATTCAGATCTCTCTTAAACACACTGGATTTGATTCAATGTCGAGTTGTTTCTGGGAATGCGATTTTGGGTTACTTTTATAGAGACTAGGTGTCTTTTAAAGAAATTCCTTCACCAAAGGATCCACCCATTCGGAATAAAAAGAAGTGATTGTTCGGGTTCGAACAGACACAACTCAACCGAACAGTTGCGACTCTTCGTGATTAGATGTGCCCATTAAACTTTAGTTTTGGTCCATCTTCCGACTTGAATATCTCATTCATTCGGAAACCGATTTGGACAAGTGAGTATACCAGATTCGTTGCCTTTGAATGAAGAATGCGTTCAAACTCACTCCCATCCATTTCGGATAGTGGGACCCACCAAAAAGTTTGGCTCAATTTCCCAAAAATTCACTTGGAAAAATCCAAGTTTCCCCAACAAGCCGCACACCGATATGACTAGCAGGGGGACTCACATGGTAGTGGCTTGGCAGCCCATTTTTACAAAATGAGATGTCAACTCATATAAGTCATTATGGACACGGGCTAAAGAAGAGAAAATAGTGGCCATGTTTTTAATTTCAAGTACTACTAGTGAATAAAAGCCTATTAAATTCATGTTTAAACTTCATTCAGTTTTCGCCAGATATATATTAATTAATTTCACATTTCTTATGGTTTCCCCCAACAATTCAGATGGCATTTCTGTTAATGTTGAAGCAAATGGCTAACACTGAAACTAGTCCATTTGATGAGGCCATCAAAGTCGAGCTCTTTCAGCTTTTTATCGGAGTTTACTCGTTGCCCATCAAGCTACCAGGCACCAAGTATTATCACGCAGTTAAGGTAAAAATTTCATCCATTCGTCGTCGCTAAATTTTTGATAGTTATGGTAGGTATAAGCCCCTCCAGTTATGGAAACCAGATGTCTTCATGGATAAAAATTACTGTATGAATAAAATATCAAATATTCAAATTAAGAAAAAGATAGTCAATTAGTTTCTCGTTCATTCTTGACAAATTCTCCTTTTCCAGGCACGGAAGAAAATAACACGCATGTTCACGGAGATTATTGAGGAGAGAAGGTCTTCTCCGAGCTTGCACCAGGACATGTTGGATCACTTATTACGGAGTGACGAAGGATCGAAAGCAAAAATAACCAACAATGAGGTCATCGATTCGGCCATCGGTGTGATGTATGCAGGTTATGATTCTGTTTCCATGACTTCGATGATGGCTGTCAAGTATCTCCATGACCACCCAAAAGCGCTTGAAGCTCTCAGGGTACGTAGTTAGAATTAATTGAACGTTGAGATGAAATGCCTTTTTTTTTCCGTTGACTTGTTTTCCATTTACAGAATGAACATCTTGAGATCAGAAAAGGGAAGTTGCCTGAGGATGCAGTCAACTGGAGCGACTACAAGTCCATGAACTTCACTCGTGCAGTAAGCAGATGACACTCAAATTTTGAGCTTTTACAGGCTTGAAAGCAGTTTAATTATATGCTTCTGCAAAACTTATGGATCGATTTTCTGTGTATTGTAGGTAATCTTTGAGACTTTGAGAATAAGTTCGCTTGTTAATGGAGTTTTAAGGAAAACAACTCAAGACATAGAAATGAGAGGTTGGTTCTCATATTTGGCGGCAGGATCGATAATTGGCAAATGTGTACTCAGCGGAGATAAAAATTCAGTATTTAGTAATTTTTTCTTCAGAACAAAACCAATGCTTAGCGCAAACTCTAATTTTTTTCCCCAGGATTTGTGATTCCTAAAGGCTGGAAAATCTTTCTGTATTTCGCGGAGATCAACGATGACCCTGAATCTTTAACTTTCAACCCATGGAAATGGATGGTAAGTTTGCATGAAGTAGACTAATAGCATCACGATCTCTACAAATAAAATTAAAGCAAAAAAAAATCTCTTTTTTCCTCCTCGCGATAATAATACCCGGATCGTTGACTGCATCGTTTCACGTCCAAATGAAGGATAACAACTCGGAGTCGCATCAGCTAGTATTCGGGGGCGGCAACAGACTCTGCCCGGGGAAGGATTTAGGCCTGGCCGAGATTTGTACATTTCTTCACTACTTTGTTACCAGATACAGGTACACACGCATCATTCTTACATTTATGATATGCACAGTTTTGCAGTATAATTATTATTCTTACTATCTGTTTAATGTGCAGATGGGAAGAGGTTGGAGGAGATGTGATAATGAAATATCCAAGAGTTCAAGCACCCAACGGGCTACACATCCGCGTTTGGGACTACTGAACTCTTTAGATATAAAACATAATAAATGTTTGAGGACTGCTATTAATTTTTATACTTCTAGTTCTTGGGTTTGTTATAGTTTCGCTGGGAAAAGATTGAGTTTACGTTATTTATTTGATTGTTGAGCTGCATTTATCTATTGTGTGATTGGTTTGTGAACACTTATTATTGTAATTTTCCTTTTTAGTACCTTATACAAGTTAGCGTACCAGTTTGCTTTGTTTCTTTGTTCCTTTCTCTTTTTCCTTTTTTTAATCAAACAAGATTATTCAATGTGGTTTTTTTAATCATTGGGTCATTGATGTAGCGGAAGCGTAATAAAAAAAATAACTACTCATTCTTGTACGAGCAAAACGGTACAAACCCTAGAAACCCTAAGAATAGAAAACCTCTGAAATTAATAATAACATATATAAAGAGTTCACAAATTCATTCCCCTTATATAGGGTGTAAAACAATGGAAAAGTACTAAAATAACCTTTCTTAGAACAATTAAACTTCCTAAAATAAAAAAACGTTACATAAAAACTAAATTGAACCAAAACTCTTTGATGCGCAGTTTGAGCCTAAAGATGAATTCCCTTGAACCTGAAACTCGGTCTAAATGGCAAAGCCATTCAACTTGTAGAGTACTTCTCTAGCTTTCCAAAAACATATAATAAGAGTGATTCTATAGAGGGAATCAAAAGTTATGGTTTGTGGAAGTTGCACGTCGAAATCTGGCCGAAAATCATACTCTTTTCTTAGATCGTCCGAGCTTCGCATGATCCGATTTATCCCAAAAGGCATCAGCAATGTCCTCCGCATTAGTCACACACCCAAAACACCCCCATCCATTTATTTTTAAACTCATCTTCTCTGCCTATTTGTGTTTACTATATTTGATGAAAAATATATTCCGAAAGTGTTTTCTAAGGGGGGAGCCATTATTGGTCCCATATGCAGACCGCTGCTCAGTCTGCCGAAGCCAAGAAGGCCTTCAACAAAGCACCAGAGAACCTCTAGCGTGCCAGAGACTCTCGTACTCTACATTGATCGATCACATCATATCCTCTTTGCTGTTGGCTGATGAGTTCCGCCAAAGCCAAGCAGGCATAAGACTACTAGAGAATCCAATCTATCCAACAACCTAGCAACAATATTACCTTCATTGTTCATTTGTTGTTAACTAATCCAACTTAATGTTGTTAGATCTCAACCTCTTGATTATGTAATCCTAAACATTGATTGTAATTCTCTCTATAAAAAACTAGTGGGAATATGAATATAATGGATTGGCTCCAAATTATTAATTTACATGGTATCAGAGTAGCTTTTTTATGCCCCTTAATGTCTCCTAATTACTCAAACCCTCAGGGCCGCTGAGGGTGGACCATTAGTGTTGTGCGCAGTGAAAATTTTGGCAGCACTTCTGGTGCACAACAAGATAGTAAGATCACAACTAAATCACTGTTTCACAAAGAAAACAAGAATCGAAAGTAATATATCTCAACAAAGTGGGATATACACTCTTCATCTCATCAGTTCTAGGACTGGCTTGTCGAGGGAACCTACAAGCTATTACAAATCACAGCAAGACAAACTATTTTTATGTGGTTCGGTAAGTTGCATACATCCACAGGACAAGGAGGGGGAGATCTACTATTAGAGAGAAAGAAAATACAAATAAGGTTTACAATCACACAAGGTCTCACAAATAAAACCCTCAAACAATCTCAAAAGGGATGCACAAACTCTCTCAAAGTCGGCTCCAAATAGTGCTCAAAATCTCCTCCAAATCAGCCGAAAGTCCTCTGTACTTTGCTACAGCCGAAAAAAGATCTCTGCCTTTTTTTTTCTTTTTTTTTTTTGCCCTAGGAACTCACGTGAATATTTATAGCATGAGAGTGAATCGGGTGGGCCTGGCCTGCTAATCACGCGCAAAGAAGCATTGTGGCCCCCACCCCTACTCATAATTCTCCACCTCGGTAAAGTTTCTTCCAAAACTGAGCCAACACCAAAGTATCCAAATGTCCCACTTGTTATGTACAATACGCCATGAAGTTAATTCACGACAAAAGACTCAATCCACAACAAGTTGGGAACCCGAACGAGAGTCCAAACAATCTCACCCCCATCAAAATTAACTAATCCAACCGGCTGCATCGTAAAGACTGCCTATGTATCCTCTTGCCTAAGGAATTAAGCATCACGTAGTTCACCTAAATGGCCTTCAAAGGCCTCAACATCGAAGAATATTCAAAAGCTCCAAACAATGACCAAACTTAACACCTAAAACAACTTTGGTCAACATATCCGCAGGGTTGTCCTTTGTGTGGATCTTCTCCAATATGATATCACCGTCATCCAAAACATCATGAACAAAGTGGATTCTGACATCAATGTGCTTCGTACGCGCATGATATATCTAATTCTTTGCTAAATAGATAGCTGACATACTATCACAATACACCCGAATGGTCTCCCGTGCAATCCTCAAGTCCTCCAACAATTCACGCAACCACAAAGCCTCCTTCACAGCTTCAGTCACTGTCATATACTCCGTCTCTGTAGTAGAGAGAGCCATTGTAGACTAAAGTATACATCTCCAACATATCGGTGCTCCTGCCAATGTAAAACATATCCTGAAGTTGACCGGCGCTTGTTAAGATTCCCCGCATAATCTAAATCTACATAGCCAATACAATCCTGTCCTGTCTTTTTATTCTTCTGAAAAATTAAACCAACATCCATGGTACCTTTGATATACTGTAGAATCCCCTTTCCGGCTTCCCAATGATCCTTCCCAAGGTCGTGCATGTACCTGGATACCATGCTCAGGGCATGTGATAAGTCTGGCCCCGTACACACCATAACATACATCAAACTATCCACCGTACTGGCATATAGAACCTTCGACATGTAATCTCTGTCCTCAACTGAAACAGGTGATATCAAAGTTGAAAGCTTGAAGTGGGGAACCAATGGAGTGCTCACTGCCTTTGCATTGCCATCAAAGATAAATTTCTTTAACATCTTCTGCAGATAACTCCTCTGTGTTAGCTTCACTCTCCCCTTCGTCCTGTCTCTCTCGATCTTCATACCCAATATCTTCTTCGCCTCTCTAAGATCATTCATCTCAAACTCGGATGACAGCTTCTTTTTCAACTTTCGAATAGCCGAAGAATTCCTGGAGGCAATAAGCATATCATCAACATATAGTAACAAATAGATGTACTCACTATCCTGTAGCTTATGCATGTAAACATGTAAGGACCATAAATTTTTGATACTAGTTAAAATAATTTTCTAGTATTTTAAAATATTCAATTATTATTTTTAAAAGAGTATTTATATTTTTCTTGATTTTCTATAATTTTCTATGATTTAAAATCAAAGTTTTCTATTTATTTAAATGATTTTGATATTTATAAATTTATTTAGTACAGTAAAAAAATTTGTGGAATTAATTTGTTGTGTTATCGGTACTATTACGTACCATTTGAAATAATACGTTGTATTATTGCTACTATTACATATTTTTTTGTGTATTATGTTGATTTATTAATTATGTATTATTGTGTAAATTATTATATTATTTTAATTATTATGTATCAGCTATCTTATTAATACAACTAGTATGTTTTATTGTGTAGATAATTATCCCATAATTATTTGATTTTAAATATAAGAAATTATATTTTTTATTAATTTTTCTTGTTTAATTGTATAATTTATTGTATTATTTTTACTGTTGTGTATTATCGGTTATATTACTAACTGGTACGTTTTAATGTGTAGATAATTTTTACGTAATTATGTAATTTTTTGTGATTATTATTATTTTTAATTAATTTTAAAAACCCTAATTCTCTCTCTCTCTCTCTCTCTCTCTCTCTCTCTCTCTCTCTCTCTCTTCTCTTTCTTCCCAAACCCGCCGCCAACCCCCGTACCTCTCTCTCGACCTCCCCTTTCGCAGCCACGAGCGCCGCCTTGCCCTCCTCCATTCCTCGCCCTTCGCCACCCCCTCCTGCAGCCCTAAGCCACCACCGCCTCCATCCGACAGCCAAGCCCAGCCCCGCCAGCTTCCATATCTCCAGCGCCCTCCTCCTCCTCACCAAACAGCCTTCGACCAGCCAACCGCCTCTCCGACCCTCTATTCGCCACTCTGAGAAGCCGTCGACAGCCTCTCCCGCCGACCTTTTTCTCCCCACCCCCACAACAGCGCCTCTTCCTCCTCAGACCGCCGACCTCCTTCCCCCTTGCAACCATCTCCGACCATAACCATCGACTACACTATAGCCCTTCACCTCCGCTCCTCCTCCATCCCCTCAACCTCCGTCCACCCGAGCTCCACCTCTCCCCTCTACCCGCGTCTTGGCCAGCCCCTTGTAAGGACCATGAATTTTGATACTAGTTAAAATAATTTTTTAGTATTTTAAAATATTTAATTATTATTTTTAAAAGAGTATTTATATTTTTCTCGAATTTTTACAATTTTCTATGATTTAAAGTCTAAGTTTTATATTTATTTAAATGATTTTAATATTTATAAATTTATTTTGTGTGGTAAAAATTTCTAAAATTTATTTGTTGTGTTATCGATACTATTACGTATTATTTTAAATAATATGTTGTATTATTAATATTATTACGTATTATTTCGTATAATATTTTGTATTATTAATTACGTATTATTTGTATAATTTGTTATATTATTTCTACTATTACATGTTATCTGACGTATTTGTATAACTAGTCTATTTTACTGTGTATATAATTATCCCATAATTATTTGATTTTAAATGTAAGTAAATATATTTTTATTATTAATTATTCTCGTTTAATTGTACAATATGTGTATATTTCGACTATTTCGTATCAACTGTTGTATTAGAACAACATGTACGTTTTTATTTGTAGATAATTATTTCATAATTAGTTTAATTTTGAAGTACTCGTGTTTGTTGGAAATTTGATGTAAAAAGACAATGAAAGAAAATTTGACTTGTATTCTCTCAAGATCGATTACAATTTGGATTCCGATTACAAAAGAGAGGAGAATGGATTTGACTCTCCCCTTTGTTTAATTCTGGGTTCTTCACGGTGGCGATGGAGTGCCTCCCTCGAATGCTCGCGTCGAGTTTGCTCTCCGTTGACGATCCGAAAGTCTTGTTTCACTGGAACGTGGTCTTCTCCTCACGATTTGACGCTGTGGAGAACTTGCGTGGCAAGTCTTAAAACTCTGACCGAGTTTAGAAGAACTTACAGAGCAAGTT
>BQKN01065864.1:390642-429579 GCA_022839385.1 Asparagus kiusianus | reverse complement strand
CGTGATGAACTCTGAGACGCAGAGTTAGTGGCTGAACGCACAGGCCGTGCACTGAGACGCAGAGTTGCGTTCTTTTAATGGCTGAACGCACAGTAGGGCCGAAAACGCACAGGTCGTGCTGTTTTAAAGGTTAACTCTACGTTTTAGGCTAAAATCGCACAGTTGGGCCTGTTTAAAGGCTGAAAACGCACAGTTAGGCTGAAAACGAGATTAACTCTGCGTTTTGATGTTGAAAACGCAGATTTGGGCCGTAACTCTGCGTTTTGAGGTTATAACGCTGATCCGTCCTGTGCGTTTTGACTCTGTAATGCAGAGGCAAACCCTAGGTGGGCTTGGCAAGCTTCAGGCTAAGTCCAATGTTCTGATGAAGCCCAGTCTTGCAGACGGACTTCAGAACATAACTTGCTACGAAGAATAGGTCATAACTTTCAAACCGTACGTCGGAATTGGACGAATTATATATGAAAATCAGCTATCTCGACGAGACGGGGCCGACCAAACCAACCCCATGGGGTTTGGTTTGCTCTGTCAATTTTGCCAAATTCCTTACGGTTTGAGAGATATCTGCATTTTTAGTATGAAGAGACCGTTGATTTGTAGTCTCTTTTGCTAGGGCGCCGCAAAGATCGTCACCTTGTAACCTTCGTCTTGGCTCCTTGAAAATATGAAAGTCGTCAGATTGTAACTCCTGATGTTGATTGTGAAGGCTGTTGAATTAGAGCTTTCATCAGTTGTTGCGAAGGTCGTCAGATTGTAACCTTCTACGTGAAAGTCTTCAAATTGTAGCCTTCTGGAAGTCGTCAAATTGTAACTTCCATCATCGGTGTTTGATGGGGGATCAACTCTCTATTGTGATTTTTAGACAGCCTACAACTCGTAATTATTTATTTTAATTAATTTTGATTAAATTCCCTAACCCTAATATTATATATGTATACCCGTAACCAAAACCCTCTCTCCCTCTCTCTTTTTGTGTTACCCAGCCGCCAAAGAAACCAGTCTCTCTCTCTCTCTCTTCGTTTTTCTCTCTCCCACGTTCTCCTCTCTCTCTCTCCTCTCGTGCTCTCTTCGGCCTCAAGAAACCCCATCACCCTCTCTCTCTCTCCTATTCTTTCTCCTCTCCTCCTTAAAACGACCACAACCGCTCAAGCCGATGCCCTCCTCTCCTTGTTGCCTCCAGCCCTAGCCCGACTAGCCGAGGCCTCCTTTATCTCGAGCTTGCCATGACAGCCACCCGCCACCTGCCTTCAACCACCACTAACTCCACCACCAAGACCCGTCTCCCTAAGCCCTGGATCGTCGTCCTTCATCCCTGAACCGCCAACTCCCCTCCTCTCCCCCTTAGCGTCGTCCAGGCCAGCCCTAAGCCCGAGCCCACTCGTAGCTCGTCCGCCCAGCACACCGCTGTCCAGCCGTTCCATCTCCCGTGCCGCCCTCCTCCGTTCGTCGCCGAGCAGCCCCACTAAGCCTTCAGCCTCCCCCAAGTCCAAACCCGGCTCGACCTCCTCCGCTCGCCGACCACGAGCCGCGCTGATGGTCCAAACTCTAGTAGCCCCGAAGAACACCCAGCGTCGTCGCATCCAAACGCCACACCACACCAGATCCGCTCCTCCCCTTGAACTCAGCCATCAAGCTCCTCCTCGTCGTTGAACCCCTCTCCAGCCTCGCGACAACACCACCAAGCCTTCAGCCTCCTCCGCCTGAACCCAACACCTCCCGGCGAGCTACACGCTAGCCCGAACTACAGCCCCTCACACCCGCGTCCACGCCCTCCGTTGCCGCCCTGCATGTCATGGCCCTGATCTCCGCCCTCCTCTATTCATCAGCCCCAACCCGCGTGACCACCGTCAAGCCACCACCGACGAGCTCCACCACCCGACAGCCCAATGCCGCCTCTCCACCGAGATCCGTCGATCTCAACACTGTTCGCGGGAAAATTCGTTGCTTTCTTCATTACTGATTCCATTGTACACTTGGTAATTGTTTATCGATTACAAAGATCCGGTCTTTTTATAAGATCCGGTTATAATGAAAATCAAATAAAAAGAAATGAAAATTACAACTTTGTTTCCTTGTTTGTCGAACAAATCACGAGCTCCTGTTTTGCGGTCGCTCGCTTGCGTGGGTTGTTTGCCTGCGCCGGGGTTTATCCGTGGACCACCGCGAGATCTAGATCCGGTCGGATCTACGCAGTATAACGGGTACTATTTCACCAAGGAAATAATAGCCGGGAGGGATTGTTTCACCAAGGAAACAACCGCTCCAATCTCGGGATCAAAGAACCAAGCTTTGATCCGGAGTGTACCTACGTAGATCTGAGATCTGAGATCCGGTTCCTCTCGAACACCTGCCTTATTTGACGTTGATGATCGCCGAGCACCAGATGGATGAGCAAGTCTTCAAAGTCTTAAAGTTCTGATCTTTTTTAGATCTGAGTCTCCAATTCAGCAGGGCTTCGCCTCCTCCAAAATCCAACCTTTGAAAATGAGACACCCCCTCCTCTATTTATAGCCTCTCTTCACTGTGCCCGTGTGCACGTGTGGCTAACACACACAAGGGGGGGAGGGGGAAGAACCGGCCACCTTGGGGTGGCTCGGTTTCGGCCGAGTCTCCCCGGGTGTTTGGATTCCGTCGTTTCCCGTTGTTTCCGGTTCTCTGTTGTTCGGACTTGATTTGGTTGTGTGGTTGATCTATTCGGATTTGATTTGACAGTCTGGATCTTGATTTGGCAGTAAGTCCACCTCGGTGTTTGAGTTCGAATCCGTTCTATGGTTGGACGACTCATTGACTCCCCGAACCGTTGGATTGATTCCGCACGCGAATGCATTCTGTTGATCGCGTGCAATTTGTTGATCTCGTCACCTCGTCACTCGATGGTTCGTTGATTCGTCGAATCACCGTGTCGAGCTGTGCTGAGGGACCTATAGGCAATTTTATACGCCTGCAAACACGTGCCTCGCCTCAGCCCCGAGCTCCTTTGCCATTTGCCGCTACCGTCCCCCTCGTCCACCGCCACTCACCGAGCTCGAACCCTACGCCAGATCCGACGCGCCGCACTAGCAACGTCAATCTGTTCGTCGAAAAACCCCGAGGGAGATCCCTCTTGCTCAGATCTAAATTTTATACCTATTATATATTATTTACATAGATTAGTTGTGATATAGTTATCTGCATGGGATTGTTTGATGAAGAATATTAAATATATCATAGTAATATGATAAATAGTTTTTTTAGAATAATTTTTATGAATTAAAAGAATTTATTTCGGTAGTGGAATTATTTTTTGGATAATTATATTAATTAAAAAGAATTTATTTGAGAACGGATCATTTAGAAAAATTATAATAATTTAAAAGGAATTATTTTGGAAAAAGAATTATTTTTGATAATTATGATGATCTAAAGAAATTTATTTGTAAAAAGAATTATCTATTTTGGATTTTAAGTAATTTATGATTTTGTATGAATAGTTTAGAGGGCTGGATAACAAGATATTGATGAAACCGGACAGTATGTATGTTTTTACTGTTTATGATCATATTTCACGTTTTGCATTTATTTAACGTATTTGACATGTCTACTATGTATTGTCCATGTTGTGTTTGAGAACCCTTAGTAGTTCATGACTTAGTTGCCTCGTACGTTATGAACAGACTTAATAACATGTGTGAGTGTGTTGACTGAGTTTATGTGGTGAACCAGAGTTTCAGTGTGGGATATGACTGTTGATTTAGAAAAAACGAGAAGAGTTGGGATGAGGAAGTTAATGTTCACGTGATCGGATAAGACTGTTGATGTATCTTCTAGGCTCACACCAGTGAACCGTTTCACACTGGGGTTAGTTTGTTGGGCTAAGTGAACCATTTCGCACTGGGTCAGTGAAATCGTTTCGTCACTCGAGTTTTGCTTGAGTTCGAACCAGGCCAAAACCGGATTGCGTGTAGTCCTCTCATTGAACCGTTTCGCGGGTTTGGATGCACGTAGGGGATTTGTGAACAGTCAGTTATCCGATGATATGAGTGTTGACTATGTGTGAGATGTGACCAGTGACCTGTTATAGAATGGCTAGTTACATGACCTCGTTATTTAGATGATTATGGATTCTTGTGAGATGTAGACCAGTTGTGTTTCTTTTCATACATAGATTGGAATTAATATTTAATTATTTACAATTTGAGACATATGGTATATACATGAGGGTTTTCTTGTTTGGATTATTTCGCTCGACGTACAACGTTTCGAGTTGTAGATTTTTAAGTATTAATTTCATCTAGTGTATGACCTGTTACTTGGATGATTTCTAATCGCTAGCTGTATTGTCGACTTGTTACTTGATTGATTTCATTGGATTTCCCGTTGCACGTTTCTTTATCATTTTGTTGTTGTATCGTTTTTCGCATTGGGTTTTCATTCGTTCTTTTCTTTTGTGGGGTCTTGCTGTGTGTCATGCACGCTGACGTACACCTATTTTCTTTGGTGTACGTCAGACTTAGAGGAAGGACGGGTCCAGCTTGGAGATACGCCAAGAGCCAGAGGATTCTCAGCAGGAGTGCCTTGCAGACTGAGTAGAAGAAGCCGAAGTTTAGTTATTCCCTCTAGTTATTCGATGATCTTAGTTTAATTTTGTAGCATTTCATTTTCCGCTTGATCATTGTATTTTATTTTCTCCAGTATTCTTTTGTTCAGATATGTATAAGGGCATGTTTGACCCGTATTTTTATGTCTTGGATGATATTCATTTATGATATGTATTATTTTATTCTAAGTTTGTCTATTATATTCATGCTGATTGTGATCGGGGACATGTGCCTTTGTATTATATTTATTTCCAGACGTTTAGCGTATTAGGTTGAGGAGAAACAATTATTTTATTTGTTCTCCTTAATCTAATACGTCGCGGGCTTGTTCACGTTTCGGTTCCCCTGTATTTTGGGAAGCGGGGCGTGACACCCCTGCTGCCCCAAACCCATCTCCGATAGTCCCCCGTCGTCGCTGTCCTTCAACACCCCATCACCACAGTCTCTCGACAATCCTCTCCCCGTCGTCGACCCAGCCGATAGCCTCTTCCCCATAGAGATCCCACGCCGCACCGCCTACACCGCTACCCTCTCCCCGCCGAAGTCCCCTCCAACGTCGTTGCCTCCTTCCTGCAACGCCCTAGCAGCCGCCGCGCTCCAACACGCCAGATCCTATCCGCGCCGTCGTCATGAATCATTCGACGTACCTGAGGCAAGATCTTGCTTTCCTTGATTTTATATTCCATTATTTATATCCATTAGTAATTGATTACATGGATTAGACTGTAATATGTTATTACCTGTGTGAGTTTGTTGATGAACGATATTAATTACGAAATGTTTTTGAAAGAAAGAATAATTTATAAAATGGAGTATTCTGAACTATTATTATGACGAATATTTTAAAAGAATTTATTTTGGAAGAAGTAATATTAAATAGAATATTTAAAGATTATTTTTAGAATTATTGTAATGAGGAAAGAATTTACTTTGTGTAAAAGGGATTAATTTAGAATAATAATTTAAAAGACTTTATTTTATAAAAAGATTATTTTAAATAAATTAATTAATAATTTTTAAAGACTAGTTCTGAATTAATATAATGAGAAATAATTTTAAAGGAATTTATTGGATGAAATTGGTTTTCACGCATGATTATGCTGTTCACAAGTCATTGTTCATACTTTTCGTATTATTCATAGTTACTATTCATGTTTTACGTTCTTTATTTCAATATATTTGATATGTCATGATGTTTTTGCATAGAATTAGTTTTATTTATTATCTCCTTGTTGTGATTAAGAACCTTAGTAGTTCATGACTTTGTGGCCTCGTGCGTCATGAGCAGACCTAATGACATGTGTGGGTGTGTTAACTGCGTTTAGATGGTGAACCCAAGTTTTAATAGGGAATGTGATTGTTGACTTAGAAAGAACGAGAAGAGTTGGGATGGGAAAGTCTTGGTTCGCATGATCGAATGTGATTGTTGACTTATCTTCCAGACTCGCACTAGAGACCTGTTTCGTCCTGGGGTTGGTTTGTTGGACCAAGTGACATGTTTCGCCACTTGGATCGGTGACCTGTTTCGTCACCTGAGCTTTGCCTGAGTTCGGACCAGGCCGAGATCGGATTTCGTGTAGTCCTCTAGCCGCCTGTTTCATGGGATTGGATGCGCGTAGGGGATGGTGAACAGTCAGTCTTCCGGTAATGTGAACTTGGACCTATTTGAGAGGTGGACCAGTGAGTTTTAGGATGGTTAGTATTCGACCAGGTTACCGTATGTAGTTAGCTTTATGTTTATCATGTTTTAGTAGTGAATTTGCATGTTGATCTTGTTGGATTTCCAGTTGCACGTTCTTTTATCATTTTTGTTATCGTATCGTTTTCTGCTTGGGTTTTCGTTCGCTCTATTTGTTTTGTGGGATCTTGCCGTGTGCCATACACGCTAACGTACACCTATTTTCTCTGGTATACGTCAAACTTAGAAGAAGAACAGGTCCAGCTTAGAGATGTGCCAGAGCCAGGATATTCTCAGCAGGAGTGCCTTGCAGATAGAGTTAAAGAATAGGCCGAAGCTCAGTTATCTTTCTTTTTAGTTGATGTTCTTAGTTGCTTTTGTAGTCTTTTCCTTTCTTTTTCCGTGGAACGATGTATTTTATATTTCTCCAGTATTCATTTGTTCAGTTTTGTATAAGGGCATGCTGACCCGAATATTATGTCTTGGATGATATTCACTTGTGATATAGATTATTTTGTTCTGAGTTTGTCTATTATATTCTTGCTAACTATGATCGAGGACCTGTGACTTCGCATTGTATTTATTTCTTGACGCTTAGTGTATTAGATTGAGGAGAAATGTTTATTTTTATTTATTCTCCTTAATCTAATACATCGCGGGCTTGTTCACATTCCGATTCCCCAGTATTTTGGGAAGCGGGGCGTGACAAAACACATGGGTCATATGGGCTCCTCGTGTACCCTCAACCAATCATAAAGCCGTCGAATCTCTTGTACCATTGTCGCGACGATTACTTTAATCAGTAAAGAGACTTCTTCAGCTTGCACATCAATTCTTCATTTCCTGCAGCTT
This sequence comes from Asparagus kiusianus, assembly GCA_022839385.1. Taxonomy (NCBI): domain Eukaryota; kingdom Viridiplantae; phylum Streptophyta; class Magnoliopsida; order Asparagales; family Asparagaceae; genus Asparagus; species Asparagus kiusianus. The sequence goes on along the minus strand of BQKN01065864.1, from coordinate 422,472 downwards.
TGAACCCCATAGGTTGTGTCATGTAGATCTTCTCTTCTAAATCTCGATGTAGAAAGACCGTCTTTACATCCATCTGGACCAAATCTAAATCCAGTTGTGCCACCAATACTAACAGAATCCTAATCGATGAATGCTTTACAACAAGTGAGAATACCTCATTGTAATTAACGCCCTCAAGATGTGCATAACCCTTGGCAACCAATCTGGCTTTGTATCGAATGTCCCTAATAAAAGATCCCTCTTTCTTTGCATACACCCACTTGCATCCAATAGCCTTCTTACCCTTTGGTAGCTTTGCAAGTTCTCAAGTGTCGTTCTTCTGAAGAGAGCACATCTCCTTCTCCATAGCTTCCCTCCACTTGATCGAATCAGAGCTAGACTCTGCCTCCTTGAATGTAGAAGGAACTAAATCATCAACGAACTTTGCTGATAAGGCATATGCAACCATGACATCATTATATCTAGCTGGCCGACGGATCACTCTTCTGGGTCTGTTTGCTGCAATGGACTCCTGAACATGACCCAGCTCCTGAGTCTCACCATTCACTGTATCCTCTAAATGTCTGACTATCATCTTATCTCCTTCCAGTGTCACCTCTATAGGAGCCTTAATGGATACAATGTTATGTGGAATGGGTGGAGTCACATCATCCTCTACCTGCTGTGATATCCCTCTTGTCTGGTCTCCCTCTACCTGCTGAGGGACTTGAGCCCTCATCATGTATGCCTCGTCGAATGTAACATCTCTGCTAATAACTATCTTCTTATCATGTGGATCCCACAATTTGAAGCCTTTTACTCATTCTCTAAAGCCCACAAAGACTGTTTTCTTTGCCCTTGGATTCAATTTACCATCACTGATATGGTAATAAGCTGGACACCCAAATATCCGAAGTGACTCATAGTCACTAGCCACCGAACCAGACCAACGCTCCATAAGAGTCTTCCCATGTATCGCAGTGCACGGCAACCTATTCACGAGATAGCTCGCACAAACCAACGTCTCGGTCCAAAAGGATCTAGGCAATAAATCCACTCTACATCATCATAAATCGCACCTTCTCCAGCAAGGTACGGTTCAATCTCTCAGCCACCCCATTATGTTACGATGTCTTTCGAACTGTGAAATATCGTCTAATGCCATGATCCTGGCAAAACTGCAGAAACGGATCACTCTTATACTCTCCTCCATTGTCCGAACGAAGAGTCTTCACCTTTCTACCTGTCTGCAGCTTCACTTTCTTCTTCCACTCCACAAAAATATCCAGGATCTCATGTTTATGCTTCATAAGGTATACCCAATTTTTTCTGGAATAATCGTCAATAAAAGTGATAAAATAGTTGGTCCCACCAAGTGATATATGCTTGGAAGGGCCCCAAACGTCTGTGTGAATGTAGTCCAATATACCTTGGGTATTGTGAATAGCGGTGTCAAACTTCACTCTTATCTTCTTCCCAAGTACACAGTGCTCACACAGCTCCATCTTGCAGGTCTTCACACCTTTCAATAACTCCTATTTCGCCAATGCCTGTAGGGACTTATCACCAGTGTGTCCTAAACGCATGTGCCATAAACTGATAGTGTCCTCCTTTGTAGTGATAGAAGCTGTCAGACCCCCTGTAACTATCTTACCCTTCAAGTAATATAGGTTGTTTTCCCAGATACCTCGCTGTAGGCATCGAAAATTGCCTATAGGTCTCCACGAACGGCTCAGTGCTAAGAAAAGATGATGAACGTCACTATCCAAGTCACAGAAGTTTGATTGACGTCGACGAATGCTTGAAGTGAATCAACGAACTACGTGAAGTAACGGAATTTCAGAATAACAAGGATACGAACTGACCGGGAACCTCGTGTCATTCTCAAACGGCGAAATACCCTTCGTGTCTCATTTATTCCACAGATGATCTAATCATTGGATCTTATAGAACTCCTCGTCGTCTTTCCAACGCACTTTGAATCGCTCAAATCCGAGTTCGGATGAAGAAGTTACGGCGAAAACGGACGAATATGCAAAACAAAACGTCTCAGCATGAGTTGAGACACCCCGAGGTGTCTCGGCCCAACCGAGACACCCCAAGGCATCTCGGCTTGGGACGAGACATCCAAAGGTGTCTCGGCTTAAGCCGAGACACCCTAGGGTGTCTCGGCCTCGCTGAGACACCCTGGGGTGTCTTCAGCCCCAAATATGACCCGTTATGCGGTTTTAACCGTCCGGATCTCCTTGAAGCCTATAAATACAGCCCCTAGAGCCTCATTTTTTTAGATCTGGATTTCTCGAGCGTTGGCGAAGCCCTGCCGAATTGAGGAGTGAAGAGCCACGAATTTCAGAGAGGAGGAGGAGACTTCAGCGAATTCTTCGACATAAAGAAGAGGAGTTCGTTAGATCTGCAGCCCGGTTCGTCCCTTAAGATTATTCCGTTACGGTAATCTTAAGAAGAGCAATTATCTCGCTGTTGCCGAGATAAGCGCTTCGGCTTCTTGATTCCTTCGCGAATCGACGAAGCTCTGCCCAATTTTTTCAGCAATCAGATCTGATCGGCGGTGGTCCACGGATATCAACGTCCCCGTCACAAGCCAAGATCCCACGCAAGCAGCGGGCGATAAACACCCGTTGCGTTTGTTTGAAGAGAGTTATATTTTTTTATTTTTTTTATTGTGTAAGAAAGTCTTATAAAAAGACTAATTTTACTTTGAATCTGTAATCGATAAACGTGTAATAGATTCAGCAATGAAGAAATCAACTTTCACCGTAAACAAACTGGCGACCACAGCGGGAGCCAACAGCCTCGCTGCCGAGGCTGTCGTGCCGCAGCCGACGATCAAGATCCCCGTGGCTGAAAAGGTCGAGTACGAATTCGACCAGCAGAAATTTGAAGAGTACATCTTCTCCTCCTCCTCCAGATCTGTTCCTCCTCATAAGCTCCGGAAGATCTCCTCCTCCCAGAAGATCCGTCGGTCTCCAGATCTGAAGACCCAAGAAGTCGATCTCCACGTCGTCGCTGCTACAGTTGCACCTTGCAATGATCCGCCGGCATCCAATGAGACCAGATCTGCAGATCTGAACTCCTTCGCGATTAAGAAGCCGACTGCTGAAGGCGCGCCAACTCTATCGAAGAGAGCACGTCAAAGGAAACGCCAACGTCTCGCGCACCAATTTGCCAAGGCTTTGGATCAGGTAGATGGACTCCATTACCAAGCAGATCTGGAGTTCAGAAAGCGCCAAGTGGCTAATCTGTCACCACGACCAGCATCGGAATCCTCCTCTCGACCTCCAATTAACGAATGGGTTTGTATCAAACGAACCCGCTCTACTCTCGAGGAGCGAATCCAGAAGCACCGCGCCTTGCTTGCGCATGCCCGGACCCTTGTGCGAAAAGCACAGGAAATGCAAAAGGAAGAGGCAGTTAAGAGATCGCCAAGATCTAAGCAAGTTTGGATACCAAAGGCCAAATCAGCGCCTAAGGCAAAAGCATCCGAGGCTACTCTCCGACCTTTGTCAACTCTAGATCCCGCTCCTATTGCTCCCGCACCTCTGGTGAAGCCCTATGACAGCATGGATCTCCCCAAATCTAGAGTCCTATTGAAGGATCGCATCGGTTTCTCTACCCGAGGATCGAGGAAAAGCGCCTGTTAAGGAAAGCTTGAGACCGTTGAAGGAGCTTCGAGCAAACATCCGGACTGGGGGTCGTACGCGACCTCCTAACAAATTAATTTCTACAACGGCCCGCTTGGAGGTACGTGCAGAAAACCAGGAGTCCGTTAAGGTTTCACCCTCACAAGGGTGTGATTCCAAACGTGTGACTCCTGTAGATGCCAACAAGGTAATGTTTACTCAGAGGAAAACGCGTCAGACAGACGAACGCGTTATACCTGAGAATCCATATAAGTAGCCGATAGGTCACTCCGACCGCAACGTCGATGAGTTGTACTATCAGGCTGGGGGTACGAATAAATCTCGAAAGAGAAGTACCCGGGAAGCAGACTCTCACTGTCCGTGTATCAAAATTATCAGGGCAGTATTATCAGCATGCAGCTGCCCCAAGACCGCTCCACAGAGGGTCTCGGTATTTGAAAGGATCTTCCCCAAAATGCCCAGGACCAAGCCAAGGCGTTTCTGTAGAAAAAGACCAACTGCGCAAGATAATGAACTTCCAGAAGTCACAGTTAATATGGTTGATAAGGGGAAGTCAACGCGAAGCTTCAATCCTCGTCATCTTTCGGACATATCCCAATGTATAACTCGGTTACGGTCGGGAACCGTTAGACAAAGGGAATATCAGAGGATGAATCAAGGATTATCCTCGGATGATGAAGTATCAGATGCCAACTCTGCAGTTGCTTCTGACAAAACGGTATCTAGCCTAGGTCAATCCCGTGAAGTGTTGATGATTAGCACCGAAGATGTAGCCAAAATAGTTAAGGAGGCTCTAGCCAAGCAGAAGCAAATCTTCAAAATTGAAATGGAAATGGCTATGCAGGAGATGAGACAAATGCACGACCAACAAATCCGAGTTTTGTCGAATCAGATCGGTGAATCCAGCCATCGCAACCTTGCTAACCAAGCAGGTAACGATTCAGAGGTGGATGAACGACCCAATGCTGAGAACCCTCCCTTTGACCAGAACGCTGAGGGTGGTCCCACTAAAGACAACAATACTGGGGGTGGTCCCACCAAAGATGACAACCCTGGCGGTGGCCCCGTTATTCCTCTCAGGAATCGTCCAGGATCTGATACAGACGAGGACGATAAAATAAAGGACCTCGAGTGTAAAATCAAAGCGCTAATGTCTATTCATGGGATAAAAAGGACCGGTATTCTGTCTCCCTACCCAAGAAAGTGGGATTCGATCCCGTATCCGGTAAAGTTCAACCTGATCAACTTCACGCCGTTTAACAGAAATGGTTCACTTACTCAGTACTTAATATATTTTAAGTCTCATTTGGGAATAATTTCTGGCAATGATCTCTTGATGGTTCGGTCATTCGTTGGCACCCTTCATAGGCCTGTCTTCGATTGGTACCGCCGTCTCAAGGCTGGAAGCGTCAACAGCTGGGAGGACATGGAGAGCATGTTCCTCACTCATTTCTTCGATGATGACGTCGAAGTGTCAATCAGGACACTCTTCGATGATAAACAGAAAGACGGAGAGTCGGTGGATACCTTCATTAAACGCTTCCGCAATCAGGCAATGAACTGCAAGGATCCCGTCACGGGGGAATTCGTCTTGTAGACCTGTCATAACAACTTGTCCATTAACATCTTGGACGTTATGGGAGTAGAGCCGTTCAATACCTGGAAAGATTTGAAGGTGCGTGGCGAGCAGGCCGAACGCTTCCTCAGAAGGAGGAAGGTCGAAAGAAGCCAAACGATGGCTAACCTTCTGAATCCAAGTCTCATTTCCCATGATGAAGGGAAGGCACCTACAACAGTTGTTGACGTTAATCAGACATCGCAACAGCAACCCCGAAGACAGCAGAAGACTTCGGATCCGAAGCTCCAAAAAGAGTACTCATTCAAGGACGAAGACGTTCCAGCCATCTTCGAGACCCTTCTCGAAAACAAAAAGATCAAGCTGCCACCCATCGCGAATCAGGAGGAAGCTGATAATACTACGGATCCGAAGTACTGCGCGTACCACAGGAGAATCCTTCATCCCACCAAGGCTTGCTTTACTTTAAAGAATATCATCCAAACATTGGTTGAAGTCGGCGTCATAACGCTAGGATAAGCCAAATGAGAACGGCAACACTCCGACAAGTATAAGAGTATAAACTGCTTCTTAACACTCCGAAGAGTATACGAGTATAAACTGCTTCTCAATCCTCCGACCGATATAAGAGGTTAAACTGCTCCCTGATACTCCAATAGGTATATGAGTCTAAACTATTTCCTACCGTTGACGGGAAGTTCCTGGAGAATTTTATACGTAATATTCTTAAGGATAACCCGATCATGCAACCAAATGCAATGATATACCCAGTTTCGCGAGGAAGCTGAGGGTGGATGATTCATGTAACGGGAAGTTCCCGAAAGAATGTTGCATGTAATTTTCTTAGGGATAACCTGATCATTACAACTTAGATGATAAACACTAAACTCCCATTATGATTTGTACTCCCATTGTCTACCTGGTCAAACCTTCCTACAGTTAGGACCACAACCAAAATCTCCTCTCGATTCCTCCAATGAACGAGAGGCCCACAAATCGAACGATCAAACCTTTCTACAGTTAGGATTATCTCAAACCTCCCACTTGGTCAAACATTCCTACAGTTAGGGCCAAAACCAAAATCCCCTCTCGATTCCTCCAATGAACGAGAGGTCCACTTTCAAATCGAGTGATCAAACCTTCCTACAGTTAGGGTCACCTCAAACTCCCCCTTGGTCAAACCTTCCTACAGTCAAGGCCAAAACCCCAATTCACTCTCGATAAATAAGAAACCTATATTTAGTTCGGTAATCAAACCTTCCGACAGTTAGGATTATCCGAATCTTTTTGATTCTCAGAATGGAGATCCCACTCTTAGTTTTACCTTCCCGGATTCTGGAAGTGGAGATCCTACTTTGAGTTTCCTTTTGTGACTAGAGATAGAATATAAAATTCTTCCTCGTCAGCTTTGGGAGATAGAATATAAAATTCTTCCTCTCCCGCATCGGGTTCGTCTTTGCCCTAGGAGAAGACACCACTTTTCCAAACTCCTAAAATCCATGCCTCACACGCACGGGGAATTTTATCCCGAATCTTAAGTAGGGATAAGTCAATGCCTAACACGCGTTGCCGGTCAGTCTTTTACCGTAAAAAGGACAAAAGCCCACATATTCGATATTGTGGCAGGTTGTTATTAATAACACAAAAATTCGTGCCCCACACGTACGGGGAATTTTATCCCGAATCCTAAGTAGGGATAAGTCAACGCCTAACATGCGTTGCCGGTCAGTCTTTTACCGTAAAAAGTACAAAAGCCCACATATTCGATATTATGGTAGGTTGTTATTAATAACACTAAAATCCGTGCCTCACACGCACGGAGAATTTTATCCCGAATCCTAAGTAGGGATAAGACAACGCCTAACACGCGTTGCCAGTTAGTTCTTAACCGTAAAAAGAACAAAAGTCCACATATTCCATATTGTGGCAGGTTATTATTAATAACACTGTAATCCGTGCCTTACACGCGTGGGGAATTTTATCCCGAACCCTAAGTAGGGATAAGTCAGCGCCTAACACGTGTTGTCGGTTAGTTCTTAACCGTAAAAAGAACAAAAGCCCATATATTCCATATTGTGTCAGGTTATTATTAATAACACCGTAATCCGTGCCTTACACGCGCGGGGAATTTTATCCCGAATCCTGAGTAGGGATAAGTCAATGTCTAACACGCGTTGCCGGTTAGTTCTTAACCATAAAAAGAACAAAAGCCCACATATTCAATATTGTGGCAGGTTGTTATTAATAACACCGTAATCCGTGCCTTACACGCGCGGGGAATTTTATCCCGAACCCTAAGTAGGGATAAGTCAGCGCTTAACACGCGTTGCCGATTAGTCTTAACCGTAAAAAGAACAAAAGTCTACATATTCCATATTGTGGCAGGTTGTTATTAATAACACCGTAATCCGTGCCTTACACGCGCGGGGAATTTTATCCCGAACTCTAATAGGGATAAGTCAGCGCCTAACACGCGTTGCCGGTTAGTCTTAACCGTAAAAAGAACAAAAGCCCACATATTTTATATTGTGGCAGGTTGTTATTAATAACACCGTAATCCGTGCATTACACGCGCGGGGAATTTTATCCCGAATCCTAAGCAGGGATAAGTCAACGCCTAATACGTGTTGCCGGTTTAGTCTTTCACCGTTTGAAGAAGACACCAGAATTCCAGTCTGGGGACTTTTATCCTGAAGCCTAAGTAGCGATACGTCAGCGTCTAACACACGTTGCCGGGTAGCTTATTCCCGTAACAATGGCGAAGTCTACGTATTCGAAGTTGTAGCATCAAGTCTAAGGGAGTTCATTCCTTTAGCACAACGTCACATGCGGAACGGACTTAAACAATCTGCATGCAAACCCGATTCAAACGGTAATCGGTAAGAGCACGTCAAATCCGTTGAGGGCTGAGGATTTGCCAAAAATCCTAAGTCAACGTCTGATACACGTTGTTGTTTAGTCTTTTCACAGGAAAAAGACGAAGTCTACGTATTCGAAGTCGTAGTATCAAGTCTAAGGGAGTTCATTCCTTTAGCACAACGTCACATGCGGAACGGACTTAAACAATCCGCATGCAAGCCCGATTCAAACGGTAATCGGTAAGAGCACATCAAATCCGTTAAGGGCTGAGGATTTGCTAAAAATCCTAAGTCAACGTCTGATACACGTCGCTGTTTAGTCTTTTCATAGGAAAAAGACGAAGTCTACGTATTCAATATCGTAGCACTAAAAGAGTTAACTCTTTTAGCACAACGTTACATGCGGAACGGACTTAAACAATCCGTATGCTAGCCCGACTCAAACGGTAGTCGGTAAAGGCTCATTAAACCCGTTGATGGCTGAGAATTTGCCAAAAATTCTATAAATACGAGTCATTGACGCATCAACTCCGTTAGTTGGTCTCGTGACTCGAGTATCTAACAACATTAAGATAAGATCCACACATGCAGATGAATCAGCTTTAACAGTTGGTCCTGCAACCCCGACATTTGAGACCGCTACACTCCAATACCTTAAGAGCTTAAACTGTGTATACTCCAGCAAACGTACGAGTATAAACTGTGTTAATAACGATCCGAAACCCTAGGTCAACGCTGGTCAACGCGTAACCCTAGGTCAACGCCGGTCAACGCGTAACCCTAGGTCAACGCCAGTCAACGCGTTGTGACCAAAAAGTCAACGTGTGACGATTCATAACCCTAGGTCAACGCTAATCAACACGTTGTGATGAAAAAGTCGACATCGGGCGATCCGAAACCCTAGGTCAACGCCGGTCAACACGTAACCCTAGGTCAACGCCGGTCAACGCGTTGTGACAAAAAGTCAATGTACGATAGTCTGAAATCCTAATTCAGCACGATGTGACGGAGATAGTCATTTCAAAGTCAACTTAACGACACGAGCCAAACTCAACTCATCAGTTTTAGATTCGAGACTTCGACGACGGCCAGACGATAAACGCAGCGTCGGAAGAACTTCAGCTATTCGTTAAAACATCGAATAGACTGAAAATCGAAGGAGTCAAGAATTGAAGCTAACTATAGGTTCTTTACGCCGACTGAAGCCTGGACCAATCACATCCAAAGTATTCCAGCCTCTTCTATAAAAAAAACGAGTCTGGAACGCTTTGGAGGGGGTATCTGTAGGCATCGAAAATTGCCTATAGGTCTCCACGAACGGCTCAGTGCTAAGAAAAGATGATGAACATCACTATCCAAGTCACAGAAGTTTGATTGATGTCGACGAACGCTTGAAGTGAATCGACGAACTACGTGAAGTAACAGAATTTCAGAATAACAAGGATACGAACTGATCGGGAACCTCGTGTCGTTCACAAACGGCGAAATACCTTTCGTGTCTTATTTATTCCACAGATGATCTAATCATTGGAGCTTATAGAACTCCTCGTCGTCTTTCCAACGCACTTTGAATCATTCAAATTCGAGTTCGGATGAAGAAGTTACGGCGGAAACGGACGAATATGCAAAACAAAACGTCTCAGCATGAGTTGAGATACCCCGAGGTGTCTCGGCCCAACCGAGACACCCCAAGGTGTCTCGGCCAAGGCCGAGACACCCTAAGGTGTCTCGTCTTGGGCCGAGACACCCAAGGGTGTCTCGACCTCGCTGAGACACCCTGGGGTGTCTCCAGCCCCAAATATGACCCGTTATGCGGTTTTAACCGCCCGGATCTCCTTGAAGCCTATAAATACAGCCCCTGGAGCCTCATTTTTCAGATCTAGATTTCTCGAACGTTGGCGAAGCCCTGCCGAATTGAGGAGTGAAGAGCCACGAATTTCAGAGAGGAGGAGGAGACTTCAGCGAATTCTTCGGCGTAAAGAAGAGGAGTTCGTTAGATCTGTAGCCCGGTTCGTTCCTTAAGATTACACTGTTGCGGTAATCTTAAGAAGAGCAATTATCTCGCTGTTGCCAAGATAAGCGCTTCGGCTTCTTGATTCCTTCGTGAATCGACGAAGCTCTGCCTAATTTTTTCGGCAATCAGATCTGATCGGCGGTGGTCCACGGATATCAACGTCCCTTCACAGGCCAAGATCCCACGCAAGCAGCCGGCGATAAACACCCGTTGCGTTTGTTTGAAGAGAGTTGTATTTTTTTTATTTTTTTCATTGTGTAAGAAAGTCTTATAAAAAGACTAATTTTACTTTGAATCCGTAATCGATAAACGTGTAATAGATTCAGCAATGAAGAAATCAACTTTCACCGTAAACACTCGCATCACCACCATGGACCCCTTCATGACCTTCAGAGTTGCATTCTCCAAGATCACCCGATAGCCAGCTGCCTCCAAAGCTCCAAGTGAAATAATGTTCTTCGTCAACTGTGGCATGAACCTTACTTCTTTCAGCTCTTGAGTAACCCTATCACAAATGCGGATCCGAACTATACCAATACCATCTATAGGGCATACATGGTCATTACCCATAAGCATGACATCCCCTCTTTTTAGCTCCTCAAAGCTGGAGAACAAATCCTTCCTAGGGCAAATATAGTATGTAGCACCAGAATCCATCATCCACTCCATAGAGTCAGCGTAACAAACTGACAGTAATATTGAGCATGAAAAGCCTGAAGAATCTGTATCTGAATTGTCGTCACTAGCCTTGACAACATTCACTTCCGAAGCTTGTACAGCTTTTCCTTTATTCTTCCCAGCTTTGTCATTTAACTTTGGGCAGTCGATCTTCTAATGTCCCTCTTCTTTACAAAAGTGATATTGATTCCTACCAATACTCTTATGGCCACCTCTATTCTTCTATTTTGAGCGGTTGAACTGGTGGCGGTTTGGATCACGGCCTCAAACTGTTAATGCATCTCCTAATACCTTCTCGGAGGGTTCACAATCACTCTTCCTCAACTCATAATTTACCAACACTGAGGTCACCTCCTTATAACTAACAGTAGTTCTTTCATTAATCATAGTGAGAATGAACGTACCATAATCATCCTCCGACAACAAACATAAAAGTAGCATCACCTTGTCTTCATCCTCAATCATGATGTCCACATTGACCATATCTAAAAGTAGCTTCGTGAAGTTATTTACATGCTCCCTAATGGAAACTCCCCTCTTCATCTTGAACCGGTAAAACCCCTTCTTCAAGTAAAGCCGATTCTCAATGCTCTTAGTAAGATACTTCTCATTGAGCGTTTTCCATAGTATCTTCGTCGACGTCTTGTTCATAACATCATAAATAAGATCCGGCGTCAAGCATGACCGAATAACTCCACAAGCCATATTGTTCATCTTCTTCCAAACCTTGTCCTCCATGTCATTGATCTCTTGTAACTTAAAAGTCTCCTCCAAATTCTGTGCATCTAAGGCATCCATCACCTGACACCTCTACAAACCAAAAATGATCTTATCGTCGAACTTCGGAATATCAATCTTTGTATTATTGATGCTCAGACTATGTATCATCTTGGAAAGAAACGAACCCGATGGGCTTGTTTCATCCATGTTGTAGATCTAACTCTTCAAATAAGAATCATTCAGCGAATCCTTCGAACAAGCCTCAAGCCAAAACCTAGGCTCTGATACCACTTGTTGTGCGCAGCAGAAATTTCGACAGCACTTCTGGTGTACAACAAGAGAGTACGATCACAACTAAATCCCTATTTCACAAAGGAAACAAGAATCGAAAGTAATATATCTCAACAAAGTGGGATATACACTCTTCCACTCATCAGTTCTAGGACTAACTTGTCAAGGGAACCTACAAGCTATTACAAATCACAACAAGACAAACTATTTTTTACGTGGTTCGGCAAGTTGTCTACACCCACGGGGCAAGAGGGAGATCTACTATTAGAGAGAAAGAAAATACAAATAGGGTTTAAAACCACACAATGCCTCATAAATAAAACCCTCAAACAATCTCTCAAAAGAGATGCACAAACTCTCTCAAAGTCGGCTCCAAATAGTGCTCAAAATCTCCTCCAAATCAGTCAAAAGTCCTCTGTACTTTGCTACAGCCGAAAAAAGATCTCTGTCCTTTTTTCTTTTTTTTTTGCACTAAGAACTCACGTGAATATTTATAGCATGAGAGTGAATCGGGCGGGCCTAGCCTGCTAATCACGCGCAAAGAAGCACTGTGGCCCCCACCCCCACTCACAATTGGCTCCCCTTTTCCCTCGATGGCTTCGACATCTCCGTAAAATCATCAGCACTTTCAAGTTCACCTCTCTTAGTTGTCGACTTCTCCGATCACATCTCGTGCTCTATCAGATTCGGTCATCATAGTGTTTCTTATCAGATCTCATGATCTGCAACAAATATATAATCCATGTCATCCTCACAATTAGTCATATTGATTAAGTTCGTTGTCAACTTAGTTTGACGACGTCGATATTATGGAAATGAGGGGCGTAGCTGTTCAGTTGGGTAATATACACGTTACAAATTAAGATTAAATTTTTAGTTCACTCTATTCTTAACTCATTGCCTACTAAACATGGACCTTTTAAATTAAATCTCTTATAATGCACATAATAAAAGTAGGTAGGGCAACGACCTTCTATCTATTCATGAAGTACTATTCATATCAGAACAGCCCGCGTATGAGCGGACCATTCTAATCAATCATGCCTGTGCAAAATGTGTTGTGCGCGGCGGAAGCTTCGAGGGCAACATGAACAATAACTCGAGATAAACCACAACTAATAAGCAAAACACAAACCACAGCAAGAACAAGAGATTTACGTGGTTCGGCAAGTTGCCTACGTCCACGAGGCAAGGAGGGGAGAGTTATTACTACTAGAAATCAAGAGAATACAAATAGAGTTATAAATCTTACCGATCAAACCCTAAAACAAAGCTCTATATCTCTCACAACTTTCCCACAATTGGATGCAACAATTCTCTCTTCAAGGCTGCTCAAAATCGTCCTTCAGTTACCCTAATCAATCAGGTTTGAGTTATATATAAACCCAAAAACAAAACGGGTCAAAATCCAAAAGGCCCAGCCCAAACAGACTGCGATCGACCGCGACGGTCGACCGCGTAGGATCGCGGTCGACCGTGGCGGTCGACCGAACCACAAACCCGAGACTAAAATCGATTACAGTCATCCGCGGTCGACCGTGACGGTTGACCGCTATCAGCTCCGAATCCTACTTGCACTTGTGCACGTTCGCGGTCGACCGCCAGTCTGTCTGGCTGATTCTTTGCTATTTCCTGTATTTCTTCAATTCTCCACCTCGGCGAATGTTTCTACCAAAACTGAGCCGACACCAAGTCATCCAATAGTCCCTCAACAAGTCAAGGAACCAAACTAGAGCTGAAAGGCGATCTCCCCCCATCTGAATCAACTGATCAAACCGGCTGCATCTGAAAGACTACCTACGTATCCTCTTGCCCAAGGAATCAAGCCGAACGTAGTTCACCCAGATGGCCTCCAAAAGCCTCAGCACTGAAGGATGTTCAAAAGTTTCAAGCAATGACCAAATTTCACACCTGAAATAACTTTGGTCAACATATCTGCAGGGTTGTCATTTGTGTGGACCTTCTCCAATATGACGTCTCCATCATCCAAAATGTCCCGAACAAAGTGAAATCTGACGTCGATGTGCTTCGTGCGCGCATGATAAACCTGGTTCCTCGCCAAATAGATAGCTGACATGCTATCACAATATATCCGAATAGTCTCCTGAGTGATCCTCAAGTCCTCCAATAATCCACGCAACCATAAAGCCTCATTAATAGCTTCAGTTACTACCATATACTCTGCCTCCATAGTAGAGAGAGCCACTGTGGACTGAAGCGTGCATCACTAACATACAGGTGCACCTACCAATGTAAAAGCATAACCTGAAGTAGACCGGCGCTTGTCAAGATCTCCAGCATAATCTGAATCCACATATCCAATACAATCCTGCCCATTCTTCTCATCCTTCTGGAATACTAAACCAAAATCCACGGTACCTCGAACATACCGTAGAATCCACTTCACAGCCTCCCAGTGACCCTTCCCGGGGTCGTGCATGTATCTCGATACCATGCTCACGGCCTGTGACAAATCTGGCCTCGTACATACCATCGCATACATCAAGCTACCTACTGCACTGGCATATGGGACCTTCGACATATAATCTCTGTCCTCAACTGAAACATGTGACATCAATGCTGAAAGCTTGAAGTGGGGAGCCAATGGTGTGCTAACTGTTTTTGCATTGCCATCAAAGCTGAATTTCTTTAACATCTTCTGCAAGTAGCTCTTCTGTGTAAGCTTCAAACTCCCTTTCACCCTGTCTCTCTTGATCTCCATACCCAATATCTTCTTTGCCTATCCAAGATTCTTCATCTCAAACTCGGATGATAGCTCCTCTTTCAGCTTTCGAATAGCCGAAGAATTCCTGGAAGCAATAAGCATATCGTCAACATATAAAAGCAAATATATGAGCTCACCATCCTGTAGCTTGTGCATATAAACACATGGGTCATATGGGCTCCTGGTGTACCCTCGGCCAATCATAAAACCGTCGAATCTCTTATACCACTGTCTTGGTGACTACTTCAAACCATAAAGAGACTTCTTCAGTTTACAAACTAAGTTTTCTTTTCCTGTAGCTTTAAATCCCAAGGGTTGTGTCATGTAGATCTCCTCATCTAAATCACCGTGTAGAAAGGCTGTGTTCACATCCATCTGGACCAAATCCAAATCCAACTGTACCACCAACGCTAATAAAATCCGTATCGACGAATGCTTCACAACGGGTGAAAATACCTCGTTGTAATCAATGCCCTCAAGCTGTGCATATCCCTTGGCAACCAATCTGGCTTCGAACCGAATGTCCCCAATAGAAGATTCCTCCTTCTTCGCATATACCCACTTGCAACCGATAGCTTTCTTACCCTTAGGTAGATGTGCAAGTGTCCAAGTGTCGTTCTTCTGAAGAGACCGCATCTCCTCCTCCATAGCTTCCCTCCACCTGATCGAATCGGGGCTAGACTCTGCCTCCCTGAATGTGGCTAGAACCATATCATCAACGACCTCCACTGATAATGCATATGCGACCATGACATCATTATACCTAGCTGGCCGACGAATCACCCTCCTCGGTCTATCTACTGCAATGGACCACTGAACATGACCATGTTCCTGAGTCTCATAATCCACTGTATCCTCTATCTGCCCTGCTGTCATCTCATCTCCTCCCAGTGTCATCTCTGTAGGAGCCTCAATAGATACAGTGCTCTCTGGAGTGAGTGGAGTCACATCATCCTTCACCTGCTGCGATATCTCTCCTGTCTGGTCTCCCTCCACCTGCTGAGGGGCTCGAGGCCTCATCATGTGCGCCTCGTCAAATGTGACATCTCTGCTAATAACTATCTTCTTGTCCTGTGGATCCCATAACTTAAAGCCTTTTACTCCATCTCTAAATCCCACAAAGACTGCTTTCCTCGCTCTCAGATTTAATTTACCATCACTGACATGATAATAAGCTGGACACCCGAATATCCGAAGCGACTCATAGTCACTAGCCACCGAACCAAACCAACGCTGCAATGGAGTCTTCCCGTCTATCACAGTGCACGGCAACCTGTTCACGAGATGGCTTGCATAAACTAACGCCTCGGCCCAAAAGGATCTAGGCAATCCACTATGTGTCATCATACACCGCACCTTATTCAGCAAGGTACGATTCAATCTCTCAGCCACCCCGTTCTGTTGTGGTGTCTCTCGAACTGTGAAGTATCTTCTAATGCCGTGATCCCGGCAAAACTGCATAAACGGATCACTCTTGTACTCTCCACTGTTATCTGAACGTAGAGTCTTCACCTTTCTATCTGTCTGCAGCTCTACTTTCTTCTTCCACTCCACAAAAATATCCAGGACCTGATGTTTATGCTTCATAGGGTATACCCAATTCCTCATGGAATAGTCATCAATGAAAGTGACAAAATGGTTGGCCCCACCAATAGATGTGTTCTTAGAAGGACCCCAAACATCTGTGTGAATATAATCCAATGTACCTCGGGTGTTGTGAACAGCGGTGCCAAACTTCACTCTAGTGTTCTTTCCAAGTATACAGTGCTCACACAGCTCCATCTTGCAGGTCTTAGCACCTTTCAATAGCCCCTGTTTTGCCAATGACTATGGGGACTTATCACCTGTGTGTCCAAGTCTCATGTGCCATAAGGTGGTAGTGTCCTACTCTGTAGTGATAGAAGCTGTCAGACCCCCTGTAACTGTCTTGCCCTTCAAGTAGTATAGGTTGTTTTCCCTGACACCTCGCATCACCACCATAGAACCCTTCGTGACCTTCACTGTAGCATCCTCTAAGATCACTCGATATCCTGCTGCCTCCAAAGTCCCAAGAGAAATGATGTTCTTCGTCAACTGCGGCACGAACCTCACTTCCTTCAACTCTCTCACTACACCATCATGTATCCTAATCCGGACTGAACCAATACCACCAATAGGGCATACGTGGTCATTTCCCATAAGCACGACATCCCCTCTTTTCAACTCCTCAAAGCTAGAGAACCACTCCCTCTTAGGGCAGATGTGATATGTAGCTCCCGAATCCATCATCCACTCCGTGGAATTCGCATAACAAACCGACGGTAAAGCAGGGCATGAATAGCCTGAAGAATCTGAATCTGAATGCTCACCAATAGCTTTTGCAACATTCACCTCTAAAGCTTGTGCAGCTTTCCCCTTATTCTTTCCGGCTTTTTCTTTCCACTTTGGGCAGTCAATCTTCCAATGTCCTTCTTCTTTACAATACCGACATTGATTTCTACCAACACTCTTATAAGCACTCCTATTCCTTGATTTTAAGCGGTTGAACTGGCGACGATTTGGATCTCGGTCTCGAACTTCTAACGCATCTCCCGATGCCTTCTCGGAGGGTTCACCATCACTCTTCCTCAACTCATAGTTCACCAAAGCTGAGGTCACCTCCTTGTAGCTGACTATAGTTCTTCCATTGATCATAGTGAGAATGAACGTACCATAATCATCTTCGTGCAACTAACACAGAAGTAGCATCGCCTTGTCTTCATCCTCAACTATTATGTCCACATTGGCCATATCTGAAAGTAGCTTAGTGAAGTTGTTAACATGCTCCCTGATGGAAACTCCCCTCTTCATCTTGAACTGATAAAATCTCTTCTTCAAATGAAGCCGATTCTCAATACTCTTCGTAAGATATTTCTCATTGAGTGTTTCCCACATCTTCTTCGCCGACGTCTCGTTCATAACATCATAAATAAGATCCGACGTCAAGCATGACCTAATAACACCACAAGCTCTACTGTTCATCTTCCTCCAAACCTTATCCTCCATATCAGCGGGTTTCTCTTTTAACTCAAGAGTCTCCTCCAAATTCTGTACATCCGAAGCATCCATCACCTGACACCTTCACAATCCGAAATTGATCTTGCCGTCGAACTTAGGAACACCAATCTTCGTATTATTGATGCTCAGACTCTGTATCGCCTTTGTAAGAGACGAACCTGATGTGTTTGCTTCTCCCATGTTGTCGATATAGCTCTGATACCAATTGTTGTGCGCGACGGAAGCTTCGAGGGCAACACGAACAATAACCCGAGATAAACCACAACTAATAAGCAAAACACAAACCATAGCAAGAACAAGAGATTTACGTGGTTCGGCAAGTTGTCTACGTCCACGGGGCAAGGAGGGGGAAGTTATTACTACTAGAAATCAAGAGAATACAAATAAAGTTACAAATCTCACCGATCAAACCCTAAAACAAAGCTCTAGATCTCTCATAACTCTCCCACAATTGGATGTAACAATTCTCTCTTCAAGGCTGCTCAAAATCGTCCTTCAGTTACCCTAATCAATCAGGTTTGAGTTATATATAAACCCAAAAACGAAACGGGTCAAAATCTAAAAGGCCCAGCCCAAACAGACTGCGGTCGACCGCGGCGATCGACCGCGCAGGATCGCGGTCGACCGCGGCGGTCGACCGAACCACAAACCGAGACTAAAATCGATTACAGTCATTCGCGGTCGACCGCGGCGGTCGACCGCCATCAGCTCTGAATTCTACTTGCATTTGTGCATGTTCGCGGTCGACCGCCAGTCTGCCTAGCTGATTCTTTGTTGTTTCCTGTATTTCTTCAAAATGGTGGGTGGGGGTGGGGGCACGTTAGTTACTAGCCCCTCCCAAAAAAAAAAAAGTTGTGGCTCGGAACCATCCGCGTGCCGCGGGTGGTTCTGAGAGGATGCGCGGTCCCATCCATATGCGTTCAAGAGGAGGAGATGTTGAAAGTTGAGAAGTTGTAATCAGCATTTTTAATTAGCTTCTCATCAGGATGGGAAGAGCAGAAAAAGACTTAATTTTGACAAGCAGCTTTTGACACGCAGGGATGCAGGGCCATATTTTTCGGAATACCCTTTGTAATTGCATGTTAGTTCAGACGTCAGTTCTCAATCGATATTCATTTCCATCGATCCTCTACATATATATATATATACACACACATTGTCGGTCCTAAAATGAGAGCAACATCAAAGTACAGAAAAGAGCTCCAAAATTGTATTCAAAAAAAAAAAAAAAAAAAGCCGTAAGCTTTCGGTCAGCAAGAAGCCATGGCCGCTCCCCAGATCAAAGGCGACGTTGTCGACACCGACCAGGTAACCCGTTCTCGTTTCCTTTACTCGTCTAAATTTGAAAGGAGAAAATAGAAAACAAACCTGCAAAGATTTACCCAATTAAGACCAGATTTGACACTTTCGATACTCAATTCTTGCTAGATTTTGGTGGAAGAGAAAGGATGCGTGAGGGTACTGACACTGAACAGGCCGAGGCAGTTGAACGCCCTCTCATCTCAGATGGTAATGCCTCTGAATCCCTGATTGCTTGCGGTCAATTTAAGCGTCTAATCACTAGAAGTGGAGTGATCTAGTATTAGAATAGAGATGGTCTTGATAAGAAATTGATATGATGTTGCCTACAACAACAACTACAGCTACAAAGCCTTTCTCCCGAATTTCTCGTTCGGCTACATGAATTTTATTCTTGGTAAGTTGCACAAAACCCTTTTAAGTTTGGCCGTCACAGAGGAAACCCCTCCAAACTATAGGGTGTGTTTGGCAACCCTGTAAAATTAGGCTAGGACTGACCCGATTTTAAGTGGTTTCTTGTTTGGCAAATTGGCAAATGAGAGGGCTAGAGCTAACCTATTTTTTTATAGCCTAAAATTGGTCACTAAACCGGTTTTCTTTTGGACCGGGGGGTTGGTCCAAAAGAAAACTGGTTTAGCACTAAACTGGGCCACGACTGATCCTGGGCCAATTTTATGTAGTTTGCCAAACACATTCTTAGAAATGCCACTTAACCCCCTTACGTTTTGTCAGAAACTAAAATCATGTGCGACCAGTCGACCAAAATGCTCCTTGGGGGGGGGGGGAGAATCTTTTGATGTCCTTTTCAGTAACTTTCAACGTAATTTTCACAAAACACCCCTTAAGTTTGTTAGGTTAGGAGAATTTAACTAATCTAATTAATGATTAACTAATTTGAATTAATTTAATAATTAGAGTATTAATTTGGAACTTAAGGTAGTTAGATGACATATTTTGAGTTTAGGTGGGTTATCTCAAAGGTGGTCAAACTTAAAGAGGGTTTTATGAGATTTGACCTTTATTCTTTCACTCAGTTCTATTATGAGTCATCTCCTATGTTTTGACTATTACTTTGCCATTCATAATTGCTTCAAACTAATTTATTTTTGGTCTATCTTTGTTCTCTTGTGTTCATTATGTATAATATAATCGGTTCTCCTAACGGGTATTTGTACATGAGCAAAGTAGCTTAATCGATTCTCTTTCATTTTGCCCTCGATAGAAGCAACCTCTAACCTCTATATGCATTCCTTTTTATTTATCTTTTAAATATGTATCCACAAGATTATCGTACTGTTCTCATTTCTGCTAATCTGATCTTAAGATGGGTCGTTCAGATTTTGAAATTGCTGAAGCTTTTCGCTGCTTATGAAAAGGATCCTACGGCCAAGCTACTAATTATGAAGGTACATTTCCCTTATTGGTAATTATGTACATAAGGTTTACTTTAGGGCAAAGAGGATAGTTTACTGATATAGCCATTGAAAATCTATCATACATGGGCATGCCCAATCGTTATTCTTTGACAAAATGGACATAAGGTGTGACTATGTGCTTGTACATGACCAAACCTTAAAGTATTGATAATATTCTTATTTTGACAATAAAATAAGAGCACGCTACATTTGTGTCTATTATTATCTAAGTAAATGAAGATGAATAATTTTGCCAATGGACAGTCCGGTCTTGCCACAAAAGATGAGGCATGTCATAAAAATCACAGTTAAACATGTCGTTTGTGGACCTTTTTCCCTTTCTTTAATTTCTTGCGTGGATATATGAATCTTTTACTTTTCCTTTTTTGGGCTCTGTTCTTGTTCTAAATGTTTACAGAGACATGTGTGGAGACATGCGTGATGAAAGCAACCATGTTAGTGTATTTAAATGCTTGGTTTCAATTTTCTAATAAGCAAACAATACTAATTGCCCGTTTCTAGCAAGATTAATTAGGCTTTTCCTTTACGGAATCCGCCAGTACAAGAAAAAAGTTTAACAACAATTTTCTTGCTGAATTTAGTGATGTGAAATTGTTATTTAGAGTTAAACGGTCCATTTTTCTTGTTTCCTTCCCTTCCCTCTTCTGCTAATTTTTCTCCACATCATGTTTCCTAGTTCTCACGAGATATAATGGCGGTGCACTGCTATCGCAGCTCCCAGTTACGAAATTATATACTTACCACCCTCACCAATCTAAGCTATGAATAATGGGGATGCGTATTATGAAAAATCTGCATAATTTGCCTTCTACATCCTCTGTTCTTTTTGTTGAATTAATTGGATGTTTTGTATATTTTCTTCATCCTCCATTAGCTATTTCTTGTTACGCTCAACTTTACAGTCTCTACCATCCTGATTTCTTTGTTGTTTTGATAATCATATGCTGATTTTGTCTATATTTGATTGATGCACTGTTTCTAGGGAAAAGGAAGGGCATTCTGCGCAGGATCAGATGTATCAGCTGTAACCCATTCTATTACACAAGGTTCATGTGCTGAATACTATAGTATCCAACCAGATTCTAGTTATAGACAGCAAATGCATGTTATCTTTTATTATATGCCTGACCATTGCAATGCCACATTTGTATGGTTGTCAACTGTAAGTCATGCTACCTTTCATATACTATACGAAAGGGTTGCATCAATTATGAACGAAAATTGATACCTTCATTTATCAATCAATCCATGGCATGTTATCAACTTGAACTTATGTGATGCATCAGGTCATTGGACTAACGGTGCAAACGTGTTCTGGAATCAGTATATCTTAGACTATATAATTGCGACTTACAGCAAACCTCAGGTGATTCATATGATTTATCTTTACTAAACTTTTTGTATCGATTTCCTCAATAGCTATGTTAAGTATGGTGTAATTGGTGATTGAAGGTTTCTTTTCTGAACGGATTTGTAATGGGAGGTGGAGCCGGTGTTTCAATTCATGGAAGGTTTCGGGTCGCTACAGAGAAATCGGTACAACCTTCATACCTAGTTTATTTTTCTAGTATGACCTTCTAAGCTAATCTAAAACTTTCACTGCTTGGTTCAAGGCGTCAGTTTCTTGCTCATTTCAGTTTAAGGTTACTTTTAATGTTTTTACAGTGCATGTAGGGTACCATTACCCTGAGCAGGCAATTTTCTTTTATTTCTTCTTTTGCCTACAACCCAATTGCTGAAAAAATATTCATTACTTATTGATCGATCTTCTCAAAACTACTATTCAACGTAAAAGAAAACTTATACTTAATG
Source organism: Asparagus kiusianus (assembly GCA_022839385.1). NCBI lineage: Eukaryota > Viridiplantae > Streptophyta > Magnoliopsida > Asparagales > Asparagaceae > Asparagus > Asparagus kiusianus. The sequence continues at coordinate 400,389 of BQKN01065864.1, read as the reverse complement.
TTCACGAATGAATTGTTTTCAAATTTGTCCTTGTTCTTTGAACATGACTCTGGGAATGTTCAAAGAAAAACGTTATTCGTACTAGAAGCAAGCACCATTGTGGCAGATTTGTTAGCACATAGAAAAGTGGGGTGTAAAATACTAAAATTTGTTACGGTGCTCATAACTGCAATTACTAATATTTATTCATTTCTGTTATGTGTTGATGATGCGTGTTTGGGGTGGTACGAGGGTCTTTATACAATATTTATTTGTTATTATTCCAGTCTTATTGTATGCTTAATTATGTTAGTTTATGGCTTATACTCAGCCACATTCTGTTACACTTTACATAGTTCCTCTCTACTTATACTTACGGAGGCTTGTTCTGCAATTCTAACTCCACTTTTTGAACCACTACAGGTTTTTGCAATGCCTGAAACAGCATTGGGGTGTTTTCCAGATGTAGGTGCTTCTTATTTTCTTTCAAGGCTACGTGGATACTTCGGTACAGCTCTACCACGATAAAATCAATCATATTATGATATTTTTCAATCCTCTTTCCATATGTGCCCTTATCATAATAATCAGTTTAAGTATCATAATAAACGGTATGACTATCTCTTCTTGATGTCTACTATATGATTTTAACAGTGCATCAATAACCAGCATAACTACTACTTTCCATTTTAGAAAAATATATACTGATGCAATGTATGGGCTCTAAAGGGATTCATTTATGATTTGGATGGATTCTATCGGAGTTTCTCTTCTTTGTATAGTCTCTTATGTAATTGTGTTTTATCTGATGCTTTTCTCCTGCGTTTACTTGTTTTCAGTTACTTTTTTCTTCATGTTATAAAATTTTTGATTTTTTTTTTTTTTGCAGAAGACAGAAAATTTTAAATAAATACACTTTTGTTTATTTCCAGGAGAGTATGTTGGCCTAACTGGTACAAGGTTGGATGGGGCTGAAATGCTTGCATGTGGCCTTGCAACACATTTTGTTCCTTCAACGGTATTCTCATCTTTCATAGAATGCTCTAAGTTATGAATACATCAAATGTAGTTTTCTTTCCCCTTTAGGTTAGTATTTGTCATAATTATCGTATATTTTTCCTACTTAATGACATTTTTTGGAGAATTATCATAATGCAACATGCCTGCTAAAATGCAAGGTTTCTTTTTTCCAACACGATTTTATGTTTAATTGCTGAGGTTTTATTCCTATTTTCTCTATGCTCATATTAACAATTACTTCTTTTAAAGCTATAGATTAACAAATATAGACAAAATGCATTTCTAACTTGAAGTTTGTCAGATGCCAGAGATTGGATTTGCTGGAGGAATCATTTGTTAAGTTGGACAGTTTCGATTCTTTTACAGTTTGCAGAATTATCGATCAGTTTTCGGAGCATGTGCCCGTGAGAGAAAACAGTGCTTATAACAGGTAAAAAATAGATATGTTTATTTCTTCAGCCTACTTCGCTTATAACGAAACACCAATAAATAGTTACTTGCAGATTGGATGTAATTGATAGATGTTTCTCTAAAACAACCGTTGAAGAAATTTTGTCTGCTCTTGTAAGTTGATATTTCTTTAAAAGAACTATTGAAGAAATGTTGTGTGCTCATATTTCGTAGACTAAGCAACTAGTTTGTCTATTGCAGGAGCAGGAGGTTGTACATTGGTCCAGTGAGTGGATTTTGACTGCAATAGAGTTATTGAAGAAGGCATCTCCTATTAATCTGAAGGTTGCTCTCAGATCGGTATGAACTATCTAAGTTTTTAAACCATATTTTCTTTGCATTCTTGGGGTTAAAGGATCCTGATAGGTGTCATTGATCAGTTCATTATCATCAATTACCTTCTGTCAAGTAAATTTGGCATATCCATGTATCGTCCGAAGTTTAATTGGATGATGTATTGTTGTGTGGATTTGTCAATCAGACAATTTTTATGGCTGATTTTCTATTGTCTTCCAAATCCCTCAGCTTGAAGCAATGTGCTACGGCATGACCCTCGCTAGCATACAATCACCTTGACTGTAGATTTCTTGTAAATCTTGGTTGATTCTTTTTCTGAAACCTTTTCAACATTGCACACCTCATTACACTGTTAAGAAAATATTACATGATTTTGATGAAAACCATGATCTTATTTTAGTAGATTCAGCCTCCATACTCAAATCCATCACGTACTAGCCATTTATCTGTTTCTTAAGCTCCCTCTCTCCATTACTAAATAGTACACATATTTGGGCTTAGTTCTATAGCGATCATATTTTATGAGGACTTTTTTAGCCGCCGGTGCACACCCTAACTGCTTCAACCATGTAAGTTATTTCTTCTGAAGGACCTGAAGCTTTTCGTCTTTACTATGTATCTTGCTACGACTTGATATAATATAACAGTAAGAATTCAACTTGGCCTTCGTTCGTGGGATGTGTAATGTCAGAAAGTTACTGAACCATGGCACAACTTGGAGCACTAATCTTGGACGCATCCAAGCTATTGAAATGTTTCCATCTGTAAATCATCGATACTAATTATTCATTTATCATTTGGAGTGCACTGCAGAAGCACTTTCCACTTCATCTATCCAACTTAAATACCACCAGTTATGTTCTACGTTTAATTGTTTGTTTTAAGTAACAAATCCAGTACGTACAATTGATTAAATTGTGCATTTTGTCTACCCCCTAATTTGATTATCCGTCAATTTAATGGCCAAGAACGCAACTATTTCTACTGCCTTCGCTATCTCTAAATCTTTCTATTCATCAGATTAAACATCTGAGTTCAAGGTATAGAAACAACTGATTGTTCTGTTCGTCAATATCTGGCTATTTGAGAATTTTGTTATGTGCACGGCTTGAATTTTAGACTCTAGCATGATAGCACCTATGATGTTTCACACTGACTGGCTGGTAAATTTCTCCAACTCTTTTTAGTAATTTCGGCTTGGATAGGCTAGGGAACAACATTACCACATACAACACTGAAACATAGACATTGAGCATGATGAGATGTAAAGTTATTTATGATATCTGCATAATTTGTTGTGAGGTTCCAGATAAGAGAAGGGCGAACTCAACAAGTTGGCCAATGCCTTATCCGAGAGTACAGAATGTGTTGCCATGTTCTACGAAAAGATTTCAGCAAGGACTTCTTTGAGGTATTTCTTACAGCGATTAATCTACCATCAACGTATTTCTTTTGCCTGTGTTATAGCCAAGCTTTTGACATGCAGGGATGCAGGGCTATACTAGTCGATAAAGATAGAAACCCAAAGGTTGGATTCTTTGTGCTCATATCTGTCCTAGTTCCTGCTAAAATTGTTTATATTTTGAAATTAGTACCTCAAATCGTTGAAATTGCTATTAGATCCCCTAATTCTTTAAGTTATTTCAAAAATAATCCTTCAAATAATTGAAATTGCTATTTAGTCTCCCAGTTCTTATAAGTTGTTCAAAATTAATCCCTCTAATTGCTAATTATACTCTTCGAGGGACTAATTTCAAAATAACTTAAGAACTGGGGGACCTTATAGGAATTTCAGTTATTTGAGAGACTAATTTAAAAATATGAACGATTTAAGGGACTAATATCGAAAAACAAAACCCAAAATTATTTTAGATTAGAAAAAGTAAATTATCATGCTTGCAGCATAGCAATTACTTCTGTTGCGGTTTTTGCAGTGGGAGCCATCTCAGTTGGATCAGATCGATGATGATATGGTAGATAAATATTTTTCAAAGGTTGATGATGCTGGGTGGGAAGAATTGAAACTTCCTGGAGGTCATGACCCAAATATCCTGTCAAAAATCTGAGGAAGTTTGTTAGAGTCTTGACTACCTTGTGTTGGAAGACAATAAAGTCATTACCTTAATTGCATCTCTAAATAATGCTGGCTTATGTTGCAAGTCAATATCTGTTCTTTGTAAGTTCAAAGTGTATGAATCAAAATGATGAATAATGACAGCAAATAAAATTATTCCTTCTATTACAGCGATAAAACTTGCATAACGTTTATGAATCAAACATGCTGAATAATGACAGCTATTGTTGTTGTTGATGTTGTATTTCTTCTCCTTAAATACTAATGCTTAAGAATTTTGGAAAATGATAATCATAGTACAAATGGTTTGTCCTCTCACTGACAAATATTTAGGGTTCTTTCTTGAAAATGTCAAGAAAAAAACTAAGGAGCTCACTCTTTTGTTTGTGTTAGTACAAAAATAGTGCAAATTGTTTGTACAGTTATCATTACTCATTTTATTATTTGCTGCTTTAGTTACTAACACATTATATGTTTAGATTTTAGCCGATCCCAAATATGTGGGGGTAAAGTGTTGTGCGCCGCGGAAGCCCTAAATTGACCAATCGAAGGCACACACAAGAACAATAATAGACCACAATCCACACAAGCCAATCAACACAGCAAGAACACAAGATATACGTGGTTCGGCAATATGCCTACGTCCACGGGGCAAGGAGGGGGGAGTTTCACTATTCAAATCAAAGGGGAATACAAATTAGGGTTACAAATCTTACCCAAAACCCTAGAATAAGATCAATGGATCTCTCCAATAGACTCCAACAAGAGAAGCCCTCAAATCCCTTTTGCTTCAGCTCAAAACCTCCAAAACTTAACCCTAAAATCGTGTTAGGGGTTTATATACAACTCATAAGAAAACCGGGTCTGGAAACTAACCAGACCCAAAACCCGCTGGGCGTCGACCGCAGTGACACTGCCGGTCGACCGCAAATTATCCCGAGAGCTGGGAAACTCCTGGGCTCGATCGCGGTCGACCGGCAGTGGTGCTGCGGTCGACCGCCAAAAGTCCAGAGCCGAAGTTGGTTTCTGGCTCTGGGGCGGTCGACCGCAGCGCCACTGCCGGTCGACCGCTGACTCTCCAGCTGCTGTGCACAAGCCTGTGCATGTCTTCTTCTCCAACTCCACAAATCTCCACCTCGGCGAGCGTTTGCCAAAACTGAGCCGACATCAAGAACACCCCCAATCAACTTCAACCGGCTGCATCTGCAAGACTGCCTACGTATCCTCTTGCCCAAGGAATCAAGCCGAACGTAGTTCATCCAAATGGCCGCCAACGGCCTCAACAACGAAGAATGCTCAATAAGCTCAAACAATGACCAAACTTCACACATGGTACAACTTTGGTCAACATATCAGCAGGATTGTCCTTAGTGTGGACCTTCTCCAACGTCACATCACTATCATCCAATACATCACGTACAAAATGAAATCTGACATCAATGTGCTTCGTGCGTGCATGGTAGACTTGGTTCTTCGCCAAATAGATAGCTGACATACTATCACAATGTACCTGAATGGTCTCATGTGCAATCCCCAAATCATCCAACAAACCATATAGCCACAAAGCCTCCTTCACTGCTTCAGTCACCGCCATATATTCCGCCTCCGTAGTAGAAAGCACCACTGTAGACTGAAGAGTGCATCGCCAACACACCGGTGCACTAGCCAAAGTAAAAACATAACCTGTAGTGGACCGACGCTTGTCAAGATCTCCAGCATAGTCAGAATCCACGTAGCCAACACAATTCTGCCCTGTCTCATCATTCTTCGCAAAAATCAACCCAACATCCACAGTACCCTTAATATATCGTAGAATCCACTTCACAGCCTCCCAATGCCCCTTCCCGGGGTTGTGCATGTACCTAGATACCATGCTCACGGCCTGTGACAAATCTGGCCTAGTACACACCATAGCATACATCAGGCTACCCACTGCACTGGCATATGGAACTTTGGACATATAGTCCCGATCCTCCACCGAAACTGGTGACATCAAAGCTGAAAGCTTAAAGTGGGAAGCTAATGGAGTACTCACCACCTTGGTATTGCCCTCAAAACTGAATTTCTTCAGCATCTTCTGCAAGTAACTCTTCTGTGTAAGCTTCAATCTTCCCTTCACCCTGTCTCGCTCAATCTCCATACCCAGTATCTTCTTAGCCTCTCCCAGGTCCTTCATCTCAAATTCAGATGACAGCTCCTTTTTCAATTTCCCAATAGCTGAAGTGTTCCTGGAAGCTATGAGCATATCATCATCATACAATAATAAATAAATGTGCTCACCATCCTGTAGCTTGCGCATATACACACATGGGTCATAAGGGCTCCTCGTGTACCCTCGGCCAATCATAAAGCTATCAAATCTCTTGTACCACTGTCGCGGTGATTGCTTCAGTCCGTAAAGAGATTTCTTCAACTTGCACACCAAATCTTCTCTTCCTGCAGCTTTAAACCCCATAGGCTGTGTCATGTAGATCTCCTCATCTAAGTCTCCATGTAGAAAGGCCGTCTTCACGTCTATTTGGACTAAATCCAAGTCCAGCTGTGCCACCAATGCCAATAGAATTCGAATAGATGAATGCTTCACAACGGGTGAAAATACCTCGTTGTAATCAACTCCCTCAAGCTGTGCATATCCCTTGGCAACCAATCTGGCCTTGAACCGAATGTCCCCAATAGAAGATCCCTCTTTCTTAGCATACACCCACTTGCAACCAATAGCTTTCTTACCCTTCGGTAGCTTTGCAAGTTCCCAAGTGTCGTTCTTCTGAAGAGATTGCATCTCCTCCTCCATAGCATTTCTCCACCTAATGGAATCAGGGCTGGACTCTGCCTCCCTGAATGTGGCAGGAATAAGATCATCAACGACCTCCACAGATAAAGCATATGCCACCATGACATCATCATATCTAGCTGGCCGACGAATCTCTCTCCTCGGTCTGTCTGCTGCAATAGACCCCTGAGCATGACCCTGCTCCTGAGTCTCACCATCCACTGTATCCTCCTCATGCCCGACTGTCATCTCATCTCCTTCATGTGTCACCTCTGTAGGAGTCTCAATAGGAACAGTGCCAACTGGAGTGGATGGAGTCACATCATACTCCACCTGCTGCGATATCCTCTCTGTCTGATCTTCCTCCACCTGCTGAGGAACTCGAGGCTTCATCATGTACGCCTCATCGAATGTGACATCTCTGCTAATGATCATCTTCTTGTCTTGTGGATCCCATAACTTGAAGCCTTTTACACCTTCTCTAAAACCCACAAAGATAGCCTTCCTCGCTCTCGGATTCAACTTCCCATCACTAACATGGAAATAAGCTGGACACCCAAAGATCCGAAGAGTCTCATAATCACTAGCCACAGAACCAGACCAACGCTCCATAGGAGTCTTCCCCTCTATCGCAGTGCACGGCAACCTGTTAACGAGATGGCTCGCATAAACCAACACCTCGGCCCAAAAAGATCTAGATAATCCGCTCTGCGTCATCATACATCGCACCTTCTCCAGCAAGGTACGGTTCAGCCTCTCTGCCACCCCATTCTGTTGCGGTGTCTCTCTAACTGTGAAGTGTCTTTTAATGCCGTGATCCCGGCAAAACTACAGAAATGGATCACTCTTGTACTCTCCACCATTATCTGAACGAAGAGTCTTCACCTTTCTACCTGTCTGCAGCTCCACTTTCTTCTTCCACTCCACAAATATATCCAGGACCTCATGCTTATGCTTCATGGTATATACCCAATTCCTCCTGGAATAATCATCTATGAAAGTGACAAAATAATTTGCCCCACCAAGCGATGTGTGCTTAGAAGGGCCCCAAACATCTGTGTGAATGTAGTCTAATATACCTTGGGTGTTGTGAATTGCGGTGCCAAACTTCACTTTAGTCTTCTTCCCAAGTATGCAATGCTCACACAGCTCCATCTTGTAGGTCTTTGCACCTTTCAATAGCCCCTGTTTTGCCAAAGACTGTAGGGACTTATCACCTGTGTGTCCAAGCCTCATGTGCCATAGTGTGGTAGCATCCTCCTCCGTGGTAATAGAAGCAGCCAGACCCCCTGTCACTGTCTTACCCTTCAAGTAGTATAGGTTGTTTTCCCTGACCCCTCTCATCATCACCATGGATCCCTTCATAACCTTCAAGCTAGCATCCTCTAATATCACTCTATAGCCGGATGCCTCCAAAGTCCCAAGAGAAATGAGATTCTTCGTCAACTGCGGCACGAACCTCACTTCTTTCAATTCCCTAACCACCCCGTCATGCATTCTGATTCTGACTGAGCCAATCCCACTAATAGGACAAACGTGATCGTTCCCCATGAGCACCACGTCTCCTCTCTTCAACTCCTCAAAGTTGGTAAACCAATCCCTCTTAGGACAAATGTGAAATGTAGCTCCCGAATCAAGCATCCACTCCGTAGAGTCGGCATAACAAACTGACGGCAGTGCTGGACAAGAGTAACCGGAAGAATCTGAATCTGAAGTGTCGCCAACAACCTTAGCAACATTCACCTCTGAAGCTTGTACAGCCTTCCCTCTTTGCTTTCCGGCTCTATCCTTCAACTTTGGGCACTCATTCTTCCAATGTCCTTCTTCTTTGCAAAAAGCACATTGATTTCTACCAACACTTTTATGGCCACCCCTATTCTTGGATTTTGAGCGGTTGAACTTCTGACGATTTGGACTACGGCCACGAACTGCTAATGCATCACCCGATGCCTTCTCGGAGGGCTCACCATCATTCTTCCTCAGCTCATAATTCACCAATGCCGAGGTCACCTCCTTGTAGCTGACTGTAGTTCGCCCATTTATCATAGTGAGAACAAAGGTACTAAACTCATCATCTGGCAACGAACATAATAGTAACATCGCCTTGTCTTTATCCTCCACCATGATATCAATATTGGCCATATCCGAAATAAGCTTTGTAAAGTTATTAACATGCTCCCGAATGGAAACTCCTTTCTTCATCTTGAATTGGTAGAACCTTTTCTTCAAATGAAGCCTATTCTCAATGCTCTTTGTCAAATATTTTTCATTGAGCGTTTCCCACAATCTCTTTGCCGACGTCTCATTCATCACATCATAAATGAGATCCGGCATTAGGCATGACCGTATAACTCCACAAGCCCTACTGTTCATTTTCTTCCAAACCCTATCATCAATCTCCTCGGGTTTCTCTTGAAACTCAAGAGTCTCCTCCAAATTTTGTGCATCTAAGGCGTCCATTACTTGACACCTCCATAAACCAAAGTTGATCTTGCCATCAAACTTTGGTACATCAATTTTGATGTTATTGATGCTCAAATTCTGGATCGCCTTTGTCAAAGACGACCCCGATGTACTAGTAGCACTTGAACTAGCATTGCTTGTATCACCCATATTGTAGATCTACTCTTCAAACAAGAACCCAACAATGAATCCTTCGAACAAAACTCTCAAATCCAACCCGGAGCTCTGATACCACTTGTTGTGCGCCGCGGAAGCCCTAAATTGACCAATCGAAGGCACACACAAGAACAATAGTAGACCACAATCCACACAAGCCAATCAACACAGCAAGAACACAAGATATACGTGGTTCGGCAATATGCCTACGTCCACGGGGCAATGAGGGGGGAGTTTTACTATTCAAATCAAATGGGAATACAAATTAGGGTTACAAATCTTACCTAAAACCCTAGAATAAGATCAATGGATCTCTCCAATAGACTCCAACAAGAGAAGCCCTCAAATCCCCTTTGCTTCAGCTCAAAACGTCCAAAACTTAACCCTAAAATCGTGTTAGGGGTTTATATACAACTCATAAGAAAACCGGGTCTGGAAACTAACCAGACCCAAAACCCGCTGGGCGGTCGACCGCAGTGACACTGCCGGTCGACCGCAAATTATCCCGAGAGCTGGGAAACTCCTGGGCTCGATCGCG
>BQKN01065864.1:343527-366685 GCA_022839385.1 Asparagus kiusianus | reverse complement strand
AATCACGGGTTAAAAGGTCACGTGCGGGATAGTTATTCCTTTCTCTGCTTTTGGTGTTTGGCAGGCTAACGAAGGGTTAAACCCACTTAACCCCCCATTTATCCCCTTACCAAACACAGCCTTAGTGTATAATGCTATCCTTAAGGTTAACCCGTTTAAAGTAATCAATAAATTTAGGTTAATGAGTATTTAAATAAATCATAGGCTAAATGTGCGGATACCATGTTGTAATTATAATTTGATGAGGGACCAAATTATAAAAGTACAACAACTATAAATAAGGGGTTATGGTCCCTAATCTAGGGTTACATTCTCTAATTCTCTTCACCCCCATCTAGAGAGAAATTGGCTAGAGAGACCCTCAAGATTAGAAGATCATCAAAACCCTAATTCAAATCAGTGCAATGGATTCAGGTATTGCTTCCGCGCTCTCTTGTTATTCTCTAATCACTGTAATAAATTCTAGCAAGTGGTATCAGACAGGCCCGGCTCTAGGGCTGTGCGAGATGTTCGACCGCACAGGGCCCCCTAAGATTGGGGGCCCCAAAAAAACCCTTTTACCCTGATCTATCGTGCATTCACTACTCCTTAATTGGATCTCGGCCGTCCATTTAAACTCAAAACACCCTAAAATCCCTTCAACCCTCAGTCCCAGAACTCAGCCCCCAAAATCCACCCACCCCTCTCCTCCGTCTCCTCCTCTCTTCCGCCGGCGCCACAGACCCCGCGATTGCTGTGCCTTCACTCTTCGCCGCGGGTGCAGGTTTGGGTGCTCCCGGTATCGGTCCCTTTAATCTTTTCGATGTCGCATAAGCGGCAACCTGAAGAGGAGGAGAAAGCGGCGTCCGGCGGGGGCTCCGATGAGAAGCGGCAGAAAGTTCCCGCTCTCAAAGAGTAATCACTCACCCGATTGCTTGTTTGATTTTTATTTATTTTTTGCTATTTTTGGCGATTTTTTTGGATTTTTTGGGGGGGTTTATTTAGGGTTATAGTGGAGGCCTTGAAGATGAATAGAGTGCAGAAGTTGTTGACAGCTCTGGAGCCCTTGGTTCGAAGAGTTGTAAGTTTTCTTTTTCCTTTTTTTGGGTTAAGTTTTTGTTTTTTAGGGTTTTGTTTGGGTTCAAATAATTCGTACTTAAAATGATGTTTGGTGCTTGTAACTGCTGTTTCACGCTTAAATTGTAGTTGTATTTAAGTTGTAATCAAGTATAATCTCCACTAATTTTATGGTTTAATTTGGCTTATAATGGAGATTTGGAGAGTCTTGCTGACACTTTGGCAGTCGAGAGACCATTTTCTTCGTCATCATCATCGAATTATATTAGATGATCTTAATTTATTGCTAATATAACTAGCAATGTTATCCCCATGAGATGATTATGATTGACAAAGTGAGTGCGAATTGATTTTTGTAAATTGCAGTTTCGGAAACTGAACACAGTAACTAAATAAATGCCAGTTTAGTTCTTTGCATTAAGGGGCTGTTTGTTTATATTTAAGATGTCAGTTTAGTTCTAAGGTAGTTCATAGTCTTTTTGGTTAATTGGATAAACACTCAGATGTTTGTTTTCCAAATGCATGTATTGCTTATAGAATATTATTGACTATATCTGTTACAGTCTCATCTACAGAAAGAAGTTTTTCAAAATTAAAATTATTAAAATCTTATCTGAGATCGACCATGTCACAAGAAAGACTAAATGGACTAGCTTTGATATCCATTGAAAATGATTTTATAGATAAAATTGATGTTAAAAGATTAATTAGTGATTTTGCAGCTAAAAATGCAAGGAGGACAATTTTTCGATTATACTTTTTGATGCTAAAGGCTTCGATATCTCTTATGAAGGTAAGCACAGATACAAAAGGAACATAATATGCAAGTATTTCTTATTATGGACTATTTGTTCTATTGGAAAGCTTTATTAAGATGGGATTACATGCATTTATCTAATCGGTAACATTTTTTTCAGGTGACCGAAGAGATGAAGAATGGGCAATAGCACTTGAAAAGTATGTTAAAGACTATCCAGATGTAAAAAAATCAGGTAATATTTTAATGTCTGATCAGTAACATTTTGTTTCCTAGCATTTTAGGGATTCAAATTGAAAATTATTGATATTTTGTATATAGAGAAGGGTCTATGTTTACTTTTCGCACAGGGCCCCTAAAATCTCAGAACCGGCCCTGGTATCAGAGCTTCTCTAATTAATTCTTAGGGATTTAAGATTATGAAATTAGGGTTTGTTGATCTTAATCCTGTATTATTAAGATCTGTTGTTCGCTGCACTGTAGCATGCATGAATGAACAGTAAAGTTCATGTTTTTTGTTTTGTTTTCTTTCGGCTGTTTTTTGGATCTCTGAAAACATGAACTGTAGCACTTTGTTCAAAAATCCTGTTTTGATAATCTGGATCAATTTGGTTGTTTGATCCATATTGTGTGTATTTATATCAATATTTTTGATTCGATGATTCAGATCAAGATTAAATTTCAAAATCAAAATCAAGAAATAAATTTATGTTTTTAGTCATCGAACGCTCCGCTCCTCGCCGGCGATGTTCGCTGGCGGCCCCGCTGTCAGAGGAAGACAGCGGCGGCGGCGTCAGGAAGCTCTAGGGTTTCGAAACCCTAGGGTGCGGGAGCTTAGGCGGCGGCGACGCTTCAGAACGAAATCCTAATGGGTGTTCGTGCAAGAGAACGTGTGTGAAAACGTGCGGAATTTAGGGGACGGCGGTTACCTCAATTTACAGGCGAGCTTCGGCTCGAACCTCAAGCGAGCTTTTGCTGGATTCAGGCGAGGTCATCCCTCGATTACAGGCGAGCTTTTCGAAGCTCGAATCAAGCGAGGTCATCCCTTATTACAGGCGAGCTTTTCGAAGCTCGAATCAGGCGAGGTCATCGCTCGGATTCAGGTGAGCTTTCGAACAGAAGGCGAGCTTGGATTTGGGAATTTTAGGCGAGCTCGATTCTTCGTCGGCCAAAGGAAGGCTGCAGGCGATCTTTTGAGAGCTCGATTTTAGACGAGCTCGATCTCTAATTCAGGCGAGCTCGAATCAGGCGAACTCGAACCCAACTTACAGGCGAGCTCGAGCCCAATTACAGGCGAGCTCGACTCCTCTATTCAGGCGAGTTTCGTGCTCGATTTCAAGCGAGCTCGTGCTTCATGCGAGCTTGAGCCCCAATTTCAGGCGAGCTCGACTCGAATACGACGAGTTCGATTTGGCGAGTTCTTCAATTTCAGGCGAGCTCGAATTAGGAATCCTGCAGGCGAGCCTTCGAAATTTTCAGACGAACTTTCGATTTCATTTTTTGGAGCAAGCTTGAACTTTCGTCGGGTAAAAGAATCTGCAGGTGAGCTCCTTTGAGAACTCGCCGGCTTAAAGCTCAAGCAGAGCTTAGTCGGCTGTGTTAGGACACAGAAGCCCATCTAAAGTTATTTAAGTTTTTCTTTGGGCTTGTAATTGTTAAGTGGGCCTTACTAAATTGTGTGTTTTTCAGGCTGAAGTCCATCTTAAGCTTCTTATGTTTAGTTAGGCCTGGGATTACTTGAGTTTATTAAATGAACTCTAAGTGCTCAAATAATTTTTTCGAAAAAATATTTAATTTAAATTAAATTGTTTAATTTGAATTAAATTTGATAAGTTAATCAATTATTTAATTTAAATGATATGACACTAAGGTATTAAGTTTGTCTCTCATTCCAATTGAATAATTGAAATAAGAAGTTACCAAAGTAACCTCTCTTGTGTAAATTGTTCATGAGGAATGTTAGATGGTTGTGTGTATGTTTTCGTGTAAATATTTAATCGGCCCAAAGGAAGGTTAATATTTATTTAGATTGCATACTCATATGCGATGATAAACACGTGACGATTATAAGGTTTACATATGGATAATGAATCGATCCAAAGATAGTTTCAATATTTGACATGAGTTATTATCAGTGTCTGATCATTGCAACAAGGTATCACTTACAAGTTAATATTACTGTCCAATGACTTGATATTAATGTTGTGACAGATATCTTGAGATGAGATTTGTCATTATTTAAATTTTATTGATTACTAATTAAGGTTAAAATCTTTTGTTTATTTCAGCGAATGCATCTGCTGCAACAATTTCTGCTAACAACAACTCAATTCCCATGCTCAATGGAACTAATTTCAAGATTTGGAAAGAGAACATATTAATTGTTCTTGGCTGCATGGATCCTGACTTTGCATTAAGAACTGAACAACCCCAACCTCTCAATGCGGATAGAACTCTTGATGCAAAGAAGGAGTATGATAAATGGGAGCATTCAAATCGCATGAGTCTTATGATCATTAAGCGCGGCGTTCCTGAAGCCTTCAGGGGCATAGAATCCGAATGGATTACTAAGGCCATAGATTTCCTTGCTGAAATTGAGAAGCGTTTTGCGAAAAACGATAAGATGAAAACAAGCACGCTTTTAGCTCGCTTCATTTCGATGAAGTATAAGGGCAAGAAAAATATCAGGGAGTATATTATGGAAATGTCTCATATTGTTTCAAAACTTAAGGCACTCAAACTCGACCTATGTGACGAGTTACTGGTGCATCTGGTTCTGTTGTCTCTTCCTGCACAATTCAATCAGTTTAAGGTCAGTTATAACTGTCAAAAGGAGAAATTGACTCTGAATGAGCTCATTTCATACTGTGTGTAAGAAGAAGACATGTTGAAGCAAGATAAGACTAAAAATGCTCATTTGGCCTATGCCTCTGAGGATAAGGGCAAGAAAAGGAATAATGATAATGAAACTCCTAAGGGTCCGGTTCAGAAGAAACAACATAAGGATGGTCAGGATTGTTTCTTCTGCAATAAGTCTGGACACGTAAAGAATGATTGTACCAAATATCACACCTGACGTGCTAAGAAGGGTATGTTCCTTACTTTGGCCTGTTCTGAGGTTAATTTAGCTTCAGTGCCTAGAAACACTTGGTGGTTAGACTCTGGTGCTACTATTCATATATGTGTTTCTATGTAGGGTTGCCTGAGCTACCGAAAGCCAAGTGATGTTGACAGACACATCTTTGTGGGCGATGGACAATCGGTAGACGTGGAAGCAATTGGGCACTTTAGGTTGCTGTTAGGAACTGGTTCTTATTTGGATTGAAAGATAATTTTGTAGTACCATCTTTTAGATAAAATTTGGTTTCTGTTTTTGTATTGGACAAATCAGGTTATTCTTGTTCATTTAGAAACAATCAATTCGGTTTATCTTTTAATTCAAATGTTGTGGGAACTGGTTACTTGAGTACTTATGACAACCTATATTTGCTTGATACAATTGCTTCTTATAATGAAACTTTACATGTGGAATCACGTGGTACTAAGAGTAAATTAAATAAGAAAAATTCGGCGACATTATGACATAAACGCTTGGGTCATATCTTAAAAAGTAGAGTTGTGCGTCTTGTGTCTGAGGGCATTTTGGTTTCTCTTGCTTTTTCGGATTTTGACGTTTGTGTTGAATGTATTAAGAAAAAACAGATCAAAGTTAAAAGATTAGGTGCAAACAGATCTTCGGATGTCTTAGAATTGATACATACGGATATTTGTGGGTCATTTCCTACAGCACCTTGGAATGGTCAATAATATTTTATATCATTCATAGACGATTACTCACGTTATTGATAGCTATATCTCATTCATGAAAAATCTAAGTCTTTGGACATGTTCAAAGCTTTTAAAGCTGAAGTTGAGAATCAACTCAACAAAAGAATTAAAACCGTTAGATCTGATCATGGTGGTGAGTACTACGGTAGATATGATGGTTCAGGTGAATAACGTTCAGGACCATTTGCTAGATACCTAGAGGAATACGGTATCGTCCCACCGTACACCATACCGGGTTCACCTAGCATGAATGGTGTAGCTGAAAGATAAAAAATGACTCTTAAGGATATGGTAAGAAGTATGATTACCCATTCTTCTTTATCAGAGTCACTCTGGGGAGAAGCACTAAAGATAACAGCTTACATTCTAAACAGAGTACCAAATAAAACAGTTACTAAAACACCTTATGAGTTTTGGACTGGTCGAAACCCCAGTTTAAAGCACTTACATATATGAGGATGTCCAGCTGAGACAATGCCTTATAGGCCAAATAAAAATAAATTAGACTCTAAAACAGTTAGCAGCGACTTTATTGGGTATTCTGAACGCTCTAGGGGCTATACGTTCTATGATCCCACACTCAGAAATATTTTTGAGATGGGAACAACAACATTATTTGAGGATGTTGAGTTTAGGGGGAGAAATAAGGTTAGAGACATTGCTTTTGAGGAGGAATTAACTTTAGAGCCAATCCATACAGTTACTCTTAACGATATTCAGGCTCCTATACCTGTTATTGATTAAGAAGTGAATCCGGAACCTTAAGAAGACAATGTTGAATAACTCCCTGTTCCAGAAGAACAAACTCAACAACCTCAAAAACGAGTGCCATTAAGGAGATCCACGAGAGAAAGAAGAAATGCTATTCCGGACGATTATATTGTATTTCTCCAAGAACATGAGGAAAATAATGAAATGATGGAAGATGATCCAATCAACTTCCTTCAGGCCATGAAAAATTCTAACTCTCAAAAGTGGATTGATGCCATGAATGAAGAGTACAAGTCTATGCAAGACAATAAGATTTGAGAACTTGTCTCATTGTCAGAAGGTGCAAAACCAATTGATTGTAAATGGATATTTAAAACCAAACGAGATGCAAATGGTAATGTGGAGAGGTATAAGGCATGTCTTGTAGCTAAAGGCTATACTCAAAAGAAAGGTATTGATTATACAGAGACTTTCTCTCCAGTTTCATCGAAAGACTCTTTCAGAACAATCATGGCGCTTGTTGCTCACCTTGATCTTGAGTTACATCAGATGAATGTTAAGACTGCATTTCTCAATAGAGACATTGATGAAATGATCTATATAGCGCAACCCAAAAACATTGTGTCAGGAAATCCAAAGAATATGATTTGCAAATTAAGAAAACTCATCTATGGACTCAAACAAGCTCCTCGTCAATGGTATCATAAGTTTCAACAAATAATTATCTCGTTCGGTTTTGAGATGAATGTTGTTGATGACTATGTATATCACAAGTTCAGTGGGAGTAAGTATATTTTTCTGGTTCTGTATGTCGATGACATATTGCTTGCTACTAATAATATAGGCATGTTGCACGAAACCAAGAGATTTCTATCAAAGAATTTTAAAATGAAAGATCTTGGGGACGCCTCTTTTATATTAGGAATCTAGATACATCGAGATCGTTCTCGCGATATACTTGGATTATTACAAAAAAGCTATATCGATAAAGTACTCAAAAGGTTTGGCATGCAAGATTGCAGACTAGGTGACACCCCTATTGCTAAAAGAGATAAGTTTAGTCTAAATCAATGCCCTAAAAGTAACCTTAAAATTCAGAAAATGCAGAAGATTCCTTATGCTTCGGCTGTAGGAAGTCTAATGTATGCTCAGGTGTATACGCGTCTGGATATTACGTACATTATTAGGATGTTAGGCAGATACTTAAGCAACTCTGGTATGGATCATTGGATAGCAGTCAAAAAAGGTTATGAGGTATCTTCAGAAAACAAAAGATTATATGCTCACATACAGAAAATCAGATCAGCTGGAGGTCATTGGGTACTCTGATTCTGATTTTGCTGGATGTCAAGATAGCAGAAAGTCTACATCATGCTACATTTATATGTTAGTAAGATGAGTTATATCATAAAAAAATGTTAAACAGACACTCGTAGCGTCCTCCATTATGACAGCAAAGTTTGTAGCTTGCTATGAGGCATCAAATCATGGAATATTTTTACGAAATTTTATCACTGGACTGCGTATTCTGAAAAATATTAAAAGACCACTAATGTTATTTTGTGACAATAAATCTGCAGCTATGTATTCCAATAACAACAAGAGCTCAACTAAGTCAAAACATATTAACATTAAGTTCCTGGTTATGAAAGAAATGGTACAGAGTGGACAGATATACATAGAGCATATTGGGACAAACTCCATGATAGTAGATCCTCTTACTAAGGGATTGCCATCCAAGGTCTTTCATGAGCACACGATCACATGGGTGTGGTGTTATTCGAGGATATCATGATTTAGTGGGAGTTTGTAATTTTTTTAGGTGTTTGGTGTTTGGTTGTATTGTCTGATCAGAATAAAGTATTCAGTTAAGACACTCTGTTACATTATGTTTGGTTTTGACCTCACTAAAGTAGGACCAGTTAAAAATAGACATGTACAGATCACATTGCATGTAATTTTCATGCTGCACATCCATGATTGATCTATATCATTTGATTGTATTAGTATATGTGATCATTGATGAGTTTAGTCACGATAAATGTGATGAAGGCCGCTTTGATGCTATATTGATACAGTTAATGGACGAGATTGTTTGGAAATACTCTTATTTGTGATAGCAATTTCTGAGCTCATAAGGTTGTACACATTTTTTATGAAACATATAGTGCCCAAATGGAAGATTGTTGGATTAAATCTAATTATGAACATATATGTTCCATTAGTGTATAATGCTATCCTTAAGGTTAACCCGTTTAAAGTGATTAATAAATTTGGGTTAATGGGTATTTAAATAAATCATTGGCTAAATGTGCACCATGTTGTAATTATAATTTGATGAGGGACCAAATTATAAAAGTACAATAACTATAAATAAGGGGTTATGATCCCTAATCTAGGGTTACATTATCTAATTCTCTTCACCCCCATCTAAAGAGAAATTGGCTAGAGAGACCCTCAAGATTAGAAGATCATCAAAACCCTAATTCAAATCCGTGCAACGGATTCAGGTATTGCTTCCGCGCTCTCTTGTTATTCTCTAAGAATTAATCACTGCAATAAATTCTAGCATTTTAAAATGTGACTTCTTTGGCCCATTTAATCTTGTTCTTTCTTTAAACTTTTTTGAAATTTTTTGGTAGGGGGACGGCTAATGGAGCGTACAGATGCAGTCTAGCGCGTGTGCATAGTTAACGCCTAACTCAACCTGAGTTACCAATTTAGACGGGTTAGCCAATAGAAGTACTACTTTTGAATTGACTAGCACGATTCGAGGGATAACTGCTTACCGGAGCTCGGCCAGTCTTCGCAGCAACCAACTTCTTCAGAACAAGCAACGGCAATTGATTCTCAATCCTCAACATATCCATCTTTATATGCGGCACAATATTCGACATCCCATGAGGACTAAATATGGGATCATTCCAACCATAATCACACCACAAACTCAACCCATAAATGCTCCGAAAACCTCAAAACTTCATGCATAAAACACCCATCGAAGAGCATCAGCCTCAAGAACTCCTCCCTCTCTTCCCTCCACCTCCCATCGAGACCCTGATAAGAATCCATAAGCACACCCGCAACCTCCTCGAGTGCGCTCATGAAGTCTTGCAAGGGCTTTTGAGCTCTCTTGAGGAAGTGAATGACGGCTCGGCGCTTGTGGATCTCCATCGGCCGCAGCTTCTCGTCGCCATAATGGTAGGGGCCAAAGGAGATGATCTGAGGCTTGTAGGCCTTAGGGTTGAGGTCTTTTATGAGGGCGGGAACCATGTAGATTGAGTGTTTCGTCCAAATGTGGTCGAGCTCCGATGAGGCGTCGACGCCATTGAGCTCGCTTTCGATGTCCACCACCCAGCTACTGTCTACGTTGGCCATCGTGATCGATGCAATTAAAAGAGAAGTTAAAATTTTTTTCCCCTTTCGATTAGGACCGATCCTTCAGCATCTTTGACTCCCGATTTAATCTCGACAATCTACTGCTCTTGTTCTGCTGTTCAAACACAAATCATCATGTAATATTAAATGAAAAAAATTCATATAAGTGCATATGAACCAAGAAACCAAGCTCGAATTCTCACTTTGAACAGCAAAAACAATAAAACTTTAAAGACATTAACGAACCGTAGGAATCGATCTTACTCGGCGGAGGGCTGCAGAGCTTGGGGCGGAGCGCGGCGGAGGAAGTCGGCCATGTCGACGGGAAAGGGGTGCGCTCCTTAGGGTTTCGGAGGAGGTTTTATGAGTTCAAGCGCAGTTGAGGGATTGAGGGGATGGAGTCGACGGAGGATTTGGGGGCAGTTGAAGGGCCACGGCGGCGGCGGCGGCGGGGGAGGGGAAAGTCTGCAACGGAGATGGAGTCGTCGCTGGTCGCATAAGAAGTAAGGGAATCACCCAACTCTTTAACTTTTCAGATCAGAATATTCTGCTATAACTCCCAACAACCAATCAATTTAACTTTTCTCATAAATTTTTTTTTCTCATATGTTAATGACTAAGACTTTATTTGTAATAATTAGACTTTATCGTCGTCATTGTAATAAGACTTTATTTGTAATAATTAGACTTTATCGTCGTCATTGTAATAAGACTTTATTTGTAATAATTAGACTTTATCGTCGTCATTGTAATAAATGTAGGAATGATTAAATAATTATTGCAATTAAAAAATTTTGTAATATAGCATAATAGTTAAAATAAACATTAAAATATTCAAAGATTGATTAATATTATTATTATTATATATTTTTTTAATATTTTATATTAAAATAATCCTTAAAATAATATTATTATATATTATAATTATTATAATTATTATTTATTTAATCATTTGATGTAATATCAAGTTAAACTTGAACTTAATTGATCTATAAATATTATATTATAAAAAGATATCATACCAATTGTCCCACTCAAATTGTCTCATTATCCTCTTTTACCCCCACTTTATCCCACTCAAATTATCCCATTGGGTAAAATTACCCCATTGGAACCATTTAACCTAATTTGTTCCAAATTACACCAATTTATAACCCCCTTAGTAAATATTCCCTCTCCTACTCGTAATCGTAAACGCGGCCAGCATATTCCGTATTTTCTCATCTCTTCACATCGCCTCACTCCCCTCAATAAAACCCCCCAACACCCCGCTCCTCACTCCTCTCGTCAACAACGAGAGAGAATAAAATAAACAAAGTATGGAGTCAACGGCTTCAAGGAGGGTGGCGGAGGTGAAAGGGGAGCAGGGGCAATTTGGGAAGGAGAGATGCGGGGGTAGCTGCTTCCAGGTGCCGCATTAAATTGATAGGTTGTTGGGAGCTGCATATCTACATGACAATAAGGGCATGTTTGGCACATTTCCATAAAAAACACAAAACCATGATGAAAACCATTTCAGAACATTTCATAGAGTTTCTCATATTTGATTTATTTGGTTTGTTTCACCACGAAATCATAGGTTGAAAAGCATTGTTTTCCATTTCTTGATTTGTTTCAACATCCAAAAATTAATAAATCTGACTCATTTTAGCCACTTTAGTCACTTCGAGTCTCGAAAAGGTGAATGGGACAATATTTTATTACTCATTAAATACATTTCTCACCCATTTCACTCACTATGGGTTTGAAATGGGTTTTCTACAAATTCTGACGTGGCAACACATTTCACACATCCATTTCTTTAAATCACTCAACGAACCAAAGGCTGGAAATGAAAATGTTGTCAGATTTCAAAAGCTTCATTTCTCCTTTTTTTTAGCCCTCAAGCCCTCAAGACAAGCTCGAAGTGTGTTTCATGCAGCCCTCAAGCTCGAAGTGCTTGAGCTTGTTGGCCAAGGATTGGAGGGAGAGTTGGTGGACTTGATGTCGCGAAAGCTTCATGGTGGAGTCTTTTCTAGAGAGGAAGGGGAAGAGACGTAGGAGGAAAAACAAAGAACTCAATTAGAAGGATGAAAGGGATTCAAGGGGTAAGTTGGAGAGTGAAAGAGGAGACCGGTGATTAATCGGGGTAGTGAAAAGTGGACTGTTAGGGAGCATAGAGTAGAAGAGATAATGAAGGAAAGGGTAATATGGGTATTTTGAGTTTTTAATATGTATATAATCTATAAATATACTTATTCTAAAAGGCTTGGGTTTAAAATAAGTGATCTTTAATTGTATTTTTGGGTTTAAGAGGCATTCTGAAAGTGCGTGGATTTACAAATAAATGTGTGTGTGTGTGGGGGGGGGGGGGGGCAAAATTTGGGTTTAAAAAGAAAAACTGCCCCAGAGCTCCAACAGAGTCTATTTCAATTTAAAATTTTGGGTTTAAGAGGTATTTTGGAAGTGTGTGGGTTTATAAATAAATTGGGGGTAAAATTTTGTATTTTTGGGTTTAAGAGGCATTTTGCAGACACGCAAGTTTATAAATAAATGGGGGTAAATATTTATATTTTTTGGGTTTAAGAGGCATTTTGGAAGTGTGTGGGTTTATAAATAAACGGGGGTAAATTTTTGGGTTTAAAAGTGTAGGCTGTCTAAAAATCACAATAGATAGTTGATCCCCCATCAAACACCGATGATGGAAATTACAATCTGACGACTTCCAGAAGGCCACAATTTGAGGACTTTCACGTAGAAAGTTACCATCTAACGACCTTCACAACAACTAATGAAAGCCCCAATTCAACAACCTTCATAATCAACATCGGGAGTTACAATCTGACGACTCTCATATTTTCAAGGAGTCAAGACGAAGGTTACAAGATGACGATCTTTGCGGCGCCGTAGCAAAAGAGACTACAAATCAACGGTCTCTTCATAATAAAAATGCAGATATCTCTCAAACCGTAAGGAATTTGGCGAAACGGAGGAAGCGAACCGAAGCCTTCGGCTCGGTTCGGATGGCTCCGTCTCGTCGAGATAGCCGATTTTCATATATAATTCGTCCAATTCCGACTTACGGTTTGAAAGTTATGACCTGTTCCTCGTAGCAAGTTATGTTCTGAAGTCCGTCTGCAAGACCAGACTTCGTCAGAACATTGGACTTAGCCTGAAGCTCGCCAAGCCCGCCTAGGATTCGCCTCTGCATTACAGAGTCAAAACGCACAGGACGAATCAGCGTTATAACCTCAAAACGCAGAGGTTATCCTTGTGATATAACATCAAAACGCAGAGTTACGGCCCAACTCTGCGTTTTCAACATCAAAACGCAGAGTTAATCTCGTTTTCAGCCTTTAAACAGGCCCAACTCTGCGTTTTCAGCCTAAAACGCAGAGTTAATCTCTAAAACGGCCCAACTGTGCGTTTTCAGCCTTTAAACAGGCCCAACTCTGCGTTTTCAGCCTAAAACGCAGAGTTAATCTCTAAAACAGCACGACCTGTGCGTTTTCGGCCCAACTGTGCGTATTCAGCCTTTTAACAGTCCCAACTCTGCGTTTTCAGTCTAAAACGCAGAGTTAATCTCTAAAACAGCACGACCTGTGCGTTCAGCCACTAAAATAGGCCTAACTCTGCGTTTTTAGTCTAAAAACGCAGAGTTCAGGCCATGAACGCTATTTTTCAGCGTTTGACTCATTCAAAGATGAACGAAACAGTTCCAAGAACCGTTTTCCCCCACGTTCTGAGGGATTTCCGCCCCACTTAGGAGCGGATTAAGGGGGTGGTTACCACCCGTAACCCCCCTATAAATATCAGAAACTCAATTGAGTTAGGGGGAGGATTTGGATCTCATCAACGGATCGGATTTTTCTCATCGACAGAGGGGAATTCGGTCAAGGGGCTTTTGGATCTTGGACTTGGTAGCGGAGAGATCTTCAGCTTGGCAGCGTGGGGGAAGATCGACGTTCATCCTTCCGCAACGCTTAACAACAGAGATTATTCGGCCTTGGCTTATTAACCGAACTTTCGGTTTAAATCAACTCTTTCATAGAGTTTCAAACTCGATCTGAGTTATCAACTCGCCCAGAGTTTTAACACTTGCTTCGCAAGTTCTTCTAAACTCGGTCAGAGTTTTAAGACTTGCCACGCAAGTTCTCCACAGCGTCAAATCGTGAGGAGAAGATATCGTTCCAGTGAATCAAGACCTTCGGATCGTCAACGGAGAGCAAACTCGACGCGAGCATTCGAGGGAGGCACTCCATCGCCACCGTGAAGAACCCAGAATTAAACAAAGGGGAGAGTCAAATTCATTCTCCTCTCTTTTGTAATCGGAATCCAAATTGTAATCGATTTTGAGAGAATACAAGTCAAATTTTCTTTCATTGTCTTTTTACATCAAATTTCCACCAAACAAAGGATGGCGACTCTGCTAGGGACTAGCTTCTCTGACGAAGAGGTGGTGGCGCAATCCGATATTCATCTTGCTGGAACGATCGTTGAAACTCTGATTATCGAGTTTGATCAAGCCAAGTTTGAGGAGTCCATCTCCTCTGGATCCCTTAGCCCCAAGGCTATGCGTAAGATCCACCAAGTCTCCAAGGAGACTAAGGCTCCAATTGTTACTCCTATGCCAAAGGAAGCCCTCTCCTTTAGCCGAGATTGCTCGAGCAGCCCCTCCTTCAAAGGAGTGGGCTCAGTTTATGCCGAACGCACCCCTCAGTGGTACGTTGTGCAGTCAAAACGCAGCCTTCAGAGGTGCGTTTCAACATCAAAACGCAGACTTATGAACTGCGTTAACCAACAAAAACGCAGACTTATGAACTGCGTTAACCAACAAAAACGCAGACTTATGAACTGCGTTAACCAACAAAAACGCAGACTTATGAACTACGTTAACCAACAAAAACGCAACCGGCAAAGGTGCGTTTCGTCAACAAGACGCAGACTTTGGTCTTGCGTTAGTCAAGCTGAACACGACCCTCGTGTTCCTTCTTTGGAACGCGATGTGATTCGTCGGGTTCAAAATGATCAACATGGATTTAAAATTCATGTTTGCCAAGAACTAGCCCCATCCTTTAATGAACAGGGGGTTCCATCTCTACCCTCACGCTCTGTGAGAGGTTCATCCCAAGTCTCTGACTTGCGGGAATTGCTGTCGATGTTCAACCGACCGACGAATGTCGTTTTGCTCAATAATCGACGACATTTTCACAGGAAGAAGACTTTAGAGGATGAATACCTTGGAGTCACTTCTAACATGGTTGGCATAGGGAGATCATCAACCCCTAGTTCTGACGAGTCAGAGGCAGATCATTCTCCAAGCGTCAGAAAGATCGCTAACGAGTGTGAAGGAATCTACCAACGCACTCGGACTCGAGCAGGAGTCATCCCTCCTATCAACTATCGGAGTTTAGCCAGAGAAACTAATTCCGATGACGAACACTCAGCTATTGCGGAGTCCCAATCATCAAGCTCTTTTGCTGGACATGAGAGCTTCGCCCACATGGCAGAACATTCTGAGGATCTTTCAAAGAGAGTTGATGAGCAGGAGGCCATGCTTAAATCACAGCAGAAAACCCTTGATGAACTCATGGCCTTGTTGACTCAAATCGTCGCAGACAAGGCCAAATCTCAGAAGACAGATTCGCCACCTAGGCAACAATCTTCCCGGAGAGGAAAAGCGTCTTCATCCCGACCTCACACAAGCAAAGGGAAGGGAAAAGTGGTTGATGACACGGCTTCTGACCAAGAAGCCCACAAACTGGAATCTTCCTCTGATGAAGGAAGAGAGAAGGAGAACGAGCAAAATCTCCAATCTGCCAAAATGGAAGAATTGGAAGCCCGCCTCAGTGCCATTGTTAACAGAAGCGAGCTCCAAGGCGAGGGAGTTGTCAGACCCTATCCTGCCGAATGGGATACAGCCCATTATCCTCCAAAATTTGAAGTTCCGACGCTACAAACTTTTGACGGCACGGGATCACCGAACCAACATATCTATCATTTCAAGTCACAGACTGGGAATGTGATATCAAACGATGCCATACTTGCTCGATTGTTCATTGGCACCCTCAAGGGAGTTGCCTTTGAATGGTTCAGGAAACTGCCTTCCGGATGTATCCGAAAGTGGGCAGATCTAGAGAGACTCTTCCTGTCAAGATTCTTTGAAGAGGATACAGAGGTTTCTATCCATACCCTTCTCGCCACTAAGCAGAAGAAGAGGGAGTCCGTCAAAGCCTTCGTCAAAAGGTTTCGAAACATGGCTCTTCGATGCCCGACAGGTATGACACAGTCTACCTTAGTGGAGACCTGTCGACACAACCTGCAGACCAACATCCTAGCTAGAATAGGAGTTGCAGAATGCCGTTCCTGGAGACAACTAATCTCTCAAGGCGAACAGGCTCAAAAGATTATTGCCAGGATCAAAGCTGAAGAACAAAGTAGGCAGGATCAGCCCGAGCAATCGGACCAAGCCCAATTTTCTCCTGAGCAATCGAACCAAGCTCACTCTTCCCAGTCAGAACCGGAAGATACTACGGCCGCTGAAGTCAATCCTTTCCAGTAGGATGGTAGATCCATAAAACTATCACGTTAACGGTTACCTCTGATAGTCAAATTCATCAGATAATGGCCTACCAGGTGATGTGCCTCTACTCCGACTTCATGGATAGTGCCTCACTAGGCGGTGTGCCTTGTCTACCTCTTTTTCTTCCCCTGCTAAGTCTTAATCAAGACTGGGGGTTGGTTACTTGGAATCCATTGGATTAAGAGTAACGAATCTTTCATATCGTCGAGTTAACATTACACTTCTGACGATCATCACCTTCACTGAGTATGCATGCAACTCGCATCACTCACAATTTGTCACGTTAACATTACACCTCTGACAAATCCACTTATCAATCCTCATCAATAGGATGATAAGTCCACAAAGTTGCTCCGATCGCAACATTCTCCTGTCACGTTAACATTACACCTCTGACAATCCACTTGTCAATCCTCGTCAATAGGATGATAAGTCCACAAAGTTGCTCCGATCGCAACGTCCTCCTGTCACGTTAACATTACACCTCTGACAAATCCACTTATCAATCCTCATCAATAGGATGATAAGTCCAAAAAGTTGCTCCAATCGCAACATATTCCCGTCAAGTTAACATCACACCTCTGACGACAAAATCCACTTATCGACTCTCTTCAATAGAGCGATAGGTCCATAAAATACTGTTAGATTAACATCACAACTCTAACAGTCAAACCCCCCAATGAACTTGTTAATCCTTTTTCAAGAAGAATAACAGGTTTTCATTATAAAACCCCCAGCGGATTAAAGATGCCAAGTTAACATTACACTTCTGGCGTTTTCAATTTCCTTTTAGTGTTTCGAATAACACCGAAATCCATGCCTCACACGCATGGGGAATTTTATCATGAATCCTAAGTAGGGATAAGTCAACGTCTAACACACGTTGCCGGTTAGTCTTTCGTCGTAAAAAGGACAAAAGTCTACGTATTCAACATCGTAGCGGGTCGTTATTAATAACGCCGAAATCCATGCCTCACACGCATGGGGAATTTTATCCTGAATCCTAAGTAGGGATAAGTCAACGTCTAACACACGTTGCCGGTTAGTCTTTCGCCGTAAAAAGGACAAAAGTCTACGTATTCAACATCGTAGCGGGTCATTATTAATAACGCCAAAATCCATGTCTTACACGCATGGGAAATTTTTATCCCGAATCCTAAGTAGGGATAAGTCAACGTCTAACACACGTCGCCGGTTAGTTTTTTTCCGTGAAAATGACAAAGTTTATGTATTCAAATCATAGCATCAAGTCTAAGAGAGTTCATTCTCTTAGCATAACGTTACATGTGGAACGGACTTAGATAATTCACATGCAAGCCCGATTCAAACGGTAATCGGTAAATGCACGCCAAATCCGTTGAAGGCTGAGGATTTGCCAAAAAATCCTAAATCAGCGCCTAACACGCGTTGCCTGGTAGTCTATTCCTATGAGAAACACAAAGTCTACATATTCAATATCGTAGCACTAAAAGAGTTAACTCTTTTAGCACAACGTTACATGCAGAACGGGTCTAAACAATCTGCATACTAGCCCGACTCAAACGGTAGTCGGTAAAGGCTTATCAAATCCGTTAATGACTGAGGGTTTGCCAAAAATCTTATACATGTTTACAGACCCAGCTTAATTGGTGTGAGCCGAGACTTGAAACAAATAAGCTAAAGACAAGTCTCAAGGACTTAGTCAAAAATGCATAAAAGCCACCTCCGTGTCTCAGGTCAAAACGCCGAGGTCCTGCGTGGCAAATCCCTTCAACCAAGCTGCCTTCGAAGCGAGTGCAGAGAATAACTCCTTTGTGACAAGAAATCAACAGCTCCAAGATCAGAGTTAAGATCCAAAGTATTCCGAAAATTCGTCCCAGTCAACCGCGAACTTTCAAAAACTTTGGAGGGGGTTCTGTAGGTTGTCTAAAAATCACAATAGATAGTTGATCCCCCATCAAACACCAATGATGGAAGTTACAATCTGACGACTTCCAGAAGGCCACAATTTGAGGACTTTCACGTAGAAAGTTACCATCTAACGACCTTCACAACAACTAATGAAAGCCCCAATTTAACAACCTTCATAATTAACATCGGGAGTTACAATCTGACGACTCTCATATTTTCAAGGAGCCAAGACGAAGGTTACAAGATGACGATCTTTGCGGCGCCGTAGCAAAAGAGACTACAAATCAACGGTCTCTTCATACTAAAAATGCAGATATCTCTCAAACCGTAAGGAATTTGGCGAAACGGAGGAAGCGAACCGAAGCCTTCGGCTCGGTTCGGATGGCTCCGTCTCGTCGAGATAGCCGAATTTCATATATAATTCGTCCAATTCCGACTTACGGATTGAAAGTTATGACCTGTTCCTCGTAGCAAGTTATGTTCTGAAGTCCGTCTGCAAGACCAGACTTCGTCAGAACATTGGACTTAGCCTGAAGCTCGCCAAGCCCGCCTAGGATTCGCCTCTGCATTACAGAGTCAAAACGCACAGGACGAATCAGCGTTATAACCTCAAAACGCAAAGGTTATCCTTGTGATATAACATCAAAACGCAGAGTTACGGCCCAACTCTGCGTTTTCAACATCAAAACGCAGAGTTAATCTCGTTTTTAGCCTTTAAACAGGCCCAACTCTGCGTTTTCAGCCTAAAACGCAGAGTTAATCTCTAAAACGGCCCAACTATGCGTTTTCAGCCTTTAAACAGGCCCAACTCTGCGTTTTCAGCCTAAAACGTAGAGTTAATCTCTAAATAGCACGACCTGTGCGTTTTCGGCCTAACTGTGCGTTTTCAGCCTTTAAACAGGCTCAACTCTGCGTTTTCAGTCTAAAACGCAGAGTTAATCTCTAAAACAGCACGACCTATGCGTTCAGCCACTAAAATAGGCCTAACTCTGCGTTTTTAGTCTAAAAACGCAGAGTTCAAGCCATGAACGCTATTTTTCAGCGTTTGACTTATTCAAAGATGAACGAAACAGTTCCAAGAACCGTTTTCCCCCACGTTCTGAGGGATTTCCGCCCCACTTAGGAGCGGATTAAGGGGGTGGTTACCACCCGTAACCCCTCTATAAATATCAGAAACTCAATTGAGTTAGGGGGAGGATTTGGATCTCATCAACGGATCGGATTTTTCTCATCAACAGAGGGGAATTCGGTCAAGGGGCTTTTGGATCTTGGACTTAGCAGCGGAGAGATCTTCAGCTTGGCAGCGTGGGGAAGATCGACGTTCATCCTTCCGCAACGCTTAACAACAGAGATTATTCAGCCTTGGCGTATTAACCGAACTTTCGGTTTAAATCAACTCTTTCATAGAGTTTCAAACTCGATCTGAGTTATCAACTCGCCCAGAGTTTTAACACTTGCTTCGCAAGTTCTTCTAAACTCGGTCAGAGTTTTAAGACTTGCCACGCAAGTTCTCCACAGCGTCAAATCGTAAGGAGAAGATATCGTTCCAGTGAATCAAGACCTTCGGATCGTCAACGGAGAGCAAACTCGATGCGAGCATTCGAGGGAGGCACTCCATCGCCACCGTGAAGAACCCAGAATTAAACAAAGGGGAGAGTCAAATTCATTCTCCTCTCTTTTGTAATCGGAATCCAAATTGTAATCGATTTTGAGAGAATACATGTCAAATTTTCTTTCATTGTCTTTTTACATCAAATTTCCACCAAACAAAAAGCGAATCAATTTAAAAACTTTTTCAATGTTGGACTACACTCATAGAGGATTATCCATAACTTCTCAGCCACACAGCAGGTGCTTATCACTTTTTCCACCATAACTACCAAAATCTTGACACATGCAAATGCGTGTGCTATGAAAACATTTTATTTTTGAATGAATAAATATATGTGAAGATATGAAGATAATGTCATCTTTTGATGGAGAGTGTGCACCTAATATATATGCAAAGAGAATAATAGTCAAACAATGTCTCTTTGAACCTAAAATCCTTCATTAATTTTATTTATGTATTAGTATAAATAATTATGGTGTAGATATATACATAGAACTTCACTTTTTTATAACGTAAAATGTGAAGAAAATATTCAATTATGTGGGCTCCTTTTTTTATGACATTGATATAGAATATTCTAGAAGCAAAAAAGAAAAGAAAAGACAAACCACTAATTATTAACAGGGGTTTTTGTCTTTTACCCTAAAGTTTTACTCTAACTTATTTTTGAACCCATGTACTTATAAAATGCCTCTTAAACCCAAAAATACAAATATCACTTATTTTTAAACCTAAGTCTTTATAATACGTATAAGTATACATTATATGCATATTAAAAACTCAATATCCCCATATTACCCTCTTCTTCATTCTCTCATCAACTCTCTGCTACCTTCCATTAATCATCGATCTCCTCCTCTGCTCCCTAACTTACTCATTGATTCCCTTTCTGTGAGTGGGGTCCACCTTCTGGTGAGAAGCAAAAGTGGGGGGCCACACACGTGAAAAGGAGTTCACGTGAAGAGATAGCATCGGTTCAGGGTTTGGTTAACGCGTTTTCTCCCATCCAACCATGCGAATATCCAGCGGAAAAAAGGAGGCTTCGCGTGTGGTGTTGAGTCACGTGTGGGTGCTGAGTCCAGCGGACAAAAGCCGAGCCCACCCGATTGCTTGCTGCTTATAAATACACATTTGTTTCTAGGGTTTTGTTTGGTGTGCGAAGTTGAGGCAGAAGGGAGAAATAGGCAGGCGACTGTACTAGGAGCAGTGCAAGGAGCCGACTTTTGGGTAAAAGAGGGTTTTGTTGTTGCAGAGGGCAAACGCAGAAGAGAGTTTGGTTGTTGTCCTTTGGGTTTTGGCGGTTGTTCTTTGGGTATTTGGCTGCTGTCCTTTGTGTGAGGGATTTGAGAGATTGTTTGAGGGTTTAGATTGAGTGATTATAAACACATTTGTATTCTCTCCCTCTAATAGTAGGTCTCCCCCCTCCTTGCCCTGTGGACGTAGGCAATTTGCCGAACCACGAACCACGTAAAATTAGTTGTCTCGTTATTGGTGTGATTTGTAATAGCTTATTTAGGATCCCTCGACAGGTTAGTCCTAGAACTGATTAGAGGAAGAGCTGATATCTCACTTTGTTGAGTTATTTTGCTTTCGGTTCTTGTTTCCTTTGTGAAACAAGATTTCCGTTGTGATCTAATCTCTTGTTGTGCACCATGCGCACCGGAGGTGCTGCCGAAATTTCCGCTGCGCACAACACTTTCCTCCTCCTGATTGAGCTTTATGTTCTTCCTCCTACCACTTCTCCACTTCCTCCACAAAAGACTTCACCATGAAGCTTGTACGCAACATCAAGTCCACCAGATTTGCCTCCACTCTTTGGCCAACAAGCTCAAACACTCCAAGCTCATCCTCGATTGCCGACTGCTCCGACTAACTCTTCCTCATCCTCTATCTTGACTTTAACCGTTCAACGAGGTCCTCGCTTAAAGACCAGCTTCACCATATTTGCCTACAGTCACAAGATTACTTTTATGTTAGATTAAATTAGACTTTGAATTTAAGGCTTGGAATGCGAAAATGTATAGATAAAGTTTTTTGTATATTGTGTGTGTAGGCGTCAAAAAATGCTGAAAGGTATCCAAACACAGCTCAAAAGGAAGTCATCCAAAAGTTGATCTTGTTGTCGAATTCATTATATCTTCGGTCGATTACAATAAATTCAAAGAAAACAGCCTTTTTATAAGACTCTTTTACACAACAAAAATAAAGATTACAACTCTTGAGAAAATAAACGCAGGATCGTTGTTTGGATCGCTGCTTGCGTGGGATCTTTGCCTGTGCCGGGAGCGCTTTAGCTCGTTGACCACCGAATCACAGATTCTGATTGAATCGTGAGGGGGCTTATGATTCTTCCTTCGTTATCGAAGTGAGAATATGAAACGATATCTTATCGGAGTAAGATAGTCGTTCTTCTTGAAATCAAGTCAAAGCTTGAATGTCAAGGAATCACTCCAGGAACTGAAATCTCTGCTCTCTCTGCTCTGGAATGTGCTCTCTGGTCAGCCTTGGATCGTCCTTGTGCCAACCTCCTCCAAAAAATCGATTTCGGGGGGTATTTATAGCCCCGGGACAAAACTGTCTTCCGAGACAGTGTTTGCTGTCTCGCTGGTCGAGACAGTGTTTGCTGTCTCGCCCAGCGAGACAGTGTTTGCTGTCTCACCCAGCGAGACAGCAAATTTGCTGTCTCGCCCGGCGAGACAGTAAAACAGTGTCTCGGAAATCTTTAACTGCCTGACAGTTTCTTGTAACTGCCTTCCCACGTTTTAAAATTCCGTTATTCTGGCAGTTATCAACGTGATTCTCGCCCACGACGTTCCCCACGTTCTCGAACAGTTAGTGGCCACGTGTCGGCAGTTTCACAAAGCGGTTTTGACCTTCTGAGAGCTGTCTCGCCTGCGAGACAGTAAATGCTGTCTCGCATGGCGAGACAGTAAATACTTGTAGGCGTCAAAAAATGCTAATAGATATCCCAACACAGAAAACCACTCAAAACTGGGAAAATAACCTAAAACCCACAATTTTTGCTGTCTCGCCAGCGAGACAGTCTTTTGCTGTCTCGCCAGCGAGACAGTCTTTTGCTGTCTCGCCAGCGAGACAGTCTTTTACTGTCGCGCCGGTCGAGACAGCATTTGCTGTCGCGCCGGTCGAGACAGCATTTGCTGTCTCGTTCAGCGAGACAGTATTTACTGTCTCGCCAGCGAGACAATAAATTTGCTGTCTACAGCATTGAAATGGTCAAATAACCACCCCAATAACTGCCCTACACGTGTCCATTAACTGCCAAGAGACGTGGGAAACAACGTGGGCGAAAATCAAGCGAATAACTGCCAAAATAACGGAGTTTGAAACGTGGGGAGGCAGTTAC
>BQKN01065864.1:266320-323204 GCA_022839385.1 Asparagus kiusianus | reverse complement strand
GTCACCACAAAAGGTATTCATATTGATCCTGACAAAGTGAAGGCGATAAATGAGCTGCAACCCCCGAGAAATCTTAAAGAACTCAGAGGATTGCAGGGTCGATTGGCATATATCCGTCGGTTTATATCAAATCTGTCCGGAAAATGTCAACCATTCTCTAAACTTGCAAAGAAAGGCGTGTCATTCATTTGGGATGAAACGTGTCAAAAGGCGTTCGAGGATATTAAAGCATATCTAGCGAACCCACCTATTCTCGTTGCACCGAAATCGGGCAGACCGTTTCTGATTTATGTCAAAGCGACGAGCCATTCGTTAAGTGCATTACTTGCACAAGACGACGATAACGGTCACGAGCAAGCAGTATATTACTTGAGTCGCACATTGGTAGGAGCTGAATCTCGCTACCCAATGATCGAGAAGGAATGCCTTGCATTGGTATTTGCCGTCCAGAAAATGCGACACTATTTAGTGGGGCAGACGATTTATGTCATCTCCAACATAAATCCTGTCCGCGTATTCATGACCCAGCCGGCTTCTATGAATTGGCGTTTAGCCAGATGGGCTCTACTTTTATCGCAATATGACTTGTACTTTAAGCAACAAAAATCGGTTAAAGGACGAGCTATTTGCGATCTTCTGGCGGAAAATCCTACAAAAGATATAGTCGAATTGTATGACGATCTGCCAGATGAAACTCACGAAGTTAATACTACCTCACATCAACAAGCGTGGCAGTTATACTTCGATGGGGCTTCTCGCGCAACCAATGTGGCAAGCGCACCCGGATGTTCTAAAATCTCCTCAGGAGTGGGGGTCGTTTTAGTGTCCCCGGAAAAGCATGTCTTGCCTAGAGCATACTCGTTGACCGGACCATGTTCTAATAATGTGGCCGAGTACAACGCGTTAATAATTGGACTCAATTTTGCCAAAGAGCTGGGGGTCGAATACCTTGAAGCTTTTGGGGATTCTCAACTGGTAGTGAATCAAATACGAGGAGAGTATGAAGTCAGAAGTCCAGACCTGATTCCATACCATCAGGTGGCTATTGAGATGGCAAACTCATTTGAAGGATTTTTCATTGAGTACGTTCCACGCCTCCAAAACGCGTATGCAGACGCATTGGCGGCATTGTCGATATCATTGGCTCAACCTCCCGAAACAGAACAATTGATTACAGTGAAGACTCACCGGCTTATCGTTCCAATCTACGACTCGGATGTTAAAGAAGTATACTCAACAGCAGTTGAACCCGAAGTTCGAGATTGGCGCTTTCCCATTATCGACTACGTCCTACATGGTATATTGCCTGAAGATGTAAAAGAAAGGGAATCGATTCGACGAAGAGCACCGAGATTTTATTACAACGCCACAGCACAAATGTTGTATCGACGATCGTACAACGGTCTTCTACTCCGTTGCTTATCCGGAAAAGAAGCAGAACAAGCACTCAAAGAGGCGCATAACGGAATATGCGGTGCGCATCAGCCCGGTCCTAAACTTTGTGACCGACTTAGAAGAATTGGGTATTATTGGCCAACTATGGTAAAGGATGCAGTTGACTACGCACGACGATGTGAAGTATGTAGTTACATGCAAATTATATGCATCAACCTCCCGAGTATTTACACCCATCAGCGACGTCGTGGCCATTCGAAACTTGGGGCATGGATATCGTAGGTCCTATTTTCCCACCATCGGTTAAAGGGGACCGCTTCATTTTGGCAATCACCGACTATTTCTCAAAATGGGCAGAAGCAGTTCCACTTAGAGAAGTGAAGACGAGTGAGGTCATTAAGTTTATTAAACACCATGTCATATATCGGTACGGTGTTCCAAGACGAATAGTACATGATAATGGTCCTCAATTCGTCAGTAACGCATTCATCAAGTTTTGCGGCAAATTCGGGATTAAGGATGTTTCATCAACCGCTTATAATCCCACAGCTAACGGATTGGCCGAAGCTTTTAACAAGACCATCATCAAAATCTTGGCAAAGTTGGTGAAAACCAATAAACGAGATTGGGACGACAAACTTGGCGAAGCTTTATGGGCTTATCGCACAACTGTCCGTACACCTACCGGAGCAACTCCATATGCCTTAACATATGGATGTGAAGCTGTTCTCCCATTGGAAATACAGATTCCTTCTCTCCGTATCGCCCTTGCAACGGGAATGACGACGGAAGAACATCATCAGAAACGTCTCGAGGAATTAGAGATGTTAGATGAGAAGCGCTTGGAAGCTCAACAACAGATCGAGTTTTATCAGGCCAGAATTTCTCGGACTTTTGATAAAAGAGTCCGACGACGAAGTTTTAAAGAAGGAGATCTAGTTCTTGCCGTCAGAAGACCTATGATCCTCAACTCTAAGAAGAAAGGAAAATTTGAACCCAAATGGGAAGGACCGTTTGTAATAGAAACAGTCTATTCAAATGGTGCATACCGTCTGGTTACTCAAGACGGTAATAAGTTGATGATGCCAATAAATGGGAAGTTCCTGAAAAAGTATTACCCATAATACGTTCAGGATAACCTATGTAATACGGAAAGTTCCTAGAGAGTCCTATGCAGGATATTTCGGGATAATCCGTTATCAGTTGATTATCATAAAAAAAAATGATGATCATATGAATAAGATGTTTTTACTAATATCGTTGAGATGAGATTTAATGACAGTTAATCTTTCCTCACGAAACCTTGTAACACAATTATGAAATGGGAGTCTCGACGACTTGTAATCCCACGCCATGAAACCCCCACCGTCCAGATCAACCAAAGGTCATCGGTCGGTTGAATTCTTATGCTTAAAATCAAAATTGTTCACTGAGTATTTCGTACAAATCAACAAATGTATTGTTATTTGTACCCTACTCTTATTCCTCTTTTGGTCAAACCTTTCTACAATTAGGACCAAAGCCAAAATCCCCTCTCGATTCATTCCATGAACGAGAGGTCCACAAATCGAGTGATTAAACCTTTAAATAGTTAGGATCATCTCAAAACCCCTACTTGGTCAAACCTTACTACAGTTAGGACCAAAGCCAAAATCCCCTCTCGATTCATTCCATGAACGAGAGGCCCACAAACTGAATAATCAAACCTTATGACAGTTAGGGTTATTCAAACCAATTCGGATTCTTTAAGTGGAGATCCCACTTTGAGTTTCCTTTACACCAGGAGATAGAATATAAAATTCTTCCTCTCCGATTCTGGGTTTATCTCTACCAACAAACAAGAGACCAGGAGATAGAATATAAAATTCTCCCTCTCCGATTCTGGGTTTATCTCTACCAACAAACAAGAGACCAGGAGATAGAATATAAAATTCTCCCTCTCCG
Source organism: Asparagus kiusianus (assembly GCA_022839385.1). NCBI lineage: Eukaryota > Viridiplantae > Streptophyta > Magnoliopsida > Asparagales > Asparagaceae > Asparagus > Asparagus kiusianus. Next base: position 319,865 of record BQKN01065864.1, on the reverse strand, counting down.
ATTTTGGGTTTATCTCTACCAACAAACAAGAGACCAGGAGTTGGGATATGAAATTATCCCTCTCCATTTCTGGGTTTATCTCTACCAACAAACAAGAGACAGGGAAATGGAATATGAAATTATTCCTTTCTAATTTTGGGTTTTTCTCTACCAACAAACAAGAGACTCTGAACTAGAATATCCAAGTTCTTTCTTCACAAGCTTAGATTCGTTTTCATGCAAAGAGAACGTAATCCATCCACATTTTAAAATCCATGTCACATACACGTGGGGGATGTTATCTCTATCCCTTATTAGAGATAAGCCTACATCTAACACATGTAGCCTACACATTCAATGTTGTAGTTTAAAGCCTAAAAGAGTTTAAGTCTTTTAGCCCAACGTTATATGTGAAACGGACTTAGATAATTCACATACTAGCCCGATTCAAACGGTGTCGGTAAAGGCATGTCAAATCCGTTGAGGGCTGAGGATTTGCCAAAAATCCTATAAGTATTGTGGTTATTTATTCTAAACAAGAATGAGTAATCATAATGAAATCTTAATAAGCAAAATGATTCAATATATATTGACCAAAAGTGTTCAAAGGAAGCTACAAAGATATATGATCTCCAATTACAAAAGTTTATATTGGCTAATTTGATTTTCAAGTTTTGACAGCTCTAATGCATAAGCCTGTTCAAGCTCAGCCGCCAATTTGATTTTAAAGGCTTCTTCGTCAACATTAAGAAGCGCGGCGACTTCTTGTTCCTTTTCAGCAAGTATTTTATCTTGAAGATTCAGCTGTTGTAACAGTTTTTCTTCAACCTGAATTTCCTGCGTCAACTCGGACTCCAAGACCTCATGAGCGTCTTTGGCCATTGCAAGTTCTTCCTCTAAGCGAGCTATTTCCGCTCGACTCGATTCTAAATCCCGGCGTAGATTAACCTTGGCTTGTGTTCTTTTGCTAACGCTCACCTTAAGTTGATCACTTTGGGCTCTTAACTTTTGGAGTTCAGAGTTGGCCATTTTCTGGGAGTCACGCCAAGCTTGCAACCTGGATTCCATGTGAGAAGCGAAATAGGAGGGTAGGCCTTTAGCGCGAAGAGCTTGTAGAAGTTCAATATGTCGCTTCAAATCAACCAAATAAGCGTTGATCGAATCGGCTAATTCATTATACCCTTCTTCTCTGAATCCTGATATGAAACGCTCAAGAGATTTTCTGTAACTCTCAAAGTACGATCCTTTGAAGAGGATACGATCGACCATAGAGTTCAAAAAAGGGATGAAGCCTTGGAGATTGGAACAGAGGACAGCCTTGCACGGATCATCGTCGGCCAATAACGTTTGTATTTGATTTGATAATGATGAAGGAACTGCGATGAAGGCAAATAAATCAGTACAGAACATATGTATGTATACAAGACCACAGGATGAAGCTTACCAAGTTCAACGGAAAAGCCTTCAATACGACTTGGTTCACCCAAGAATGGTAGTCCGGATTCCTGAACAACCAAGGTTGATTCAAGAACGATAGCTGTTGATGCATCCGCTATATCAGATGGTTTTTCAACTAAAGCCTCAGAAAACGGCGGGTCCAAGCTAAGAGGTTCCTTAGGAGGGGATTCTACAAATAAAAGGATTACGATGATTATAACGGAAAGATAATCCGAAATTTGAAACTAGTTATGAAAAAAACTTACCAGCTCTAGGTACAACATCAGCCGACGTATCAACTTCTTCAGTTGGTCTTGCTTTTGTTACGACTGGACTAATCTGGGGAGTGACGGTGACCTCTATCATCATAGGGTCCATAGGAGTACGAGGTTGAGATTCAAGAACTGATGATTGCAAATCAACCTCAGTTCCTGCCCATGGCACGAGCTCACGATCCCCTGGCTGATCAGTCGCTCCAGTGACTGTAGTTGTATCAGTTTCGACGGCTGGTCCTATAATTCAAACATTTATGCGATTAATCAAGTCAGAAAATGAAAGATAAGGAGCTTACAGAACAGAAATCTTACTCTCAGAAGGACCTGCTTCTTTTAAACTAGCGCCAACCGTTGATTCTGTAGCCGCACCAGTGTCTTTCCCGAACAACAAATCGGAAATTTCTTGATGATCGTCCTCTGAAATATCGATATGATAATCGAAATCAGTGAAGTCGTCAATTTTAGGAGTATGGGCGATTCCCCCTTCTGTTGGTTCGCTCGTTATGACATCTACGGGATACATTGAGTTGTGAATAACATATGAATACAGATGAACTTGCTCAAGATGCAGGTTAATTTTACCTTTGTCCTTCGGGACAACTTCAGCAGCTTCGCTACTTGTGCCAACTTCTTTTAGTTTAGCTAAAAGAATAGAAAGCACACCGGTCATTAGAGGAGGCACACGGTCCGACTCATTCATTTCTCGGATTTCTCTTCCCAGAGGAGAAAGATCAGTACCTGTGTCCGTAGCTGAGGGATTCATGTCAGGAGATGGTGGAATACCAGCTGGTCCTTCTTTCAAAGCATCCTGCATCTGTTGGACATAGCTGGTCTCTTCGGTCTCCATACCCCCGGGAGAGGCAGCATCATAAGGCAGTTCTCCTTCTTCTCGACTCCCTACAGAAATTGAACATGAAATAAGCTTGAACATAAAAATTGTAGGGACGATAAAAACAAATAGTTACCTTGCTCATCTGAAGAAGCACTGTGAGCAGACGTCTCCTCTACAGCCGGAAGACGAACACGGGGTTTGGAGGCGGATTTCTTCTGCCTTTTCGATGGACGCCCTTTATCCTTAACTTCAGACCCTTCATGACGATGTTTAGTGCGTAATTCAGCTTTGGGAGAGGCTTGAGTTTGAGTTTGAGCAGAAGGTCGGGATCTTGGCCGAAGAGCAATAGGCACTATATCTTCCTCATCCTCTTCATCACAACTAAGAACCTCTACTGTCATTCGGTTCGGATGTTCCATAACAACTCTCTCTCTCTTCCTTTTTGGAACATCTGATGGTCGAGTAGACACAGCAGACGGGCGCACAAGTCCACTTTCAAAGAAAGAATCAGGAAGACCTGGTCTCTCCTCGGAACTTGAGCTTTTGCCCTCCTCCTCGGAAGTCTCCGTCTCCTCAGAATCAAATTCTTCTTCACTACCAGCTGAACGAGCCGGTTCTTTTCCCTTTCTCGAGGATTCGGCAGCTTCTTTCTTTTTAGGCGAGGTCACAACATCACGTGTCGCTCTGCTTGAACGGCGCGGGGCTGCCTCCTCTACTGGTTCCTGCACTCTCTGGTATCGGGTGGTGGTGTTAGCAGCAAGCAACCATTTACAAAATAAAAATGTCATCCGTAGAGGTGGTATTTCCAAGGGGAGATCGAACTCGGCGCCTGTACAGCCAGCAATACTCCAAAACCAGGCTCTCGCGCCATCAATGAGTCCTCCTCGGAAGCTTAAGTGACGATTCAGGTTGCCGACATATATTTGGTCATAGCCGAATTGACGAGCAAATCGGCATGGAAGATAGGGTTCAATTAGACAAGTATCTCTCACCCTGAACAATAGGTAACCGGGTCGAATATTCATCAACCATCTGAAGCACCCAATATCCAAAACGGTGCGATTCTGCCTTGGATCCTCAACATCCAATAAAGTGGCGTTGTAGGTACCAGAGAACTGAGGGAAACAAGGATAGAATTCCCAACACTTGTGAATTCTGAACTGAATCGTTATATCCGGCTCTCTATGTTTAATCCATTTGCAAGCTTCAAGGTTCTGCAACAGAGGAATGTTGGGATTTACCTCCGCTGGAGCTTCCATTAAGTCTGGTCGGTGAAGCACTAACCAGGCCATTAAGTATGTATATGGCAATTCCAGCTTTGGAACTGATAAGTTGGCGGAGGGTTTCTTCTTCTCCTGAGTAAACGCAGTGATTAACTGTCGTAATCCACTGTGAATGGCAGCCATCATAGCAGGAAGCAAGGATAATTTGCGACCTGTAGCTAGCTGGACGGCTGGATACAATACTTCCATTGGCATTATATCAGAGGATTGGTGGGGAACTATGCATCTCTTCAGCCACAAAGCCAAGAAACCAGCCAACAGGGCGGTAGAGCTAATCGGAACGCCAGCTTGCCACAAATAAGAACGAAATTTTGTCCCATATGGAAACCCATCTTCTGAATGAGAGGTATAAGTTTGGGCCTTTGTTTTCTCCAACAGCCTATTGATTTCATCTTGACTCATTGGAGACAATCCGCATACATCTTTTGAACGGTCTTCTAGATTCTTGAATAGATAATCAGCGAACTGTTTTAAGCTGACTTGAGGAGACTTCCTCCTTGCTTTGGTGTCCATCTCAGCCGTAGCTATGTGGTAGTGGCAAGTCAACTCCCATAAAACGTCATGAGTCACAGCTGACCGATCCTTTATTTTATTCAGTTGATCGGTAGTTGGGAAGAACTCTTGATATGGAACATCACCCAACGGCAAGCCAGAAACCTGCATCATCTCATGCAGTGGTAGTCCGAGTTCCCCATTCTTGGTAAAGAAGGTGTTAGTATCCGGGTTGTAGATCTCGAACAGACAGAGAAAATGACCTACACTAATCTGCAGACCACTCATGGTAGCGCGGATCGGAACCGCCAACCCCAATTCTGCTAATTCTCGCTCCCAACGTTTCAAAACGTAGCGAGTCATTCTAGTCCACCACCATTTGTCTCCAAAATAATGGACCCACCCATAACATCTGAAGCTGTCTCTGGGCAACACCTTTCCTGCTGCCGCTAACCGGTTCTTCACTATGTTGGCTCGCGATGTTGTTTCATTGTGGGGTATATTATCTAGTCCTAAAACACCTGGATGAAGCCCTCGTACGGAAGCTCTCTCACTTGAACCTGGGGTGGCTTCCTTCCCAACAAAACCACAATGAATGTGTTCGTGGTTTTCAGTTAACCTCCAGAACATTTCGCGGTTAACAGATAAATTCCTGAACTTTAACAGCGAGTGGTCCCGAGGAATCAGCGGCAAATATAAGAAGGATGATCCACTTTGATGTAACCATTGTGCGGGCTTGCAGAATGCGACTCTCGGATCCTTTATGGCGTCACCAAACAAGAAATCCGGCTTTCTTATGCATTGGTTTTCATCTCGTTCTGAAATCAGAGGGGTATCGGTGATTATCCGTCGCAGAATACGGCAACTACCTCGCTGAATTAGTTCTCTAGCTCCTTCACTATAATCCGGTTTAAATCGAGGAGCAGATTCTATTAAGGGTAATCCCTCATAAAAAGAATGATTAATACCACTCCGACCCGTAATCGCATCAGCAGGAATGGCAGTGGAAGGAAATTGGACTGATAAAGAAAATATACACATAAATGGTGTAAGGATACTCCTAAAATTATAAAAAAAAAAGCGGTATATCTTACTCTATGAGATATAATCGCTATTTCATAACAGGCGTGACGGTTTGTCATCTCCCACATGTATAAAGGAGATATGCATCGCTATACACGGACATTATAACGGCATATCAAAACCTTTTAACACATGTGGGTTGATATAAAATCGCCCCTGTATGTTCTGAAGTGTGTTTTGTCCAAGCAAAACGAACACTTTTAAGCGTCGATCCCCTCAAAGGAGGATGCCGGCTCTTCTCGAAGGTATCTCAAAGGATACAAACGAGGATCTGCATACAAACACAGGCATATATATATAAAATTGATGAAATACAGTATCTAAATTTGTGAAAGGGTGAAAGAAACCTACCCCCATGCGAGGCGGCAGCAGGGGCAGCCTCCTCAGAGGACTGAGCAGTCGAACGGCTTCGGGAACCCTTGGATTTGCGTGGCGACATACCGAATGTATGATCTACAGTGAAACCCGAAAGGAAAATTAGGGTTTTGAGTATATGATCAACAAGAAATTAAGCCAACACAATCGAAACAACACAGACATGGTCGCAGTTCAACAAAATCAGAATTTGAAAGAAAAGGAGGCGAACAAACCTTTGAAATCTGAAGCAAATCTTCCCAAATCGAAGCCCCACACAAATCAGAAACGAAGAGAAGAAGAAGAGGTGAAGAACTGGTCGAAAATCGTCGGAAAATCGCCTGAAATCGCCCCAGAAATCGCCCAGAAAATCCGACGTGAAAAAAGCCCTGAAAAACCCTAAGTCCCGATTTTATGCTGTCTGTCTCGCTCAGCGCGACAGCAAATGCTGTCTCGCCGAGCGCGACAGCAAATGCTGTCTCGCCGAGCGCGACAGCAAATGCTGTCTCGCCGAGCGCGACAGCAAATGCTGTCTCGCGACAGCAAATGCTGTCTCGCTGAGCGCGACAGCAAATGCTGTCTCGCCGAGCGAGACGGCAAATACCGTCGAGTTGTGTCGCTTCACGAGACAGCAAACACTTTTTTCCATAGAGATCATAAACACGGTCTCACAGCATGAAACAGCAGATATTCTCTTGATCAAAAATCAAATGCGATACAGATGGATACTCCAACGGGTACACGAGTCTAAACTGTTTCCCATACACAATAGGAAGTTCCTGGAGAATATTGATCTGAAAGTTCTTAAGGATAACCTATTGAACTCTCAGTGAACGTGTCAATTCAATGACAAAAGCTGAACCTACAAGAACAAATACCAGCTTCGATTCAAGATCTCGACAACGGTCAAGCGATAAACGCGACACCGGGAGAACATTAGCTATTCTACAAAGAACTGGATAGACTAAAGTCAGAAGAGGTCAAGAGGTTGAAGCCATTTGCAAGTCCTGCTACATGATCTACTCAACCAAGCATTGAATGGATCGTAAGTAAAATCTATCTTATCCAAAGCATCCCAGACTCTTCTATAAAAGAATACGTCTGGAATACTTTGGAGGGGGTATCTGTAGGCGTCAAAAAATGCTAATAGATATCCCAACACAGAAAACCACTCAAAACTGGGAAAATAACCTAAAACCCACAATTTTTGCTGTCTCGCCAGCGAGACAGTCTTTTGCTGTCTCGCCAGCGAGACAGTCTTTTACTGTCGCACCGGTCGAGACAGCATTTGCTGTCGCGCCGGTCGAGACAGCATTTGCTGTCTCGTTCAGCGAGACAGTATTTACTGTCTCGCCAGCGAGACAATAAATTTGCTGTCTACAGCATTGAAATGGTCAAATAACCACCCCAATAACTGCCCTACACGTGTCCATTAACTGCCAAGAGACGTGGGAAACAACGTGGGCGAAAATCAAGCGAATAACTGCCAAAATAACGGAGTTTGAAACGTGGGGAGGCAGTTACAGCAAAACTGCCAATAATATTCGTTGGGCACGACAGCTTTTTACTGTCTCGCTGGGCGCGACAGTAAATGCTGTCTCGCTGGGCGAGACAGCAAATGCTGTCTCGACCAGCAAGACAGTAAAACACTGTCGCGCCGTACTGACTTGTTATCGAGTTGTGTTTTTGCAGTTACAGACCCCTGAGGCTATAAATACCCCCCCTAGGGTCACTTCTGACGGGGATCGAGCATTTGTTAGAGCATTCCAGAGCAGAGAGAGCAGAGATTTCGGTTCCTGGAGCGATTCCTTGACATTCAGGCTTAGACTTGTTTTCAAGAAAAACGACTATCTTACATCGATAAGATATCGTTTTCAATTCTGACTTCGATAACGAAGGAAGAATCATACGCCCCCCTCTCACGATCTGAGATTCGGTGGTCCCCGAACCAAAGCGTTCCCGGCACAGGCAAAGTCCCACAAAAGCAATAGTCGATAAACAACTATTGTGTTATTTTCTTCAAGAGTTGTAATTTTCTTTTGTTGTGTAGAAAAGTCTTATAAAAAGGCTGTTTTCTGTGAATTTATTGTAATCAAAAAGAATATAATGAATTCGACAACAAGTTCAACTTTTGACGAAAACAATACTGTCTCGCGTGGGTGAGACAGTAAAGACTGTCTCGCGTGGGCGAGACAGTAAAAGACTGTCTCGCACAGGCGAGACAGTAAACACTGTCTCGCACGTGCGAGACAGTAAAGACTGTCTCGCACGACGAGACAGTAAAGACTGTCTCGCGCGGCGAGACAGTCCATACTTGTGTTCTTTCTTGACATTTTGGATGACTTCCTTTTGAGCTGTGTTTGGATACCTTTCAGCATTTTTTGACGCCTACAGATACCCCCTCCAAAGTATTCCAGACTCATTCTTTTATAGAGGAGTTCTGGGATACTTTGGATAAGATGGATTTTACTTACGATCCTTTCAATACTTGGTTGAGTAGATCGTGTAAATGACTTCAACTCTTGATCTCTTCTTTCTTTAGCCTATTCAGTTCTTTGTAGAATAGCTAATGTTCTCCCGGTGTCACGTTTATCGCTTGACCGTTGTCGAAATCTTGAATTGAAGTTGGAACTTGTACTGGTGGATTCAGCTTTTATCATCACATTGTATCGGTCTTCATGAGAACACGGATTGTCAGGTTATCCTTAAGAATATTCTGAGTAATATTCTCTAGAAACTTCCTATTAATAGTAGGGAAACAGTTTATACTCGTGTACCTATTGGAGTATTCAGGTTATTCTTAAGAATATTTTGAGTGATATTCTCCAGAAACTACCTGTTAAAATTAAGGAAATAGTTTATACTCGTATACCTATTGGAGTATTCAGGTTATTCTTAAGAATATTTTGAGTGATATTCTCCAGGAACTACCTGTTGAGGATAGGGAAACAGTTTAGACTCGTGTACCTATTGGAGTATTCAGGTCTCTTTTTTGTTGGTAGAGATGAACCCGGAATCGGAGAGGAAGAATTTTATATTCTATCTCCTGGTCTCTTGTTTGTTGGTAGAGATAAACCCAGAATCGGAGAGGAAGAATTTTATATTCTATCTCCTGGTGCAAAGAAAACTCGAAGTGGGATCTCCACCTAGAGAATCTGGATTGGTTTGAATAATCCTAACTGTCATAAGGTTTGATTATCCAATTCAAAAGTTGACCTTTCGTTCGCAAAATGAATCGAAAGGAGATTTGGTTGTGGTCCTAACTGTAGTAAGGTTTGACCAAGTAGGGGTTTAGATGATCCTAACTGTTTAAAGGTTTGATCATTCAATTTGTGGACCTCTCGTTCATGGAAGGAATCGAGAGGGGATGTTGGCTTTGTGGTCCTAACTGTAGGAAGGTTTGACCAAGTGGGGATTTTGAGATGATCCTAACTGTTTAAAGGTTTGATCACTCAATTTGTGGACCTCTCGTTCATGGAACGAATCGAGAGGGGATTTTGTTTGTGGTCCTAACTGTTTAAAGGTTTGACCATGTGATGGTTTGAGACGATCCTAACTGTTTAAAGGTTTGATCGTTCAATGTGTGGACCTCTCGTTCATGGAAGAAATCGAGAGGGGATTTTGGTTTTGGTCCTAACTGTTTAAAGGTTTGACCAGGTGAGAGTTTTGAAACGATCCTAACTGTTTAAAGGTTTGATCGAATGAGAACTTGAGACGATCCTAACTATTTAAAGGTTTGATCGTTCAATTTGTGGACCTCTCGTTCATGGAACGAATCGAGAGGGGATTTTTGGTTTTGGTCCTAACTGTTTAAAGGTTTGACCAAAGGAACAGTGGGAGTGTGAGTACAAATCATAACGAAAGTGTAGTGTTTCAGGTTATCCCTAAGAATATTTTATTTAACATTCTTCCGGGAACTTCCCGTTACATAAATTACCGACCCCCAGTTTTCTTTGTAAAACTGGGTATAACGAGGAGTACGTCATTATCATTCGCATGTTCGGGTTATCCTTAAGAATATAAGATTCTCTAGGAACTTCCCGTTACATAAATCATCCACCCTCAGCTTCCTTTGTGAGGCCGGGTTGTATTTAGTTGGATGACCGAGAAACAGTTTATACTCATATACTCTTTGGAGTGACATGGAGAAGCAGTTTATACTCGTGCATCCGATTGGAGTAGGATGCGTCCTCATTTGGCTTGTTTTTGCCATTATGACGCCAGAATCAATTAAGGCTTGGATCTTATTTTTGAGTCCGAAGCAAATATTAGTGGGATGAAGAACCCTTCTGTGGTATGCGCAGTAGTTTGGATCCGTAACCATCTGAGCACCCTCTTGATCTTTAATAGGTGGCAGCTCGATTTTGTCGTTGGTCAGGAGGTATTTCAAAATGGTTGGAGCTTCATCATCTTCGAAGGAATACTCCTTTTGGAACCTCGTATCGAGAGTCGCATTCCCAGTGATTGCAGACGTTGTCGGTTGGCTCCTCTCAGTTTTCTTCCTTTTAAGAAAATATTCAGCTTGTTCACCGCGCATTTTCAAATCCTTCCAAGTTTTGGATGGTACGACCCCCAGGACTTCCAGGACATCGATGGAAAGATTGTTGTGGCATGTCTGCAAGATGAATTCCTCTGTGACAGGATCTCTGCAATTCATTGCCTTGTTACGGAAGCGTTTGATAAAACTATCGACTGACTCTCCGTCATTTTGCTTTTCATCTAAAAGGGTTCCGATTGACACTTCGGTATCATCATCGAAGAAGTTGCTGAGGAACAAACTTTCCATGTCATCCCAACAGTTGATGCTCCCTGGTTTGAGGCGTCGATACCAATCGAAGGCGGGTCCACAAAGGGTGCCAACGAATGACCGGACCATTAAAGCCTCATTTCCAGATATCATGCCCAAATGTGACTTGAAATAAATCAAGTGCTGAATAGGCGAGCTCTTTCCTTCAAATGGTGTGAAGTTAATCAGATTGAATTTTGTCGGGTATGGAATTGAATTCCATTCTCTTGGATAAGGACATGGAATACCCGTTTTCTTCACCTCTTGAGCCGTCATCAAAGTATTGACTTTGTTTTCAAGCTCCTTCATTCTCTCATTATCATCTTCATTCGAAGGACATTGAGGAGAATGAGTTTGATCACCCACTGTAAGAGGTGCCATCGAACCACCCCCAATGTCATTGCTGGGAGAATCCGTTAAACCACCCCCAGCGTTATTGCTTTTGGGAGGTGTATCAGCCACGATGACTTCATCCACTTCCGGACCACTGTCGTCTATGACATTCTGAGCGTAGCGATTGGATTCAGCTCGTTGGCTGGACTCAGGAGGTTGAGGCCGTTGAGCTAACAGTTCTTTCATTTGTTTGATGGCTGACTCCATCTCTGTTTTCATTTCAGCCCTAATTTCTTCACGCTGTCTGGCTAGGGCTTCTTGAAGTATTTGAGTGAACTGATCAGTGGTGATCATGAACACTTCTCTGGCTTGTCCTACGCTAGACATCGTATCGTCCGAAGCAATTGCAGAACAAGTGTCTGAGAGCTCATCCTCTGATGACATTCCTTCATGTATTCTCTTGACTTTTCTTCCCAGGGAAAAGTCAGGATTTGAATGTCGCATAGATTTTCCTTTATCAGCCATGTTGATGGTGACTTCAGGGAATTCATCCTCTTGAGCAGCAAGCTTCTTGTGGAAATGTCTCAGCTTGGGCTTTGACATTTCGGTTCTAATGAGTCGTGTACAGGAACAATGAGAGTTTATTTCCTGAACAGTTCTCTTTCGTGTTTTGTTCATACCCCCAGCTTGATAGTACGATTCATCGGTATGATTGCCGAAAAATTTTATCGTCTGTTGGTATGACCTCTCAGGTATGACGGTACCTTTTGGTGAACACGTCTCCTTCTGAGGGTGTAAAACCTTGTTGGCATTCTCGGGACGATTTATTACTGTCCTTGAGCGATCCAAGGTTATGTCAAGAGTCACACGTTTAGAACCACCCCCTTGTGGGTATGGAATCTTCACGGGCTCCGAATGTTGGTTTTGTACAACTCCAGACTTTGGGATCCAAACTTTGCAGAGTTTTGGTGGTTCTTTGGTTACCGTTTCTTTCTTCCCTTTGATCCTTTGTTGTAAGAGAGCACTGGCATGAGCAGTCTTTGCACGACGCTTTTGTATGCGTTCTTTGAGGGTTGAGCGAGCCCTTTTGACAAGAGTCCATTCATCCGTCGTTGGTTTAGTAGAGACATGAGTGATTGCTTGCTGAGACAACTGACTCACTCGATGCCTCCTCGACTCTAAGTCCGCATGATAACGAACTCCGTCGGTTTGTTCCAAGGCTTTAGCCATTTGACGAGCGTGGCGCTGACGTTGTCTCTGGCGAGCCCTTTTTGTCAATGCCAATGGGATTTGATTCCATGACTCTTTAACTGGAGAAGAGTCATTGTGAGCAGAGATGTTGCGAGTAGAATTCTCAGCAACAATTGGACGAGAGCCTTCATCTGTAGCATTTGACAATCTAAAAAGCTTCAACGAAGATGAAGTCTTCCTGCATTTGCGAGGCGAGGAAAACTTTGCAAATGAGGATGACAAATATTCCTCAAACTTCGTTTGGTTGAACTCATACTCGACCGCTGATTCAATTGGGATCTTGATGATCGGCTGCGACACGACGGTCTCGGCAGCGAGACCGTTGGCTCCCACTGTGGTCGCCAGTTTGTTTTCGCCAAAAGTTGATCTTGTTGTCGAATTCATTATATCTTCGGTCGATTACAATAAATTCAAAGAAAACAGCCTTTTTATAAGACTCTTTTACACAACAAAAATGAAGATTACAACTCTTGAGAAAATAAACGCAGGATCGTTGTTTGGATCGCTGCTTGTGTGGGATCTTTGCCTGTGCCGGGAGCGCTTTAGCTCGTTGACCACCGAATCACAGATTCTGATTGAATCGTGAGGGGGCTTATGATTCTTCCTTCGTTATCGAAGTGAGAATATGAAACGATATCTTATCGGAGTAAGATAGTCGTTCTTCTTGAAATCAAGTCAAAGCTTGAATGTCAAGGAATCACTCCAGGAACTGAAATCTCTGCTCTCTCTGCTCTGGAATGTGCTCTCTGGTCAGCCTTGGATCGTCCTTGTGCCAACCTCCTCCAAAAAATCGATTTCGGGGGGTATTTATAGCCCCGGGACAAAACTGTCTTCCGAGACAGTGTTTGCTGTCTCGCTAGTCGAGACAGTGTTTGCTGTCTCGCCCAGCGAGACAGTGTTTGCTGTCTCGCCCAGTGAGACAGCAAATTTGCTGTCTCGCCCGGCGAGACAGTAAAACAGTGTCTCGGAAATCTTTAACTGCCTGACAGTTTCTTGTAACTGCCTTCCCACGTTTTGAAATTCCATTATTCTGGCAGTTATCAACGTGATTCTCGCCCACGACGTTCCCCACGTTCTCGAATAGTTAGTGGCCACGTGTCGGCAGTTTCACAAAGCGGTTTTGACCTTCTGAGAGCTGTCTCGCCTGCGAGACAGTAAATGCTGTCTCGCATGGCGAGACAGTAAATACTATCTCGCGTGGGCGAGACAGTAAAAGACTGTCTCGCACAGGCGAGACAGTAAACACTGTCTCGCACGTGCGAGACAGTAAAGACTGTCTCGCACGGCGAGACAGTAAAGACTGTCTCGCGCGGCGAGACAGTCCATACTTGTGTTCTTTCTTGACATTTTGGATGACTTCCTTTTGAGCTGTGTTTGGATACCTTTCAGCATTTTTTGACGCCTACAGTGTGTTTGATAAAATGCTTCAAAAAGATTTTTAGTTGATTTTTAATATTTAATAAGGATTATGTGTATTAAATTGAATTTGTTTGATGCATATTACATGTTTGACTAAATGCTTTAAGAAGTTTTTTGGTCAATTTGTATCATTCATAAAGATTATATAGCAAGTCGCCAATCGCCAATGGAGTTTATGAATGATATAGAACTCATAATGAGTTATATGTTGTTTTGAAAGGGCTATAACCCTTTATGATACATTATAGCTCTTATGATATATTGTAGTTTCATGTATGAGAAGCATAGCTCTTTAATGAAAAAACGTAGCTCTTTATGGATAAAATATTAGCTTTTTATGAGAAATGTATAGTTGTATATACTTTCCAAAAATCAAAAAATTGAGAATGAACCTCTAGTCGACATGAATGATTGATCAAACAACATATTGTATACATCACCAAACGTTTACATTGCTCAAGAAAAAAAACTGATTTGATCTATTTTACTAAGTTTTATAATTTTTAGAGACCATAAATAGCTATACTTTATCAGTAAAGAGCTATACTAATATCAAAAAGAGCTATACTTTTGCATAAAGAGCTATACTTTTATTATAAGGTGCTACACTTTAGTATAAAGAGCTATACTTTTCTAAAAAAAATAGAAAATTAAGAGTGGACCTCTCGTCGACATGAATAATTGATCAAACAACACATTATATACATCATCACATGTTTACATTGCTCACAAAAAACTGATTTGATTTATTCCGCTAAGTTTCAGAATTTCTAGAGACTACAAAGAGTTACATTTTATCAATAAAGAGCTATACTATAGTCATAAAGAGCTATGCTTTTATGATAAGGTGCTACACTTTAATATAAAGAACTATAATTTTCTAAAAATGGAAAATTGAGAGTGGATCTCTCGTCGACATGAATAGTTGATCAAACAACACATTGTATATATCATGACACATTTACATTGCTCACAAAAAAAACTAATTTGATTTATTCCACTAAGTTTCAGAATTTTCAGAGGGCATAAAGAGATACACTTTATTAGTAAAGAGCTATACTACGGTCATAAAGACCTATACTTTTGCATAAAGGGCTATACTTTCATGATAAGGTGCTACACTTTAGTATAAAGAGCTATACTTTTTCAAAAGCTGAAAAATTGAGAGTGGACCTCTCGTCAACATGAATAATTGATCAAACAACACATTGTATATATCATCACACGTTTACATTGCTCACAAAAAAACTGATTTGATTTATTGCGCTAAGTTTTAGAGTTCAGAGGCCATAAAGAGCTACACTTTATCAGTAAATAGCTATACTTTGACATAAAGAGCTATACTTTCATGATAAGGTGTTACACTTTAGTATAAAAAACTATATTTTCCCAAAAACTGAAAAATTGAGAGTGGACCCCTCGTCAACATGAATAATTGATCAAACAACACATTGTATACATAATCACACGTTTACATTGCTCAGAAAAAATTGATTTGATTTATTCTGCTAAGTTTCAGAATCTTCAAAGGCCATAAAGAGCTACACTTTATCAAAATAGAGCTATTCTACAGTCATAATGAACTATACTTTGGCATAAAGAGCTATACTTTAATGATAAGGTGCTACACTTTAGTAAGAGCTATAATTTTTTTTAAAACTGAAAAATTGAGAGTGGACCTCTCGTCAACATGAATAATTGATCAAACAACACATTGTATACATCATCACACGTGTACATTTCTTAGAAAAAAAAACTGATTTGATTTGGTGTAGAGGCGGTCCAAGACAGTGGTTCGCTGGAGCATTTAGGGCTCTGTGGAGAGAAAAGACGTCGTTGTCTTCAAGTCTTCAGCTTGAACAGCTCTGAGGAATTCATGCTCGTCGCTTGACCCACATTCCCACTTACCCCCCTTCCGCCGCCACTACCGGAGCTCCGCCTCGAAGCATGATAAGGCCGATGGGTATTTTGCGCCGAGAGAGAGTCTAAGGAGTGGGGGAGATGAGAGTCTGAATTCATGTTGGTCGCTTCTAGATTTTGACTTTGTGAAATGAATGAAGGAAAAAATGAGAGAGAGAGAGAGAGAGAGAGAGAGAGAGAGAGAGAGGTTTATTTGGGGAAGAAGGTTAATTTTGAAATTTTGTATTTATTGGGAAATAGAGTATAAGGATTGAGGATATTGTATAGATTGGGTTTTAAAATAGCGGTTTGGGGCATATTAGGTTTATAAGTGTTCATAAAAGTTGATGGGTTTTTAAATAAGTTGGGATAAAACTTTGGGTTAAAAGACAAAAACCCCTTATTAAAATTACATTTTTAACCTTTCAATTACAATTGAAAAAGAAGGCTTATTGACCACCCATCCAACTTGGCATCACCATCAATTGGTTTTTATATAGTAGTATAGATATGACATATACCATATTCACTCAAAGGCTCAGATTACAAAACAGCACAAGAATGAAGTCAACTCTCAACGAAATAATTATGAGATCTAACATAAGCAGAACCCCTAAGCTCCAGCAGAGCCCCCTTCAAGAAGAGCGCGTGTGATACTACAAAACTGTGTACACCGTCTGCAGAAGATGATGTGGTAGATGAATATTTCTCAAATGTTGATGATGCTGTGTGGGAAGACTTGAAACTTCCTGGAAGACGTAACTCAAATTTCCTATCAAAACTATGATGAACTTTGTACTTCAATGATCTTGACTAGTTTGTGATGGCATAACATAAAGGATTAGTTGCAGTTACATCCGTGTACTATGGTTATGTTGCCACATGTATATCCTAAATTGGAGACAGGGAAAAAAAAATTGTAACTGGCTACACCCTCATAGTGCAAGGGGCATCGTCACATGATTTCCACATGATATCTCAGCGGAACAAAAGAAATGTTACAGTCTGGGGTTGTGGGTGAGATGTTGATAAAATAGTGTGGAAAATGTAAATGCCTACACCCTCATAGTACAAGGGGTGTATCTGTAATCAACCATAAAATAAGACCATCACATTGTTTTCATATCTAACAATGCTGAATTATGGCATGCGTTCGAAGTCCCTGTTTGCTGCTGCCATGTGTTCGAAGTCCCTATTTGCTTTATATGAATCGATATGCTGAATTATGGCAGCAAATAAAAGTATTCTTTATAGAGAGATTAGACTTGCATTGTGATTTTTCAGCTTTGATGTGATTCATATGAAGAACTTATACTCATTTATGCATGTATCACATGGACACGACTGAAAATGCAAGTAGAGACAAGCAAAACAACAGCATAAAACCGACGGTGGACTCGATTGGCTACAAATCAATTTCTATGAAACCACCTGTACAATTGACAGAAAGATCTTCAACATGAAAAGAACAAAAATAGAGTTAATTAAAAAAAGGCAATAGAGTAAAGAAAAGGACATCATATGATCAACATGACTGATATGTACAAGGAAATTCCAGGGAGACTAGATATTAGCGCGCACCTGAGGCGATAGGCCTCAGCAACACAAGTCATTACAAATACAAGCTACTATTAGTTACAATAACACACACAGGGCAAGGGGAAAACTAGAATCCAAAACACTCTTTCATGATGCTCCCTCAACTTTTGCAAAGTATTGTTGAGCACAATCATACTTTACATGCCAAAATCAATCGATCCTGTTACAAAAAGAAGAACTCGTTTTGAATAGACCCCCTATACTATCACCAAATTGCAGACATACCCCTGTACCATCGCCCAAATGCAGATGAACCCCTATAGTTCTATTGTTGCAGACAGAACCCTGAGTGAAAAGTTGGCTCTTTTTTTTGACACAGAGACCTTCTCAGGGAAGAAGAGTCAAAAAGTTCGGTCAGGGGTCTATTTGCAACTGAACAATATACAGAGGTCTATTTGCAATTGACCTAAAGAAACCAGCGTACAGGCTGAAACTGGAGGATTTGTGGCGGTCAATGACCAAAACCGAGCAAGTAGTCGTCACTCACCCTTGTGAACTGTTGCCGCAAATGAGAAAACCCTTTTAACTGAGAATTGATGACATGACCAATTATTTCTTCTAATCATCAGAGGTTGACCTTCGTGTGATTTCACAAATATCCCGTTGCTCTTCAAGATATAACTGTAGTCTGGAAAAAAAAAATTAACCGTACAACATACAAATGCAAACCTTCTACCAATGGAAACACCAAGTCAAGAAAATTTCCCGTATCTTCTCAAATAGTTACCAGTTATTCATATGAATTGTGGCTGCTTCATGGGAGGCAAGGAATATTGTTTATTCACTGTCATCTCACTTTGCAAAAGCCTTCTGCCCTCTGAAATCTAGGTGAAATAAGGTGTAAGCAGCTATCTAGTCTCCCAGTTTGTGCTGTAACTCATTCTTCATTCTCAGAGTCAGATTTTCCGTAGATTACATCAATATAATGTTCAACTGCTCTCATAGTGAGACCTGGAAATCTATGAGGACCAGTTGGGTGCAAATCGATTTTAATGAATGGCCAATTCATTCTCTGTGCAGCATCACATTCCTCCATTCCATCTCCGATCACACAAAAACGGACAGCTGGACCTCCAAAACGTTCCTTAATCCGTTTGAAACAATGGAGCTTTCCCACTTCCCACGAGCTATAGACTGAAAATAAACTGCATAAGTTAGGAATGACAAATAATTTGAATTTTTCAAATTATAGATCATTTTGAAATATTGCAGGATAACATTGTCCATTAGATCAAATCAAGATAGTTAAAATGGAGGAGTGCTTTTGGAGTCTTAGGTGATCGTTGATTGTAGAATAGCTTTGAGACTGAATGAAAAACTTCTATAGAAAAGTTATAAGACCAACTATGCCTTTTTTTGTGTTTAACCACAGGTGTCTCCACCTGCTTGAGGCTGGTGGCTACCCCTCCCAACAAGTGCCGCTTCTAGGTCTTGAACTCTTGCCAAAAGGCAGAAGCCCGCCTGGGGACCAGCTTGCCTACCACTGGGCCTATAACTAGTTGGTATAAGACCAACAATGCTTTATGGATCATAATGTTGGGCAATTAAAGAACTTATGTGTAAAATGAGTGTTGTAGAAATGAGAACGTTACAATGATTGGGTATACACTAAAAGATCGGATAAGAAATGAGTACGGTTGTAGGAGATTAGAAGTTGATCCCATTAGGAATAAAATGAGAGAATTAGTTGAGATGGTTTGGTCATGTACAATGGAAACGTGATAAAAGCAAAGAACTCTAGAGGTAATGTTATAGTACACGAGGCAAAGAGATAATGTTAGGGGACATGATAATATTATAGTTAATGAGGCAAAGAGATCTAGAGGTAGACCTCAAAGAATATGGTGAGAAGCAATTAAAAAGCATATAATAATAGCTAAAATAACAAAATAGATGACCCAAAATAGAACCGAATGGAAGAATAGGATTCATGTAGCCGATCCCAAAATTTTGGGACAAAGGCTAAGTTGTTGTTGTTCTTGTCGTGGTTGTTGTTTTAAATAATGTAGGAACGAACGGCAAGAAGTTTTATGCAAGAAAGGGTCTTTAAAACATTTCATTGGGGCTACAAAACAATTGCATCTTAAGGCAATAATTCATAAATTCTTTATAATTAGCAAATAATCAACGTCTTGTCCCCCAAAGAATATAAGGCTTACAGCTAAACTGTTAAAGCCGCCATCTTAAGGGAAGCTTGATGTGGGGTGCTTCATACAACTAAATGTTAAAAACTAGAACATGACATGAACAGAGAACTAAGGACATAAAATAAGAAAAGAGAATACAATGGGCAAGTAAACAAAAATAGCCAGAGAAAAAAGCTGACCATTGTCATGTAAAATTAAGTCATCCAACCGAAAGAGCAAGCACTTGACAAGACTAGGAATTAAGGATCCGGAAGTAACTAAGACATTAATGTGATGGCATTTCCTCGAAGACATAGCGCTTTCAGATATAATATTATCAGAAACCGCTTTATTTTTGCCAGAAATCTGCTCCAAAAGGGCACGCCCTACAATAGATATAGATATACTATTAATTCAATTTGTGCAAATCAAGAACCATTGTTACCGAACTACAAATTGTCTACTAAATATACATGATTATGGTGGTTCAAGACGTAAACCCAAAAAACATAAGACGTAATAAAGTTGAATCCCAGAGATACTTTGACAGGTAGAATTTAAGCAAACAAATAAAGAAGTTAATATGAAGTGTCGCATACGAAACGAAGTACAAGCTTCTTCTTCTTCTTCCTTCTCTCTCTCTCTCTCTCTCTCTCTCTCTCTCTCTCTCTGTGTGTGTGTGTGTGTTTGCGTGATTATAATCAGTTTTCCAGTACTACCTCTGGCAAGACTCTAAACCTGATACAAGTGGGATTGAGAACCCACAATGTGTTACCAGTTACAATTGTAACACCTCCTCTAGTACGCAGGAATGAGTGGGAGTGGGATGTCAATTCCCACTTCTCATTCATTCGTACTAGACACGACAAGTTTCAGAAAGTTAGGTATCATATTCCCACTCTCATCAATTTCCATATTTTACGAAAATGGGCATCCCAACGAGTTGTCAAGGAATGGCCATTCCCAGTTAAGTGGGAATCAAAAAGTACTTAACTTTCAAATATGTTCATTACCGCTTCATTTTCTAATTGCGCCCAAACATGAGAAACGGAATGCGCATTTCATTCCCACTTATTTCAGTCCATTCTCACTTCACTCAATTCCCAAACAAGGTGTAAGAGATTTTTCTAGTGTAGTACACTGGCAATCCATTCACTTAAGAGGTACCACAACTGCACATTCATAGTTTGTACATTATCAAGCAGCTGGCTGTCGGGAGAATAAATATATACCAGGACAAAGCTTTTTCCAAAGTTTTTATAGAGCACTTCTAGCGACACTCGCCCAATTCGAGTGTCGCTTTCACTCTCTATTAGGATGGGGCATGTGTCTAATAAACTTAACTTATCCCAAAAGTTAGATTTTGAACCCAACACCCTCCTTTCATTTTTGAGAAAGTGTACAAGGACACTTGCCCAAGGCAAGTGTCCTTAGACCTTCTCAGCTTTATATAAATACTATTTGTGTGCTTGTTATAGAACCTCTTCAGCAAGGAAAACAAAAAGCTAACAGATCAGGAGACTCGTACGATATTCACCTTGTACTGAAGGTCAACTTCATGTGACTAGATAACTAATATAATCTTCGTACTCTATACATGAATTCCATATCAAGTTCCCAATAATCTAACCGAAATTAACAACAACAGTATTCACTGCATTTCTTCATTTTCTTCATCCAATGATAGTTAATTTTCTCCCAAAAATTATAGGTTTTCTGTACAATCTTCACTCAAGTATTAATACCTGGAATTTAAAAAGTAAATAAATTATTCATCTTTTGACGTGGCAACTTAAACAACAGCATAGACTACAAAGACATAATGTAAGAACAATAATTTAAACATGTTAGGAGTATATGAAAGCTATTACCTTCTTGTAAAAAGTCAGACATTATTAAAATTGACAATAATATAACTCTTGTAAAAGGCATATCCCTTGCCGCCCATTTTTTTTCTTGGAGATGAACACAAGGTGGAAAAGTTGGAAACTTGTTTGAAACACTATGTTTAATGTATAAGTAGCACCATTATGTGAAGATTAACGTGTGAGATAGAAAACTTGTTAGTACTAGAACTTCCACTCATGACATCAAAATATAATAAGCAAATACCTCAATACCCTATTCTGAGTGATATTGTACCTGAAGAAAGCCATTCATCAGTATAATTATCCGTGAGATTATAAAGGTCATCCCAATATTTCATCATTTCTTGGTCAAGTACATTTTGTAAACCCTGCAGTGAGCGAGATAACAAGTTATTCCTCTAAGTAATACCCAATGTTAAAAAAACTTAGATAAAAAATGGATTTTGATGTATATGAGGCATCAGTGAGAAGGAAAGAACTTTGTTTCAGGACAAGCAGGATAGTTATGATACACTATTCATATAAGACACTAGAGTTATTATAATTTAACAGGGCAAACATAAAAGCTAATTGCATGTGTCAGTTATAGTGCATATGATTGGGTCTTGATTTGTCATGTTTATAACCAAAATGCATTACATGATACTTTTTGAACCCTTCTAACTTGATTCATTGATATGTCTAGTAAGCATTGGGAATTTTGTTCAATTTCTAAACAAATGAATCTGAGCTTTCTTTTTTAGCATCTATAGGCACAAAATGAATAATCGGAGAGCATGTTTTTAGATCTACGGTTTGGAGTATACAAATCACTAATTGCTGATCCAATTTTTTTACCGTGACTTAAACACTTGTAAACCTACAGTGAATGTTATTGTGTTTTAAACGTTCTAGACTATAAATACAAATGACTTGCTACTCTCAATTGTCCATTTTCTTCATGTTAATTTCAAATGATCATTTTGTCAATACATATGTGAAGGGAAGAAACATTAAAAATGTTTGAATATTTAATCTATATCAGCACCTTTGAATATTTTTCTGCAATGGCACGATGTCTATATGCAAGTTTCCTCTTGTTGGCATCATCATAAGGAGAAGTAAAGCCATCTTTGCTGAAATCATAATCTGCAAGGTTCTTCCCATCATCATATTTCCTCAAACCACTGAGAGAAGGTTCATTGTAGTTCTCAATCTGTTTCATGTCATTAAAAACCCTAAGAAACATCAGTTCCACAAAACAAAAATAATCTGCACACATAGTTTATGTATTCAACTTGAAGTATGCTTACACAACCAAGGTTAAAATTAGTGTTTGACCAAGCTAGTATTTAGACAGTGAAAGAAGCTGCTACAACACCATTTGCCTATTACTTAGGCCATTGTAACCAAGGGCTCAATATATGAGCCATACAAATTGACACAAACAAAATCCAGAAGTTTTAGCAAGAAAAGAAAACAACTTATATGTGATCAGTAGAGAACTTTGTGCCAAAACCTACTTGCTCATAGAAGAAATACTTGTCACAAACTTGTAGGATATGGTCTTCCCAATATGTCCCAATTTCTTTTCCCTTTCTTGAATCTTTCGAACCATTAAACGCATTTGCAAATGTCCCATCCAACAAAGATTTTAACAATATAAGTGTCTCGTCCATGTCCCATATGTAGACATTGGTTTCCCAATGCTTTTCCGCAACTAAAGGTGATTTGTCATTTTGATGTAGAGCTGAATTACCAGACAATGATAAATCCATCAGGCAAGTCTATGCCAATGCTAAAAAATTATGCACCAGATCCACAGACGATCCAGATCCAGATGTCGAGTGTAAAGAGCTATCAACAGCAGCAACACTGGAAAAAGAAACACTGGGAATAGAAACAGAGGTATGTCAATTAAAGAAAACTAATCAATAAAAAGCAACCATCTCAGCTAGACTAAGAAGGAAATACCATAAGCTTACAGTATATGCCTCACATTTATAGACCTACAAACTTGTACCAGAAGTGTCTCCATTCTAAATTCTTATTGTAACTTTTGATCCACTTGAAATCAAATTTAGATACAACATCCAAAGAACTTGATTTTTTATTAATAAATATCTCATTAAGAAGTTATGAAAATTTAAATGCTATGGCCTGTGAACAAGTTGATAAAAATGTATGTTATTAATTACTAAATTTTTACTACTTCTAATAGTTATATTCTTTATTAATAATTGGTTCAACTTTCTTAGGCTGTGTTTGGGAACTTGGATTTGGGCCCTGGATTTAAAATCTAGGGTATTTCAAATCTAAATCTCTAGTTTGGACTCTAAGTTGGGCTGAGATTTCAAATCAAATTATTTTAGAGAGATGAATTTGAAAGCCCAAATACACATATTTCAAATCTCACCCTGCCCCTTGGTATTTACCAAATCCCGACCGGACTCCTCTCTCTCATTTCTTAATCCCGATCCCGACTCTCAAGTTCTCTCTCAACGCAGGTAACCTCTATCTCTCCTCTCTCCCCTTCTCCTCTCTCGTCGAAACCCTAGATCTGATCTAGGGTTTAGGTCTCCCCCTCTTTCTCTCTCTCCCCCTTCCATCGAAACCCTAAATCTGACCTAGGGTTTAGGTCATGATCTTCGCGGCTAAAACCCTAGATCAGAGCTAATACTCTCGATGTGACCTCCATTCATGGTGGTTTATGTTATCCGAACAATATTTTTAACCGATTATTTCTAATTTTTTGATGATTTCATTATGAATGTATTAGGGTTTGGTGATTTTGATGGATTCTTAATAGCTAATTCGAGCAAGGAGTGATTCTCTCATCTCAAAGGTACAACTTTTATTAAGGTATGTTATCCGAACAATATTTTCCTCCTTTTTTCTTAGATTCTGACGAACTTATCTTTTTGACGTTTCAAGATATGTTGTTTTTCTGTTGCTACTACTAAAATAGTTATGAAAATTTTCAAACTTCAAGTTAAGAAGGAAAGCATCTTTTTCCTTTGTTTCCCTTTCGATGATTGCTTGATGATTCTGGGATTATTTGAATGTTACAGGGAATGTTTAGAATTTGATTTGTGTGATAAATTATGTTCAAATTAGTGATTAAAATATTTTTTTCCATGAAACAAGTTTAGAATTGTGAATTCTTAAACCATGTGGAAGATGATTGTAGAGTACAATTGAATGTGAAGTTCCATGAAAGTGTGAAACAAACCTAAATTCAGTTGATTCAAGAGTGGTCTTATTGCACACTCTGTAGTCTGTAATATTCCACATCAAATGATGCTCAAAATTTGCATATGAAATGAAAGAAAAAATTGTTTCTTTCATCTTGAAATATCACATCCTCCTTTGTTTGTTTCAAAATATGTCATTGGTGTGTTTAAAAGCTATTTGACCCTTTTAGTAAGATTTTACGGTAGCCTGCCCTGAACTATATACCTATACACGATAAAATCCCTCGCCTCCTCTTTTTTTTTTGTGTGTGTTTTTTTTAATATTGTGGAAGGTCCTCTTTTTATGCACCTGTCTATGCAATGAACACTTCGCCTTCTCCCTTTTGCTCCCCTTATACTATCCCATTGCCGACCAAGCTCCTCTTAGCTTTTTGTCTGCTAAAGCAAAATATTCTTCCTGTCTGGCACAAAATATGACCATAGAATTAGCAGATAAGTTGTGCCTTATTGTTGTCTGTCAAAAACAGTCTGAATACAGAAGCCTCCACTTTCATGGAACAATATGTGATTGGACAAGTTACTTTCGGAATTGGTTGTCTAAACAATGTCTATAATACTAAAATAGGAATTAGAGTGTAATTGCTTTGACTTTGTTATTTTTTGGTACAAGCTGCAGCATTGCAAGCTCTAGTATATTCTTAAGTATACATCAAAGTTACATGTTTTTTGTTGATTAAACTTGATAGGTTTGGATATGGTTGCCTTTTAATTTGGATTGTCACTCCTTTTAATGTGATAGGTTAAAAATGATAAATGATGGAAGAGATTCAAGGATCCAACATAAACGTACAAGGGAAGAACATAAACATACAAGGGAAGAATTTGAGAGGAGAGAGCACGAGGAGGAAATTATTATGGTAGTGGTCTGTTTTATAGTTGCTACCATTGGTGTTTGGTACTATACAAAGTACATGTTAAAGGAGAGTTCAAGAACACATGAAGAAGAGGATGAAAGGACATACATTAGAAAGTCTTGGATTCAAACTCTTATTTGTAATGCAAATAACTGTATTGAACAACTAAGAATGAATCCTCAAGCTTTTAAGAGGTTATGTGATGTTCTATGTACTAGAGGAGGATTATTAGCAACAAGAAATGTCACGATTGAAGAAATTGTCGCTATGTTTTTGCATACTTTAGCTCATAATGTAAAAAATAGGACAAGCAAAACAGATTTTTATCGTTTAAATGAAACAATTAGTCGGCAGTTTCACAAAGTACTTCAAGCAGTTATGAAGATAGGAAGTCTCTATATTAAACAAGAATATACAAATCCTAATGAGAGAGACATGGAGAAGTGGAAATTGTTTGAGGTAACTATAGATTCTTTTATTAAGGTTTTCATGTTTAATACTTTGGTTTTATAGAACTAATTGTAAGGTTGTGCAATTTTAGGATGCTATTGGGGCACTTGATGGGACTCATATCCAATTAACTATTCCTTTAAAAGATCAAAGTAGATATCGAAATAGAAAAGGAGAGAACAGTACAAATGTACTTGGTGTTTGTGATGTCAATTTGAGATTTTCATGTGCTACCTGGTTGGGAGGGGTCAACTTCAGATTCTCGTGTTTTGCATGATGTTTTGCATTGGCCCAATGACTTGAAACTTCCCTCAAGTAGGAATATAATCTTTTTAATTATTATATATGTATTACTTCCTAGTTTTTACATTGGTGTGACTAAAGATTTTAATTTTGTAGATTAATACTTTCTTGTGGATGTTGGGTATACAAATGGGCTGGGGTTTTTGGCAACCTTATAGAGGGACTCGTTATCATATAAAGTCTTGGAGAGAAAATGGTCTAAGAAACTACAAAGAGTTATTTAACCAACGTTATTCCTCTGTTAGAAACACAATTGAGAGGGCATTCGGATTGCTAAAAAAGCGATGGGCTATATTACGGACAGCTAGCTTTTATACTGTTAAGACTCAAATTAGGATCATTAATGCATGTTGCATTCTTCACAACTTTTTACGTGAAGAGATGAATGAAGACGACTTGTTGAATGATGAGGATCGAGAATTAGAAGATGGTCCTGTTTAGAAATTAAGAATGTAGATGAGGAGTGTATCATCACTGTGAGAGTTATAGTTATAGATGAATGGGGCAATTTTAGAGATGATTTAGCTATGCAAATGTGGGATGAATACCGACTTTGAGATACTTTGCTTTTCTTGTATAATATTTTTGAGAAAATTGCATTAGTTTTGCATTTTGAGAGAACTTTTCTATAGCTATAGATTAAGTATGGGTTAAAGTAGTGTATTATTTGTGAGGATCACTCCTTGGTCCTCGATGAAAAATATGATCTTGGCCTTTCTCAGTATATCCTGAGTTTTTCAATTGATGTAACTATTCTTTCAAGTCAAAGTAAACAAATATTGTCATATGTTGTTGTATTGTTCACTTCTGCTTTGTTTTTGTAAACATTGTTTCAAGTCAATGTTTGTTTGTTCGTATATGTATCGTATATACATGTTAGGAAAAAATGTATCATCTTAACTGATGCTTTTGAAGCAACGGGAAAGGATCTGATGCAAAATATATCTGGCTTTTTAAGCAACCATGACAGACAATTTTCTCATTGACAACATTAATACTGAAATATGTGAATTGACAAAAAGATAAAACATGAAAGATCATATATTACAAGTTTTCAAAGAAGTCAAAAGAAAATAATCTGCTCTGCTCTTATAGATGAAAGCTAGCAACTATTATATAATCCAGCCTAATATTCAAAACTGCATGGGATAAATATTTCATCGACAAGAAGATATTGTACCAATTATTGACCATAAAATAACCAGGATAAGCATGGCTGTTAGCTTTTAGGACACGTCAAAATCAGAACTGGTACGTACAAGTTTAAAAAAATGGAAACTCTAGCTTCCAATTTTACATGTAACCCGGATAAAATTCTCAAACTATGCTCGTATCCTTTGTTTGCTAGCAATGTTGCTTGTTATTGTTACTGTCACCAAAGTGAATTTTTCTTATGATGCGAATGTAATGATTTTTTTTTTCACCTAGTTCTTTATGCTCAATAGCATAGCATAGTTTTGACTTAAGTTTGGGTTTGAAGCAAAAGTTGAAAAAAAAGGAAGTGGGACCTTTGAATATCCTGGCAAGCATCAAGCTTCAATATTGATTTCTAGGTTAACATGAGACCTATTAACCTAGTGAACCTCAATTTTTTTTCCCTACTAAAATTTAGATGTAGGTTATATTCTGTGTTTGATTTAAGAGGAGGGATGATGGGTTGAGGATAATCCTATTTTGAAAAGGGTTTGGCATGCCTTGCATTGTGGTCTCTTCAATCTTTTTTCTCATAATAAGTGGCTAATTCTTTATTACTCATTCTGTGTCATTCACTTTGGCATGTATTAGGATGACAAAGAAAGGGAAAGAAGTTGCATCTCAGTCGAGATCATATGTTGTTTGGAATCGTGATATGGACTCAGCTTTAGCTAATGTGTTGTACGACCAAATGAACCAAGGATTAAAAGTCGACGGTATTTGGAAGCCTCAAGTGTATCAAGCTGTTGTTGATGCACTAAAATCATTTAATAGCAACTTGAACAAAGATAACGTGAAGAATCGACTCAAAATTTGAAAAACACATTATAATGTTATCTATAACATTAAATATAAAGGTGGTTTGACAGGGTGGGATGATGAGAAGAAAATGGTGATAATACCTGCTAGTGAGCAAAAAGTATGGAGCAACTATGTTACGGTAATATTGCACTTTATACTTATTAATTTGAATTATTAGTTTGTTGCATATATCTAAAAATATTTATGAATGTTCTTATATTGCAGGCTAATCCAGATACAAAAGGCTACTAGAATCATTTGATCGAAAATTGGGATGACATTATGATGTTATGTGTAAAAGATAGAGCCAACGGTGAAGGTGCAGAAATCTTTAAAGATGCTACTAACGCAATGCAACATAAGGAATCTGAGGCACGGTCTAAAACAAATGAAGGTGGAGGCTCTTCAAGGAAACATCTTCTTGCAGCATCAACTAGTGGTGAGACAAGTTTAAAGAAATAAAAGAAGGGAGATAAAATGGTTGATTCACTTGCAGACTTGCAGTGATGGCAGCTTCTGTGAGTGAGTATTTTAATGAGAGAAAGAAGGAAGTAGTAAGAAAACCACTAACCGGAGAGGAGATTCATCAAGTGGTCTCAAAAATACCCAACCTAAATCGCATTCAAGTGTTCAATGCATTTGAGAATCTAATGGATAGCAACCCGGAAAAGTTATTTGTTGAAGTCACTTCCTGATGATAAAAAAAAGATTTTATTCTCTTTATTCTTAAGCAATAGTTTCTAGATGGATGACAAGAACCTCCAAATCTTTGAATGCATTCGAGTAAGTTCTCTCTTGGATTTCTTTTTCTTTTTTAGGCATATTTATCTCCCATTATTTTGTCATTTATGTTAGGATGCACACTTATAGTTGTGATTTGCCTCTGTAGTAGATATCATTTCTGTTTTAGAGAGTATATTGTTTCGTGAACTAATTGATGCTAAATTTTTTAATGTGGGATCCAATAAGTTCTCCCAGACATGAATTGGAAGCATAAGAAGAAAAGGAGGAGAAGACTTTGAAGGATAAATAGACGATTCTTGTTATGGCTTCTTTTAGTAGTTTATGTTGTGCTAATTTAGCTTGTTGTAGGAAATCATGGATACGCTTTGTTTTAAATGAAGGCTTATTGTGTGTAGCCTAGAGCTTCTTATATGGATTATTCGCTATACTCTTTTGTGTCGTCAAGTCTTTTATCATGGCTAATTTTTGAAGTAGTACTCTTTTTATTTTGGTGATTGAAGGTCAATGTGGTAGTGGATAAAACTATGAAAAGAATGCTATAATAATGAATATTTTGGACATAATTATTATTGTTTGTATTCTCTCGTATCGATTCATGAAGGATGAGATGTTTGCACGAGTATTTATAATTGCTATCAAGATGATCAATTTTGGTTTTGAATCACTTCTCAAAGTTTTATTTTGTGCATGACAAGTCTTTCTTCCTTTTGAAAAGGCTTAGGCTAAGTAGCACGATACTCCGATTTGTTAACTATGTGTATATGTCATAAATTGTTCACAGAGTGGTACTCCTTATCTCTGCCCTTCCTATTACTGGATTCATATTTAAACTCACCTGGTTCTTCTTCAGGAGCTAGAGAGGATTTCTTTGATTCCCTGTTTGAAGAAAAAGACCTCTTCCTGTTGTCAGCTTCACCCCCAAGCTCCTTCCTCTACAAGACCATTTATCACCTTTCTTCTATGCATCCCATTTTATTGACTTTTACAAAAAAACCCAAGAATTTTGGTCTATAGCCAAAAAAAACCAAAAAGTTTGAAAGCGTCACTTAACCTTCAAAGTTTTTCAAATAACCCCTCAAATGTTGGTGCATATCGGAAAATAAATTTTAAAATATGCACTAATTTCAAAGGTTAAGTGACATTCTCTAAACTTTTCAAGGTTTATCTTAAATGGGCCAAACTTCTCCAGGGGCTTTGTGAAATTTATCCTAACTTTTACCTCAACATAAACCTTAGTATCCGCATAAAGATTGAGGAGTTAGGAGAAAGCATAAATTTTCTTAAAACACCAATTCTGAATCCAAATTCATGTACAATAAAGTGTATCCAAACACTATATTTCAAATCCTTGCATTTTGTAAAGACATCCAAACAAAATATTCTATCAAATCATGGATTTCAAATCCTAGATTTAAAATCCTTTGATTTTAAATCAACATTCCAAATCCAAATCTTCGTTCCTAAATGCAGCTAAATCAACATTCCAAATCCAAAACTTCGTTCCAAATCCTTTGAAATTTATTCCATGTTTTCATCTCTAGAGCTAAATCAACTATCGGGACGCAAGTTATAAAATAAAAAAAATAAAAAAATACTATTACACCACAAGTGTAGTAACTGATGAATTTAGATTAAAAGAATGATGAATTGCTATAAGACAGTCAATCATGGTAGCCCAAAACATATGGACCTTGAAAGGCATTGAAAACACCTTCAATTGGTACGCAAATTCAAGACCATAAGTTGCTTGCATATAATTTCTCAAACTGATGCGAAGAACTTGAAATTACGATTAATAAACCCCTCAACTAAATAAGGGTTAGATACTACTATAAGGCAACAAAAAGATTTTTTTTTTTTTTTTTTTGTTATTTCCTTCTAAAAACCCTAACTTTTGTGTGTTCGAAGCAACCAATCAACAGAAATTTCATATCAAAATAGGAAATTGCAACAACTAGAATAAATAGGATCGATCTATACACTAGCAATTCAAAGGATTTCAATGAATGGATGGACGAAATTGAGAAATCTGTACCTTTTCAAGGAACCCTTGAAGCTTTGCAAAATAAAGCGCTCTCTTTTATAAAGAGCGGTCTTTTTCGTGCTTGATTGAAGTTGGAAAAGGTCCAGAACTGCGTACTAGATTTTTTGCAGGAGACGGCTGATCTTTTCAAAATTTGCAGATTTAAACGCTATCCACGCTATCAATGGAGGCCAATGGATCGGAACCGTGGAATGGGTGAGAAATTGGATGCAAGCCAGACAACAATAGGCTTTACTCAACGGGGCTCAGCCCTTTAGGCCCATTTAATTATTATATTCTTTTATTTTGGGATACGAGGGAAATCTTGGCGAGACACCATGATCCCCATGTTAACTTGACTCAGTTCATATTTGACCAAATCACCCAACTTAGTCTCAAGAACTGAGATTTTCGTGGGATTGAGATAGTGAGGCTGATGGGTTAAAAAAATATGGAGAGAATATCTGAGGCAGTTCCTCAGGGGGTGGAGAGGAGTTGAGGAAATGCCTCTATATAAAAAGTGGAAATTTACTCTTTTAACACACACACACACAAAAGGAAAACAGCTCACCGGAGTCCCCTTTACATCTTTTCTTCTTCTCTAAATTTATTCGTTCTTCACTGGTATCAGAGCAAAATGTTCTCCATCATCTTCAAATCTCGCTGCTATTTTTTCCCAACAAAGAAGAAGCACCCTCTCTTCAACCACTTGAGGTCTTCCCTAGCTCATGACTCAAGAAAAATCTAGCTAGTACCTAAGCTATAGTTGTAGCAACCTTCTTTTTTTTAACCACTCGTTTATTATTGTTTTTCCTCCCATGTCTCTACCAAGTACCACATCTAGCTATTAAGCATTTGTTTATTTTTTTTCATACCTAGCAAAGCAAGTACACATCTAGCGAGTCTTTGTTTTTCTTTTTCTTCTCAAGCCTCCAACAAAGAACGTGACTCTCTGTTGTCCTCTTCTTCTTTCTTATTCAAAATTTTAAAGCCCCCTCTTCAAAAGTTTTTTTTTTTTAACAACATTCTGCTTCTTCCTTGAGTACTTTCACAATCAAACTTCTAATTCGCGCCAACCAGCTGCTGCCACCTTCAACCTAACAATTCAGATAAGTTCGACGCTGACCACAGCACATCCAACCTCAACGACCATCTGATCAAATTATCTTTGGCTCTATCCACTGGACTCTTTTCAAATACAAGCTACACCAACTCGGATCAGAGAGTTACTTGTTCAATCAACACTGCTAAGTGACAATCTCGCTCAAATTGGAGCCTCTTTCATCAACCCGGAACAGTCAGGTTTATTTAATTTATTTATTCTATTTCTTTTTCACTAAAAAAATATTTAACCTTATTGTTGTTATTAGTATAACTGTCTGTATACCAACCTTATACATATTTTAAAATTGGATTTTAGTTTTCGTTCTCTATCGAATGGCTAGTAATCTTATTCTATCAGAACTAGAAAAAATTGATAAATTTAATGACAGTAATTATGATATGTGGCATAGAAAAATACTGATAAATCTACACATGAAGAAAGAAAGTGTTTGAATAGTGGAAGTCGAAAGATAAAAAGGCAAAAAGCTTAATGCTCATGTTCATGGAAGATAACTTGATTAATGTTTTTGAAACTTATAAGACTTCCATGGGCATGTGGAATGTTATAAAAGAAAAATATGACACTGTCTCTAAAGTTAACATTCAACTCCTCTTGCATAAGTATAATTATTGTCGTATGCAAGAGTGAGACAATATCGTAGATCATATAAATAAGATGATTGTCATGGCTAAGAACTTATCCACTGTTGTGACTGAAATCCCGAAAAGAATGCAAGTGGCAACCATTTTGAATAGTCTATCTCCTTCCCTTTCTACGGCTACCGCCACATTAAGAATGAACCATGGTATTAAATCTATCACTGTTCTTCCTATACACCTAGCAATAGAGTAGGACTTAATAGCCAATAAGAAAGAACCAGAATTGAATATGGTGTAGCTAGAGCTGAATTATGTCCGCCAGAGGCATAATGCTGGAAGCTATAAAAACTTTGATCCTAGTTAACCACAACCGCGAGGACCGAAATTGCATAAGTTCAAGGGAAAGAAAGTACCACGTGGAGCCTACTACAATTGTGAAAAGTTCTGGCATTTCAAGCTCAATTGCTCG
This sequence comes from Asparagus kiusianus, assembly GCA_022839385.1. Lineage (NCBI taxonomy): Eukaryota > Viridiplantae > Streptophyta > Magnoliopsida > Asparagales > Asparagaceae > Asparagus > Asparagus kiusianus. The sequence continues at coordinate 287,074 of BQKN01065864.1, read as the reverse complement.
CAAGATGAAAGACAGGATAATAAGGGAGGCTATAAGCATCAGAACAATGGGGTACTAACAAAAGAGAATTCGTCGGTGTGATGAAATGCAATACTCTGATGACGGATATCAGCGGTTGGTGGATCAATTCTGGTGTGACAATACATATCGCAAAAGATAAGAGTGGAGTCACAGAATTCACCGAGCTGAAGAAAGAACAACAGAGAATCTATATGGGAAATAATACCTATCTCGATGTAGATGGTATTAGTTCGTACATATTGGATCTTGGGAACAATGTTCTTGTCCTCAAAGATGTATTCTATGCACCAGGGATTCGGCGCAATCTAATCTATGTTCCTAGCTTGATGAAGAAAGGACTGGAAATTAGGTTCTACAATAACCAGGTTTCTATAGGTAAATATAATAAAATATATGCTATGGGAAAATATGTGGTCGAGCATGAATTATGCATTTTTTCAGTAGTTTATAATAATTCTGATAATAAAATTTCAAATTTAAACAACTTGTCCTGTTATATTTTTTAGTCTGAATTATGGCATTCTAGACTAGGACATGCTAGTAATTCAAAAATAAAAGAAATTATCAGAATGAACTTATTTCCTGCACTATCTAATGTTCAATTATCACAATTGAACATCGTTTAACTAGTAAAATGACTAGAAAATCTTTTATTGGCGGACAAAGAGCCAATGAACTTTTATGGTTGATACACTCGGATATTTGTGGTCCCCTGAGTGTCAAAACTCATAGTAATAAAGAATATTTTATTATTTTTATAGATGGTTATTCTAAGTTTACACACGTCTATCTTATATCTAAAAAATGGAAGCTTTTTGATTGCTTTATGAGATATAAGACATAAGTTGAAAACCAACTTGGAATGAAAATTAAAATTTTGAGAACTGATAGAGGTGGGAGATATAACTCTAAAGAATTTGAGAGATATTATATTTAGCATGGAATTAAAAAGCATGCAATAATGTCGTATACACCATAACAAAATGGTGTGTTGAAAGAAAGAACAGAACATTACTGAATGTAGTTAGATGCATGTTGTCTTATTTTGGTCCCTCTAAAATTTTTTGGGGAGAAGCGCTGTTAACTGTAAACTATATTTTAAATAAATTCCCACCAAGTCAGCTGTGTCTACACCTTATGAGTTATGGAATGGGCAGAAACCTAATCTGAGTCATCGGAAAATAGGGAACTATAGCTCATGTTCTCATTCCATACCAACTTAGAGATAAATTAGATTTTAAAACAGTAGAGTATAGATTCATAGGGTATTCAAAGTCAAAAGGTTATAAGTTCTTCAATAAAGAAAAAAGGGGTTATTGAAAGCAGAGATGCTACGTTTTTAGAGAACCTAGAGGAAGAGAAACAAGTTCGAGAGGAAACAAAACCTCTAACTGTAATAGATGATGATTATTACGGTGTTGTTCCCACTAATGACTCTGATATTGTGAATGAACCTAACCTTAAAAATGATGAAATACCTATGAAAAATAATGTACCTCATCAACCGATTGTAGGCAACAAAAGGCCAAGGACACAACCTTCGTGAATGGATGATTACTATTTATATTCATGAGAGTCATTCTGTTTCTTAGTAGATACAAATATAGAAGAACAAAATCCATTAATCTTCTCTGATGCGATGAAATCACATGAATTAGCTTTATGGCTAGAATCCATGAGAGAAGAATTTGATTCTATAGAAAAGAATAAGGTATGTGAGTTATGTGATATACCGAAAAATAGAAAAGTCATAGGATGCAAATGAGTGCTTAAAAAGAAATATTGTGTTGATGAATCTATTGATAAATTCAAAGCACAGTTAGTTTCCAAGAGTTATAACCAGAAGTCAGGAATAGATTTTCAGGAGATGTATTCTCATGTAGCTAAATTTGCATCCATTAGAATTATTTTGGCTATTGTTGCATATCTTGATTTGGAGTTATTTCAAATGGATGCTAAAACTACATTCCTTAACGAAGAGTTGAAGGAAGCGATATATATGCAACAACCTGAAGATTGTCAGGTAAAAGGACAAGAACATAAAGTTTACAAATTAATAAAATCTTCATATGGTTTAAAACAGTCTTCTAGAGAATGATATCTCAAATTTCATGATGCAATACTAAACTTCGTTTTATTCAAAATAAATTAGATAATTGTGTATATGTCTTAAAAAGTGAAAGCAAATTTACTATATTATCCTTATATGTGGAAGATATATTGCTCGCTGGAAATGACATGAAAATATTGAATAAAATCAAGGCAGATCTCATCGAAAAGTTTGAAATGGAAAACATGGGAGATGCATCATATATTCTTGGAATTTAAATAATTCGAGATAGAAAGTCTAGAATGCTAAGTTTAAACTAAGAAAAATATTTAAGATCAGTTCTTAAAAGGTTTGGAATAGAGAATTCCAATCTGACGCCAACTCCGTTGGTCATGGAAAAGAGATTATGTAAAGAGCAAAGTCCTGAAGAGGGGCAAAAGCCATTAGATGTTCCTTATGCTCAAGCAATTGGAAGCTTGATGTATGTAATGTTGTGCACCAGACCTGATATAGCTTATGCTATATGTCTAGTCAGTCAATATCAAAGTAATCCAGGACCAACACATTGGGAAGCTGTTAAAAGGATTATGAAGTATATCAGAGGTATATTGACTCATAGATTAGTTTTTCAAGCCGGCTCGCTTGATCTCCTCGGTTACTCCGATACTGATTTCGAAGGTGATAACGATAATAAAAAAAGTCCACTTCGGGATACTTGCTCATCTTTGGAGGAGGAGCTGTTTCTTGGAGTAGCAAGAAACAATGGTGTGTTGCTAGTAGTATAGCAATTGCACATGCTGTCTAGAAAAGACGATTTTTGATTGATCTAGATCTCAATTTGTTCCTATTAATATTTATTGTGATAATCAAGCAGTGATTAGCTTGATCAATAACGGTGCGAATAGCTCTAAAGAAAAACATATTGAGATCCAATATCACTATATTCGAGATATTGTAGAAAATGAAGAAGTTAAAGTGACTTATATCTCTACTACAGATATGATTGTTGATCCTTTGACAAAAGGAATACCAACGAAATCTTTTATCAAACATGTAAGTTTGATGAGACTTAGGAATAAATAAGTCCAAGTAAAATTTCATGAATAATGAAATAAGAGTTACTCTCTACGAATAGTGGGAGTAATGATAAGAAGAAACATCTGATCTCACGGATAGTGGGAGGCATGTCACTTGGCTTAATTTGGTCAAGTGGGAGATGTTAACTTGACTCTGTCCATATTTGGCCAAATCATCCAACTTAGTCTCAAGAACTGAGATTTTTGTGGGATTGAGATAGTGGGGGTGATGGGTTAGTGGCTCTGTATAAAAAATGGAAATTTACTCTTTGAACACAGTAAAAAAGGAAAACAGCTCGCCGGAGCCCCTTTAAATCTTCTTCTTTTTCTCTAAATTTCTTCGTTCTTCAGACTGGAACGAACTAGAGATATAAGGGTATTGACAGTGTTATCACTACGTCAGCAAACCATCTGTGCTGCCCGTGGTGGATATTAATTATTATATTGATTCAACGTTTTGTTTCCGCTAATTTCTAAAAGATTTTGTATAGATTTTTGATAATTGTAAAAATTTGGAATACGTTTGTCATGATCTAAAGTTGATAGAGAAACTTGTAGCCTCTTATGTAGCTCACCGTCAACATGATCCCCCCACCCCCACCACCCCAAGTTTTTTATGTCACTAATAAATGAGTGAGATTTTTTTACTTGTATTTTTTTAATTCTAAATAAAGATTGTACTCCAATCTGAGGATCTCCCATTTATCCAATATCTATATTTACTATGATGAGTTTTTAGATACTTTACGGGGGTGTTTGGCAATCTGAAAGTGAATTTAAAATATGTAAGTTACTTTTTTTGTAAATAACTTTTACATCCATGTTATTACGCAAGTAAAATACATTGTTTGTTTGAAAAATTAAATTATTATCGAAAGTGCAATGTGAATATGACATGACAAAATAAGATTAATTAGAAAGTATAATTAAAATCATTTAATTAAATTAGTTACCTTTTTGTTACTTTCATGTGACTTCATCACTTTTTTAGAGGAAGTCAAAATTGTATTAAATCATATATGATAACTTTCTTGCATCTCACTTTCATAACCACTTACGTGAAAACAAACACCTTAATTATTAAATAAAAGTAACTTTCTCACTTTCATCTTTCACTTGCATGCAAACAAACACCCCCTACTGGAAACACTTGTAAACAGTTATTAGTTGCCCAAAAACACTCTTTAAAAATTTTTAGATCCGCATTAATAAATTAAATTTTCTTTCGAAAAGGCTGAGAAATTGTTTGAGCAAGTTGCTAGTACATGATTAAGACTTCTACTTAAAAATGATTACATAAGTATCTCAATTGCTACTCATCAGAAGAATATAGCACAGATTATGGCATGATACGCAATGAAGGGCAATAACAAGTGCCTTTTATCATAGGTCAATTTAATTTTTGGTTAATTGCAGATAGCCCCCTTCCAAAGCCCTCCTTGTCTTGCTCGGGAAACTACTATCGCTCAAATTGCGAATAGACCCTATGTAGTTCTCAAAAAGAGTCGAAAAAAATTTCACTCAGCGGGTCTATGCACACCAATAGAACTACATGGGTCTATCCATAATTAGGCTATAGCATGGGGGTTTATCCATAATTAACCCTATAATGGCTATCTAACATAAAGCCTGATTATCCTCGTGAGCAATGATCTTCTGTAAATTCAAAATTATCATACTGAGTCTCTTAGACATTTTAGGTAGTCACTGAACATTTCTTGGAAGATCCAAGGTATATCGCCCGAGCCTTCCAGTTCTATACAAGTTGAGCAATTTTGAAGCCACAACACTACATGAATCCTCACCAGACAGTGGCAATCTAAAAGCCTCATGCAATGCTGTAAACTGAGGTTCAATCAGCCTCTCAACATCAGTTTCATTTTGCATATTGCCCTCGAATGATGAGATGGTTTTGAAGAGTGTTCGACGAACATCTCTCACAATGAAATCCTGCAGACATTTAAGCACGGGTAAATTTTCGTGTGCTGCCGCATTGAAGATCATATTGGAACAAAATACTCTTATTTAGTGCAGATGGACTTGTAGATATACAGTAAGTGGCAGAATAAGAAATGAGTCAACTCTTACGAGGTGCTCCTGTTGAGGATAAAAATGAGAGACAATAGAGAGATGGTTCGATTATGTGCAATAGAGACCACTAAATGCACTAGTAATGATATGATTATAGTTAATAAAGGCAAGGCGAACTAGAGATAGGCCTTAGAGAACTGTATTGAATGCATATAAACATGATATAATAATTTTTTATGGAGAAGATAACCTCTAACAAAACTGAACAGAAGAATTGGATTCATGCAGCCAACCCCAAAGCTTTAGGTTAATGCTATGGTTAAAACGATGATTAACTTGATTGTGCCATAAGCATTCTAAGAGACATGAAGTTGTCTGCAAATCAGAAATTTGATCTACTTGTGTTTAACGTTCCTAATAGATTATACACCAGTGTCTTCACTAACAACTCACCTGAGTATGATCTGAAGAATATTGAGTTCTTCTTCTGTAGTCAGTATCAGAATCAGCTAAGCACTTCTCTTTACTCTCAGCTAATGTACTTCCATGTACTAAAGCAGTCAACTTCTCCCAGCATTTATATTGCTCTGATGAGCTAAGAATGAGTAGGAAATATTGGGCAACCTTAATTTCGTCTAGCAGTGAATCCTTAATAGCTCCTGGATCACAGAAAAGAAATTATCTACAAATTTGATCAAATGTTATAAACGAGAATGCTTAGCTAGCTTGATACCTGTCAAGGCCAGTTTGGAACCATAATCATCATCGGTAACTTCAGGGTATAGAACCCCCGGGCTGTCCAATATATAGACGTTGGGATGGCTGGCAATCTGAGTAAGAAGAGTGAAAATTTTGTGAAGCACGTGGGGTGGAGCCCACAAACCGCGTGAGGACGCGTGAAGAGATGGAGTGCAGCAAAGCAAAACCGCGTGAAACAATTTCGTGTGGGGCCACGGTTAGGAGCAAAGCACGCGTTTTCATTTCCCCTGTGTGATAGCCCACCCGAAGACCCGATTGGACAAGCTATAAATATAGCTGCCTAGGGTTTTGTGCGTAGTGTGCAAGGACCGGCGGCGTGCAAAAGGGGGAGAGTTCGGCTGCTGTGCAAGAGCAGAGGGGAAAATCTTGGGCGGCGTGCAAAGTGAGAAAAGCAGGGGGAGAACGCGGCTGTGTGCAAGGCTTCATGCAGAGGAGGACCACACAGAGTAGCGGCTGTCCTTTTGAGAAGAAAAAAAAAAACAGAGTGCTTTTTCAGATCAAGAGGAGAGTGTTTGTGAGAGATTTGAGAGTTTGTTTGAGGGTTTAAGTTGTGTGATTGTAAACCCTATTTGTATTATCTCTCTAATAGTAGATCTCCCCCCTCCTTGCCCCGTGGACGTAGGCAACTTGCCCAACCACGTTAAAATTGGTTGTTTGTGCTGTGATTTGTAATAGATTGCTTAGGTTCCCTCGACAGATCAGTCCTATAACTGATGAGAGGAAGAGGTGATATCACACTTTGTTGAGATATTTTGCTTTCGGTTCTTGTTTTTTTTGTGAAACAGAGATTTAGTTGAGATCTACTCTCTTGTCGAGCACCAGAGGTGCTGCCAAAATTTTCGCTACGCACAACAAATTTGTCACCAGATAAGGAGATTTCCATTACGCAGTCAAGTCATGTATTACTTATTTCCTCTAGTTTTTTTCCATAAGAACTTTTATTTCGTCCATAGTTGATCTAGAAGATGAATTTTTACAAAAAGAAATAAATGATGAAACATATTCCAAAACCTGATTTTTGGTAATTGTTGAAGATAAAGGAAAAAGAATTTAGATTCTTCCCTCTTTCTAAATCCCATGGAACGTAGAGAAACTAGATATTCCATAATAAATTCGGGCTCCGTTCCCTACTTGCCCCCTAAACTATCAAATTTGTCTGTGCTTACACCCTGAACATTTTTTGGTCACACCTTGACTGCTAAACTATTAATTACGTCTCTGCTTATCCCTTGAATAATTTCCAGTCTCATTTTATCCCTTGAACTATCATTTTCATCTCATAAATCAAGTTAAAACACCAACAAAATAATAAATGAAAGTGCAAACTAGGCACTGAAAGTGATAGTGTAGGAAGCAAATTGGGATCAAATATAATTTCGGGGATAAGCAGGAAAAGAATTTAATAGTGTAGGAAGCAAAGTGGGATCAAATATAATTTGGGGGACAAGCAGGAGACAAATTTAATAGTTTAAGGGGCAAGTGGGGATTAAAAACAGTTAGGGGGTTAAGAAAGGACAAATCTAATAGTTTAGGGGGCAAGTAGGCTCTGGAGCTATAAATTCTTTATTTGGCAAATAGAAAGATAATAAAGAAAGATGGATTGCATAATGATTGAGAAAAATATTTCTAATATGTTTAATTTTTGTCAACTTTCTATAAAAAGATTAAAATTTTTACATATAATTCTTCTTCTTTCCTAAACTATCTTCCAGATTCCATATGAAAAATACCTGAGCTTTCTTAAATTTCCTCATGCATAACCTTTCTTTCAACTGTCAAATGAAGCAATACGATATTGTAATTCTCATTCTTATTCCTTTCAACCTTTATTTTTCTGACACAATGGCAAACTAGGAATATTGACGAACAATAAGCAGTCTAAGTGAGTATGTCCATGAGAAATTTAGAATGCTCAATTTTCTCTGCAAATCAAACTACTACTCCTAAAGCATAAAAATGTTTGTGGACATGATACATGTTCACAATGAAGAATGAACAACAGTGTGGTAAAGAGAAACCACAAACCTTGTAGCTAATAATATCTTTAGTCTCCCCAGGATGCGGGCTTACTATCGCATGCTTCAATTTTCCCTTCTCTTACGATAAGAAACAAATGAGAAGCTCTTTCAAACAGTTAATACAGCAGCCCTTAAAGGTGTCATTAACTTAATACTCAAATTTCAGAAGACCTAAAGAGGGTACCTGTTGCAGTTATCCTACCAACTTGATGCATAGAATTTGCAATGGCTGATTTGCCGACATTCGTAATCCCAGTCAACAACACAGTCGCGGTATAGTTAGCCTCGCAACCTTTCAGTTCTCTGATCCTATTTCTTACGAGGGTCAATAACTGGTTGAAACAAGCAAACATGAATAAAAAGTTAATTATCTTTTTAAAAACTCATCAGTAACAATATTTATTCACGGGGCAGTGTAAAAATAAACTGCTCAACTGAACTATATGAAACTTCAGTGTACAACAAACATTTGATCTTAGAACTTCCTTATGTTAGATAATTCAGAAATGAGAAAAGTACCCCTTTAATGCTGTCTTTGTTGTGTGAATTGACTCCATAACAAATATAGTTCTTCTCTCTGAAATGCTTCATCCACTTCTGTGCATAATACGCCATCAAAAAGAACACCAAAAAAATAAAAAAGCTACTAGTGCATTAATTAATGCAATCAGGAACATTAACCCACTTAATCAACAAAGAACCTTTTAAACATAATCAAATATTTGAGAGCGTACTTCTGTCAGCAAGCGATCTGCAAGATCAACTTTGTTCAGAACAATTATATGCTTGTCCGAAAAACAGGACTCGTGTTTCAGAGGCCCAAAAGCCGATGTCAGGGGTATCTGCCCACGTCGCAAAAAAAAAAATTTACAAAACGTAGACATACTACCAATTTGAAAATGAAATACATTGTTTTTGCCGCATAATGCATTAATAAACGATTTTGTTTAACAGATTGTGCTCAAATTTAAAAACTAAACATAGCCCATAAAAGAACATGAGTCACGCACAAAAATTTATCATAATGAAATGAGAGCGATTCTTAAAAAGGGTTCAGCGTTCAGTCAGAGATTTCATCAAACAGGTTGCAGGCAATGAAATTGAAAGCAAAATTTGACCATTTGAGAAGGTAATTCTTTATGGTCGAAGTTACCCTTGCGTCTCGGACTTCGACGACGAGATCGACCAGAGGGATCCGCTCGCGGATGGCACGTGCGGCCGCCGCCATGTGAGGAGTGTACCAGCCATTGTTCCCTCTCTTCGAAGCCACTTGTCTCAACGCGGCGCCTAGTAAGCGAGTCAGTTTTGGACTGGATGCCGCCATTTGGCGGGACAAGGGAGCTTGAAGACGATAGATTGATGGGTTCTCCCCTTTTATTTTGTTTCTTTTTGCTAGGTAATGATCGCCTGTCTTGCATTTTTAGTCCCACATCGCCTAGGCTTCATTTTTATTAACTCTTTTTCTATACTCGTATTATGGAGGAAAGGTGTGTTCGTTGAAAGGAGAGACGGTTGGCATCTCCCCTGACAGGGACGGGATAAGCTTTCGGGCTTTCTCACACATGGTTAAGGCTTTCCACTTCGGTGGATCTAACCAATTTTTTTTTTATAATTTCTATTTTGGAGGAATTAAACAAACCAATTTTTTTTTTATAATTTCTATTTTGGAGGAATTAAACAACTTATAATAGTTGGGGGACATAACTTCACTTGAATGTTCTGTTATGAGCTAAGAAAATTTTTCGCAATGATAATTTTATAATTAAAAATTTTCTGTTAATTTGTAAATTGTGTTTGGCTCATAAAAGAATTTACAGAAATTTTTCAGTAAAGTACCAAAAAAATATCTAGTTTTATATAAATCAATTTTAATTTTATAATTACAAATTTTCTATTAATTTCTGTAAATTATGTTTAGTTTAAAAAGAATTTATAAAAATACTTAATTTTACATAAATCAATTTCTTCTTTAAAATAAGAGGAAAATATGACACCATTCTTTATTAAATCATATAACCCCTTCCCGTACACATTTTCCCAACTGTTGGACATTTCTCGAGCTGATTAGAGGGCGGAAAATCTAAAATTTCACCGCTCTCGTTCCCGCCCCAAATCCTGCAAGCTTTCGGTCTCTCGTTCCCGCCCCAGATCCTGCGAGCTTTTGGTCCTTCGCGCCAATTACCGCTTACATCTCGTTCCCCCTCGTCCATCACCCCCCAGATCTAGGGTTCTCTCGTTCCCAAATCTCGTGCTAGGGTTTTTGATCTCAAGGCTTTCACGGTAATACTCTGTTCTTTTTGCTCATTTTTTTTTTGTGTTGATCTATTTCTAGTTATCTATTAACGAAAAATCGTGCTAGGGTTTCTGATCCTTTTATGTTCGTGGTTGATCAATTTGTGGATCTGGTTTATTACCTCTGTAGAGATATTCTAACCGCAAAAACGTCAGTTCCTCTCTATTTTTCTAGTCTCGTATTATTAGATAACTTGTGAAAATTCATATGATTTCATTTGTTTATCAAGAAAAATCGACCTTATCTTATGCTATTTTCCAGTGACCTTCAAGCCGATTTCTTTCTAATCATAATGCTTTAGAAAAACTTACCGCTTTCCTGTACTTCCATTTCTTTAGTTTCAAATCTCCTTTTTTTTAATTGTTACAATTGACTTTCAACCAGTATACTTTGTTATAGTCTTTAGACTTAAGTGTTAAGGAGTTTTTTTTACCTCTGCATTTTCGTACCATTAGTCGTCTTGTTCGGGAATTAGGTAGTTCTACCTCTGCCATTTTCTTTATTTTTCTATTTATTAAATTCATTAGTCATGACTCGTGGGTTTTTCCTAATACCCAATTACTCAGAATCGTGATCATATATTGATAGACATGACTTGCGTTATATATCCTGAACTCTGATTCAGTTATTCAAAACGCCACTATTTCTTCTTATATGAGTAGCAAATATGCTTCTTCAAAATGCCATCCTATCTAATTGAGTTATCAATATGATATCAGACATGAAAAGATTAAAGGTCTGTTCTTATATTTGTAAATAGATGAAAATATTTTCCTTTGACATGACTTATTTATGAACTAATACACACGCACTGGAATCATATTTAACTGAGCGCACGCACAATGGAACCAGACTTGGTTGAGCACACTCACTTCAATCAGATTTGGTTGAACACACGAGGGAGGTTTGGGGGGGGGGGGGGATGGTAACTGTAAGATTGTAATATTGAAGATATCTTTTGAGGGTTTCCCCCCTTTAACATGTTCACATAAAAAAAGATGATTGCTAATTTTCAAACTTTCAATGTACTACGTTTGTATCATGTCAATAATGATTGTAGTCCAAAATGTTGGGTGCATAAAAGAGTTATGTTGATAAGTTAGTTGATATTTTTTTTGTCGTTGTTTATTGTTGCATAAACATCTTAAACTATTTTTTCTTTGTAACGAATGTAGATGGATGATGTAGATGAAGAACAAATAAAGAGGATGTGTGCTAATGCGACTATATCTTCCGTGGTTACAATAATAGCTTGTTTATTGAGAATTCGTGCTAGGCACAAATCTATTTGTTATGCTCCAAGCAAGAGACCTCGACACTCCAATGATGATGAGTTGATATGTAGCTTTGTTGAGTCAATGTCGAAGTCAATTAGAAATCAACACATTATACATTGGACTGAACAATTAGCTGCAGCTTTGAAGAACCATAGTGACTCCTATAGTGATGAATTCCTTGATAAGGTTTTAGATCATTTGTATGAAAGTGAGCATGAGGCTAGGAGGTTTTTTATAAAAACGAAGGAGGCTCAGAAGAGGTTTCTTGCAAGTCTTGCGGCGGCTCAAGGATGGGACACATCATAGTGTTTTGTTGTTCTGTGCACACAACACTCAATTTTGCTACTTCACATGTTTTGTTACTATTCCCATACAAACTTATATTTTGTTAATTGCAAACTTTAGATGTTGCAATTCATTTTGCTATTTCCTAAATACCTACACTGACTTATATTTTGTGTATTGCAAAGTTGATGATGTTGCATTTCATGTTGCTAGTTGTTTTTGTTTAGCTCTCTACTGTTGGGTTTTTTGGTCGATATTTGTTCACGTTGTGGAGTTTCGGGGCTGTTTTTCCAGTTACTATGCTGATTAGAGCTTGTTTAGCTCTCTATTGTTGGGTTTTTTTGGTCGATATTTGTGCACATTGTCGAGCTTTGGGGCTGTTTTTCCAGTTACTATGCTGATTAGAGCTTGTTTAGCTCTCTATTGTTGGGTTTTTCGGTCGATATTTGTGCTGGTTGTCGAGCTTTGGGGCTGTTTTTCCAGTTACTATGCTGATTCGAGCTTGTTTAGCTCTCTATTGTTGGGTTTTTTGGTTGATATTTGTGCTCGTTGTCGAGCTTTGGGGCTGTTTTTCTAGTTACTATGCTGATTTGAGCTTGTTTAGCTCTCTATTGTTGGGTTTTTTGGTCGATATTTGTGCTCGTTGGCGAGCTGTTGGGGCTGTTTTTTCCAATTACTATGCTGATTATCCATACACGTCAGACCGTTTTTGCTAGCGCATCTATTCCCCAACACAACCGATTTCTTTACGACTGCGTGCAACAGAAATGGGCCAAGGTATTCAGATGTTTGTGGTAATTTTATGTTTCTGTATAGAGTTTGATACCAGTAAAGGGGTTTCATTTTTGCTTTTACCTGTAGTGGGTTATCGCCAGCCTAATTTTTATATGCTCTTTCTTTTAATGTACACAGAATGATGTGGTCCACATTCATGTGAATCCCATTGAGCCAATGCCTTCGCGCTTGAGTCACAATTTTGTGGTGAGCCATTTCAGAATTTATAATGTTTCTTGTTTTGAATGTCATAATCCTTATCTTCAATAATTTCTCATGCCTCTCTCTTGTTTTACTTTTCATATTACATATGCTCTTTGTTTAAGGAGAAATCAGACAAATCTTTCCGTTCACATTGAAGTTTTATTGATACAGCATCTTTACTTTCTACATTTTACAGGTTTGCAATAAGAAAGAAAGATTGCATATCTTGCTGTCCTTGCTTCAAAGAGATGCACCGAAATCAGGGATAATTTTTGTTGGCGAACAGGTTTTGTCCCTTAGTTCTCTTTGTTACCTGCTCCGTTTGATATTGCCATGTACCTTGTCATTAAATACCTGAGAGACTCCTATAATGGCAGCCTGGAGGTCCTCCTGCTTGAAGAAAATATGAATTTTAATGCACGAGCAACATCGCTATCGGTAAATTTCTGTTTTAGGAACCAATTTACTGTAATATACAGTCCAAGTTAAGCTGCATTTATTCTCTCTCTATATTGTTGGAGACTTCCCAATTTGTAAACAGCTTGCTACGTTGTAGTAATTGCTATCAAATTATGAATGAATATAATTTCCTCCCTTTTCTGTTTGTCATTGTTTTTTCTTCTTTTTTTTTTATGTGGACATCATTGAATTATTCTTAGGAGAATCAACTTAGTCAATAAGCTGATCTAATGTTGCCATATAGTATGAATTCATGTTTACTTAGTTTTATACTTGTTAGTGCAGGACGTGAGACAAGGAGGCTGGCTTTTAGTGGCGACAGACTTGGCAAGCAGAGGTTTCGACTTGCCAGAGACAACACGTATAATTTTGATCTCCCGAGGACAGCAGTCGACTATCTTCATCATGCAGGGAGGACAGGACGGATGCCTTTCTCCAATGACAGGTGCAGCGTCACAAAGTCTCCCACCCCCGAGGAGCGTTTTGTGTTGCTGAGGTTTGAGAATGAGCTTATGTTTGAATGTCAGGAGCTGTTATTAGATTCTTTTGCTCTATGACAATCTTTTGTTAACTTCTTGGATGTGGTTGAAATAGCTAAAATGAAAGAATAGAAGCCAGTTATGAGAGGTTGATGATCTCCGTAATGTGCTTGTCTACTATCTATTTTGGTCGCTGGCAAGAGAAATTGTTGGGATTGAAGCTATAATGACGAATGCAGTTGGATTTGTACTTTTTGATGCAGCAGCGTTCTAATCGACGACAAATTGGGGATGTTTTTTCAGTTACTATGCTGATTCGAGCTTGTTCAGCTCTCTATTGTTGGGTTGTTTGATCAATATTTGTGCTTGTTGTCGAGCTTTGGGGCTGTTTTTTCAATTACTATGTTGATTCGAGCTTGTTTAGCTCTCTATTGTTGGGTTTTTGGTCGATAATTGTACTTGTTGTCGAGCTTCGAGTCTGTTTTTCCAGTTACTATGTTGATCAAGCTTGTTTAGCTCTCTATGGTTGGTTTTTTATAAGATTTAATGATGTGAAATTTTTGTATATATGCATACTGGAGGATGGAATTATTTTATAAGATTTAATAATGTGAAACTAGCCGTTAAACTAGCCATTAAAGTGATAAATATGGTAGTTGGTACTTTTCTATAAATTTGGCATATATAACCAAACAAAAGAAAAGAAAATTTTACTATTTTCTATAAAGTTATGGGTCATTTTTTTGTTTTGAACCAAACAAGCAAAGTAAAAAAAACAAGAAAATTAGTACTTTTTGAATTCTCAAAACTTTTCCTATAATTTTTTTAAAGAAATACAAGGAAATCATATTTTGGGTGGAAAACATTTCCTATAATTTGTAAAAATTGAACCAAACACCCCTTAATAACAATTTCAATGATTTAAGAAACTAGGGGCTAAATAGCACTTAAATACATTATGGTTTTACTCACTGCACATTTATACACTCCCACATGTTTATGGTGATTTTTATACATCCTAAAGTTTAAAACTGACACATTAATACCCTCTTTTCACCTGAATATTCCATTATGATGCTCACATGCTGTTGGTTCTAAAAATCATACAAGAATATTGAGTAAATTTTTATTTTTGCACAATAAAATGTAATAATTTATCAGTTTTAAACAATTTGGGATATGTAAATATCACGAAAACAAGTGAAGGTAACATAAGCGAAAACTGAAATGCCGATTTTAAATAACTTACTGATGATCCAGATAACAATTAAAATGATTTGAGCGCCTAATTTCAAAATGTTAAAGATCTAAGCAGCAGCAACAAAAAAAATAAATAAATAAATAAATTAAATTGAGAGTCAAATTTCAAACATCAAAGATACAAAGGGGCTAAAATAGAAAATAAATAAATAAAAACCCAAAAATCCCTTATCCCTTCTGCTAAATTTTTTACCGAATCCATCCACAAAAAAAAACCCCGAGAGGATATTTCTCCTCCTCCCTCCCTCTAAACCCCGAAAACCTCTTCACTCGAACCCGCCCTCATCAATGGCTACCTCCATTGCCTTCCCCTTCCTCTTCTCTCCTCCTCCTCCTCCTCCTTCAACCTCCTCCCCCTCCTTCACCTGCAACTCCTCCGCCAAATCCCCACCCGAAACCCCAAACCCAAACCCATCTCTCTCCGACCAGCTCAAACCCCTCTCCTTAACCCTCCTCCAAACCCAGCCCCAATCCCAGCCCAACACCAAGCCCAGGCCCATCTGGGTCAACCCGTCTCGGCCCAGGCCCAGAGTCCTCTCCCTCTCCCGCCACAAGCGCCGCCCCTACTCCCTCAACCCCGACCTCAAGCCCCTCTCCCTCCTCTCCCGCTCGCTCTCCTCCTCCTCCGACCGCGACGAGCTCTTCTCCAAGCTCGACGAAGCCTTCCCCGAGCCCCCAGACCAAGAAACCGCCCTCCTCCTCCTAAACACCCTCCGGCCGTGGCAGAACTGCTACCACTTCTTCACCTACCTCAAGACCCGCAGCTTCTTCCCCCTCGAAACCATCTTCTACAACGTCACCATGAAGTCCCTCACCCGGGGGAACCAGCACGAGATCGTCGAGGGGCTGGCGCACCAGATGCTCGACGAAAAGACCGAGCTGGACAACGTCACTTACTCCACGATCATCACCTGTTTGAAGAGGTGCGGGAGGTTCGGCGAGGCGATCGGGTGGTTCGAGAGGATGTACGGGGCTGGGGTGACGCCTGATGAGGTTACCTACTCGGCGGCGCTTGACGTGTACGCGAAGCTCGGGAAGAGGGAGGAGGTCGTCGGGTTGTACGAGCGGGCGCGGGCGGGGGGCTGGAAGCCCGACGCGGTTGCGTTCGCGGTGCTTGCGAAGATGTTTGGTGAGGCCGGGGATTATGATGGGATTCAGTATGTTCTTAGGGAGATGAGGGGGCTTGAAGTGAAACCTAACCTTGTTGTGTATAACTCGTTGTTGGAGGCAATGGGGAAAGCAGGAAAGCCTGGGCTAGCCCGGAGCTTGTTTGAGCAGATGGTAGAAGAAGGGTTGTCGCCGAATGAGAAAACGTTGACGGCTTTGATCAAGATTTATGGCAAGGCGAGGTGGAGTAAGGATGCTCTGCAGCTTTGGGGGAGGATGAGGGAGAGGAATTGGCCGATGGATTTCATTCTGTACAACACGCTGTTGTCAATGTGCGCGGATCTTGGGCTTGAAGAGGAGGCGGAGGAGTTGTTTGAGGATATGAAGAAGAGGAGGAGTGGTCCGAGGCCTGATAATTGGAGTTACACAGCGATGATCAATATATATGGGAGCGGGGGGAAGCCAGAGAGAGCTTTAGAGATGTTTGATGAAATGATACACAACAAAATTGAGCCTAACGTGATGAGCTGCACTTGTTTGATTCAGTGTCTGGCAAAGGCGAGGAGGGTGAAAGATGCAGTGAAAGTGTTCAATACTTCGTTAGAGAGAGGGGTTAGGCCTGATGATCGGCTTTGTGGGTGTTTGCTCTCCGTTGTTGCCTTGTGTGAGCAGGAGGAGATTGATATGGTTCTTGCTTGCTTAGAGAAGGCAAACCCTAGGCTTGTTCGATTCATTGAGATGTTAGGAGATGAAGAAACTAGATTTGATGAGGTTAAGGGAGAACTTAAAGGGATATTGAATCAAGCTAGTGTAGAAGTGAGAAGGCCCTTTTGCAATTGCTTGATAGATATATGTTTGAACCGAGGCTTTCCTTCTCAGAGAGCGCATGAGATTTTATATTTGGGAAATCTCTATGGATTATATCCTGGTATGCATACAAAGAGCTCCGATGAGTGGTCACTAAACCTACGATCGCTCTCAGTTGGAGCAGCAAACACTGCTTTCGAAGAGTGGATAAAGAGTTTATCGAGCTCTGTTGAGAACGATGAAGTATTGCCTCAGAATTTCTTGATTCATACCGGTTCAGGGACTCATAGGTTTTCGCAGGGTTTGCCTGTTGCATTTGCGTCACATTTGAAGAAATTGGCTGCTCCTTTTCGGAGGGATGAGTCAAGAGGGGGGAGTTTTGTTGCTGAGAGAGAGGACGTGATCTCATGGGTACAGTCTAGAGTTGGATCTTCTTCTGTTCTTGCTGTATAAGGAGGCGAGATATTCTAAGCTAAAGTTCGTCATTTCCAATTTGATGGTAATTTTTCCATTTCCGATTCAGATTTCTCTTCTTAACTTGAATGCTTGTGTTTTCTTCGTCGGTGTAGCATCTTCTACAGTTTGTAACATGCTGAAGTAACAAGTATAGTTTGAAGAAGAAAAGAAAAGAGACCTGCATATTTGACACATGTTTTCTTTATGATTTTCATATTCTTCTTTTTGGTCATACTAGTACTTTGCTGCACATGATGCATGCATTACACAATGTACATTTGTGTGATATCACCATGTTTATTACTGTCAATGTACCTTGTCGCTGTATCCAAAACTCTGAAGCTACGAAGAATGTTATGAGTTATAATATTGTACTCTAACATGCAGGTTGGGGGTCCTTTTATGGGCCTAAACATGAACTCGTGATCTGTGAAGTAGTTTTTTTTTTTAATTCGTGTTAGAAATTTGTGGCCAATAAGATTCCGACTTGGGTTTTCTATAATATATTGTTAAAGGATCATTGCTGCATTAAAACTCTGAAATTATGTTGAGGATCGACGGGAATGATTTTATACTCTAAAATTACATTTTCGTGGCGCTTCCTTGGAACTCCTTGTGAAATGTCCAGTAGCTCACTAAAGCCCATTCTTGCATGGGTCTATGTCAAACCAGCATTTTCTGTTCTGTCTATGGTTGAAGGATCAGTACTATTGTTTAACTAAATTGCTTATTTAAAGCTAAGTGGAATGGAAAAACTTGTCCACTGATGACATGAAATCCACCATATTTAGTACAAATAGTATCAAACAACATGGAACTATTTAACATACCAATCTAACTTTGTGTAGTTAGTTAAGCTTGCAGGTCATCTTAAAAAGAGGTAAACTCTACTAACAAATATGTTCTCATTTATTATTTTTAATTGTTGACTAATACATATGGTTCATATGATATATAGTCTTTCTAACGTTGGTCTTGTCTGCTTAATAGTTGAATGATCGGTTTACTTTATAAACCCTCTTGAACTTTCACAATCATACTAAACCCCCCTTGAACTATTGGAAAAACTCATAAATCCATATCACAGCAAGCAGTGAAGACCATGAGAATATAACAATTTGAAAAACTCAAAATTGGAAAGACCAGCAACAGTTACAACGATCAACAAGTGATACATATGAAGATGAGATATATGGGTTCTGTTCTCCAAATATCATGCAGAAGCCTCTGATAAACATATATTTAGCAAAAAGACTTCTTGAATATATTATGGTCTCGTAAAAATTACAATCATATCTCTAACAAATAAGACTAACGTCTCAAATTGTTCAAAATTATTCATGTTTTTTATCGTGCTCAAGGCTGCGGCGGTTGACGGTCTGGAGATTGTATGTAAGAAAGTGATATCAACTCTGATCTATGATCTTCTGCTCCATTACGGTCATTTGCTTTAGGCTGCGGCGGTTGACAGTCTGGAGATTGTATGTAAGAAAGTGATATCAACTCTGATCTATGATCTTCTGCTCCATTACAGTCATTTGCTTCGGTTAGATTAGCATTGTCTACAAAGGCGAATGATGAGTTAGAACTGAGGATTTCCTCTGGAGTAGACTGAGAGAGCGCTATGAGGGAGTCGCGAGCAAGTTCATCAGAAGCTGCTTTGTCCATTGTCATGGAGTCCATATGAAATATACTTATCCTGCAGATTTAATGTCTTTATCATTATTCTCTGAGCATATATACACACACACACGTAACAAAAAGAGCGTAGTTAAATTCCAATATCTTATTTCAGAGCTAATATCATTTAATTTGTTGCGGCAATTGGGTCAGGTTAGTCATCTGGAGGTCAAACCTGTAACTGACCTGACCCACATAAGCCGAACTACATTTCTCTTCTGTTGCAGGATACTCAATGAAGCATACTAGAGAATACTTACCAAATACTTCCATGTGTATTCAAGAATTTATAAGGTATCTCATATGTATAAAAACCTTACAAAAGATTGCATCATAAAGTTATTTTTAAGAAAAAGTCTAATGTGGAGATGCTAGATTAACTATCTTATTTAGTTTTTTGATGCGTATATTTACATGCTCCGACATATTGTTTCTCTTGGAAATCCATGTTAATAACTTTACCTCATGTGCTAGCAATTGTTCTTGTGTCATATTTAAGAAGTATTTATATTTTATGTACTAATTTTTCAAGACTTTGTTATATCTACCTAGTATAGTGACGTGCATGTTTGTATCCCATCGGTGCATCGTTACTTCTTTATGTTCGAAATCTAGGGCAAACCAACAAGGCAAAAAGCAACAAATCGAAGAGCAAATTCAAACGCGTATGCAAACATATGTTTATTATCTCGCAAAAAAAGTAAATCAGATGCAAAGACGGATTTAATGTGGTTCGACTACTGCCTATGGCCACATGGAGAGAGAAATCAATTTTATTACCTGAGATTACAAGATCTTCGTCTTTCTTTTGTTGTACGAGAATCCTTTTCTTAATCTCAGACCCTAGGATTTCACCTTTGTTTCCTCTCTGCACTCTATTCAACTTCCTTTACAATTACACAATCTTTTCTTTATTGCTTGAATTACAATGGATGAGAGTATTTATAAAGTTTTCCTCCTATCTTTAAGGATCCCTTCTTTGACTTGTGTCATCAAATCCAAATTCTCTTTTGCTTGGAATCCAAATGTCAATTGAAATTGTTTCATTCTAGTCAAAAATCAAATCTCAATCCAAGTCCAATCAGAACCAGTTGAATACAATGATACATCCTAACACTTGTACCGCTACGAGCCTAAGTAATTCAACTCTTGGTAAAAGTCCACAAATTTTCAAACAAAAACCAGCTACTTTGTCTTCAAATAAAAAAAGCTACATGATTATATACAAGCTCTAGCTACTTTCTAACCTATCATATATAATCCATCTTAGTTATTGATGGATCTCTTAAAAGCACGCGGACAAAAGATTCTTAAAAGAATGCACATCACCAAAACATTACGAGTCAAACAATAAAGAAAGAAAAGAAAACATCAATTTTGAGATGTCAAGTTTCCAATTGCTCAGAAATAGAGAGAGAGAGAGAGAACAAATAATCCCACATCGGAGAGAAACAGAGAACAGATGGGGTTTCGATGGTTACCTCTTAATAAGCGAAGCCAGAGAGGAAAAAGAAAAGAAAAAAAGGAGGAGAGACCAACATTTTGAAGAGCTCTGTTGTTGTTTTTATAGCTAACCATTGTGTCTCAAAATAGAGAATACTTCAGCCCATAGTTTTATGCTAAACGTTAAAACATTGAATAAAATTTATATTTGCTTTCTATTTTTGTTTATCTGGTATTTACTTCATTGATGATACTGTTTGTTTCAATGAAAATGG
>BQKN01065864.1:250353-261320 GCA_022839385.1 Asparagus kiusianus | reverse complement strand
ATGATGTACTGTTCATGAACAGTACATCATGCATCGGGGAGGGGACACCTCACCTGTCCCCTCACCTGTCCCATATTTTGGAGTCCTTTAAGCATTTTTCGATGATTATAATTCTCGTTTCTTACATTTAACTGTATCTCTAGTGTAAAACAAACGAGAATAACTGTATTTCTTTAAGTTTCTTACATACACAATTTCCAAATTGTTACGAGGATTATATTATGATACGATATATTAAAACTCAGGGCCAAGGGCCAAGTATCTTTTAAAAATAGGGTTAGTTCACGGTAAACCCCCTATAATCATCTAATTGCAGATTGATCATTTGTAGTTGTAATTGTTAGATAGACCTTTGTTGCTATTTTCTCAAGTGCAGATAGATCCTAGTGAATTTTTTTCTTTTTTCTCATTTTTATAACTTTTGTAAGGGCTAAATACTCATATTGGTATTTTAATTCCACCCCAATTTCCAACAAGGTATTTTAAATAGGCAAACCCGCTTTAAGACATTTTAATTGATCCAACTAATCAATAAGGCATGTTTTCTCGTCGGCGGGTAAATTTCCGACGAGATCTCGTCACGTGCATGGCACGTGATGTCTCAAAACTCATTTTTAGCAGCGGCGACGACAACAATCTCGTCATATTCAGCCCAAAGTAGGATAAAAAAACGATTATGACGCCGTCTGAGATTGCTAACCCCATCGAATCGGCTGAATATGACGAGATTGTTGTCATCGCTGCTGCTAAAAACGAGTTTTGAGACATCATGTGCCATGCACGTGACGAGATCTCGCCGGAAATTTGCCCGCCGATGAGAAACCATGCCTTATTGGTTAGTTGGATCAATTAAAATGTCTTAAAACGGGTTTGCCTATTTAAAATACCTTGTTGGAAATTAGGGTAAAATTAAAATACCAATATGGGTATTTAGCCCTTTTGTAAGTGTTGAAACAATTAGCAGTCTACGTGTCCGTACACAATATTTTGACTCGTGGAACAGCGCTGCTTTTTGGCACGCGCTTTAGCGCGCGCCTCAACTCGCCCAGGAGAGGGGGGCTGGGACCCACAGGCACAGTGGGTCCCACCCTCCCTCTCCTGCGCGAGTTGAGGCGCGAGCTAAAGCGCGTGCCAAAAAGTTTTTTTGCTCATGGAATTAGAGCTATGGGGGGCATGCACTTCGGCCCACTGTTTGGCCCATTAATAAATCCAGCTACATCACTTCAGGTCGCAGCTCGGCCAATTTTGTAGTACATGAACAAATGTAGTGAACACTGAAGTTGAAAATAGGCCCATTTTATGATGGAAAGCTGTACTCAGCCCTTCACATGGGTTTTGATATCCGACCCGATTCTTCTCCAACCCCAATTTGGTGTGCGGGAAAATTACAGAAAATCCCTTACGAGGTTTGAAAAGTTACAAAGAGTCTCTCTGAGGTTTTAAAACTAACACTTTAACCATCTTCTTTTTCGAATTTTCCATCAGACAATATCACATAGGTATTATGTCACTTGGTTAAAGACAAAAATGTATTCAAAGATATTTTTGTCATTAGATGAGCCATACTTCGAAGATAATTTTTTTTTCCTTCACTTCTACGAACCTCAGAGAATTCCGTAATTTTTGCTTAAACTTTAGATTATATCATGTTTCAAAATAAATAAAACATGTATCTAGTAAATAAAACATATTATGGGTGGGTTAGTGGAAGAAGCCTTTGACTTTATAAACTGTAGAGAGTGTGAGTGAGAGAAAACTCTCTCTTAAATTTTGTATCATTATTATCCTCCATAGTAAACGCATTCAGTAATATTATGCCCGCGGACATAAGCTTAAGCTGAAACCACGTAAAATTTGGTGTCTCCTGTTGGTTTAGGTGAAGACCAAACCTGTCAGGCGAGCTCGAGAGGGCGAGGAGCTCCGTCGGGCGAGCTCGAGCGGGCGAGGAGCTCCTTCAGACGAGCGCGACGAGGTCAGGCGAGCTCGAGGTTGCAGCAGGCGAGCTCGTGGTCCAGTCAGGCGAGCTCGAGGTCCAAGGCGAAGTCGAGAATGAGCGAGCGAGCTTGATCCAGGCGAGCTCAAGCGAGGATATGCAGGCGAGCTCTAGCGACAGGCTATCGCCAGTCTGTTGCTAGGGTTTCCCTATAAAAGGGAAACCCAGAGCACCTATCTCTGCTGCTTCTTCTTCTTCCCTCTCTCTCCTTGCGATTTTAGACCCAGGGGACGACATCGATTTCTTCCTCTCTCTCTCTCTCTCTCTGCCCTTTTATTTTGTCCAGCGCTCTGAGATTTGAGGGGAGGATTTAAGAAGGGGCGCTGTAAGAGGTTGAGAATTAAAGAGAGGGAATTAACACTGTAGCTACAATGTTGATATTATATTTATTGAGAGATCTTAAGTTTGAGATCTGCTCTTGCATTGTAATTTCTTTGATTAATAAGAAATTAATTGTGTGACTCCCTAGGACGGAGGCAAGTTTGCCGAACCTCGTAAATTTTGGTGTATTTTTTCTATACTACGTTTTCTTGCTGTTTTAATTAGGGGTTTAGCGTAGCCTCGGGTATTTCCCAACAACTGGTATCAGAGTCTGAAACGATTTAGAGAAAGTCAGATTCAAGTAGGAGCGATGACCGTAGATGAAGAAAAGGTGAGATTAGAGAAGTTTGATGGATCAGATTTCGGATTTTGGAAGATGCATATAGAGGATTATATGTACCAAAAGAATCTGTATCAAACTCTTTCGGGGAAGAAGTCGGAGGGTATGAAGGAAGAAGATTGGAATCTTCTCGACAGAAAGGCCCTCGGGGTTATTCTTTTGACGTTAACCCGCAATGTTGCTATTAACATTACAAAAGAAAAGACTATGGTGGGTCTTATGGCAGTACTCGCAAATATGTATGAGAAGCCATTAGCCTCAAACAAAGTTCATTTGATAAGGCAGTTATTCAATCTGCGAATGGCGGAAGGTGCATCGGTAGCACATCATCTCAATAAACTCAATACAGTCACGACCCAATTGAGTTCAGTTGATATTGAGTTTGATGAAGAAGTACGAGCGTTGATCCTTTTGTCTTCCCTACCAGAAAGCTGGAATGCTACAGTCACAGCTGTGAGTAGCTCGTCGGGAAGCAACAAGTTAAAGTTCGACGAAGTTCGTGATCTGGTTCTCAGTGAGGAGATCCGACGGAGAGAGTCGGGTGAAGCTACAACCTCTTCAGTATTGCATACAGGGTCAAGAGGTAGAAATTCAACCAGAGGAAATAGATCAGAGGAAATGAGATCCAAATCCAGGA
Organism: Asparagus kiusianus; assembly: GCA_022839385.1. NCBI lineage: Eukaryota > Viridiplantae > Streptophyta > Magnoliopsida > Asparagales > Asparagaceae > Asparagus > Asparagus kiusianus. The sequence goes on along the minus strand of BQKN01065864.1, from coordinate 258,029 downwards.
ATCCTAGCAGCTCGAAGGCTATATAGTGTTAGAAGTGCGGGAAAACCGGGTACTACAAGAATCAGTGCAAGAGTGCACAGAAGGAGTGGGAGGCAAAGGCAGATGCAAATGTTGCTTCCACCTCATGAGGAGATGATGCATTGATATGCTCTTTGGAGAGCAAGGAGGAGTCTTGGGTGTTGAACTTTGGAGCATCATTCCATACTACTTCTCAGAAAGAATTCCTCGAGAAGTATATTCTCAGAAAACTTGAAAATGTATACCTTGGTGATGATCAACCATGTGCCATTATTGGCAAAGGTGTAATAAAAATTAAGTTAAATGAGTCAATATGGGAGCTGAAGGATGTCAGGCATATTCCCGACCTGAAAAGGAACTTCATCTCAGTAAGCCAGCTGGCTAGTGAAGGCTACACTACGACTTTCCATGGTGATGATTGGAGGATTTCAAAAGGCGCAATGATAATTTCCTAAGACAGGAAGACTGGTACCCTGTATATGACAGTAGGTGCACGTTTTTTGATCTCAGTTACAGCAGCTAATGAGACTTCAAAGCTGTGACACCAGAGACTCGGTCATATGAGTAAAAAGGGGATGAATATTATGTACACAAAGGGAAAACTCCCAGGTTGACAATCAGTAGAGCTTGATATGCGTGAAGAATGCATACTTAGAAAACAGAAGAGAGTTAGCTTTCAAACAAGTAGCAGAACCCTTAGGAAAGAGAAGGTAGAGCTCGTTCACTCAGATGTTTGAGGACTAATCACCACCGCATCCATTGGTGGGAAACACTACTTCGTGACTTTTATCGATGATCACTCTCGGAAAGTATGAGTCTACTTTCTGAAGTATAAGTCAGAAGTATTTGAGGCTTTCAGGAGATGGAAAGCCATAGTCGAGAATGAGACTGATCTGAGAATAAAGAAACTCAAAACAGACAATGGTGGTGAGTATGAAGACACCAGATTCAAGAAGTTTTGCTATGAGCACGGGATCAGAATGGAGAGAACCGTGCCCAACACGCCTCAACATAATGGTGTAGCTGAGCGCATGAATAGAACATTGATAGAGAGATCCAGAAGTATTCGATTATAGACAAACCTACCGAAGCAATTCTGGGCAGAAGCAGTCAACACAACAACTTACTTGATCAACCGAGATCAATCGATTCTATTAGAGCACAGAATACCACATGAGGTATGGTGCAGAAAAGAGGTAAAACTCTCACATCTCAAAGTTTTCGGTTGTATAGCTTATGTGCATATTAGTGATCAAGGTAGGAATAAACTTAACCCTAAGTCCAAGAAATGCACATTCATCGGGTATGGTGAAGATGAGTTCGGCTACCGTATTTGGGACAACGAAAACAAGAAAGTGATCAGGAGCAGAGATGTGATATTCAACGAGAAGGTGATGTACAAGGACATGCACAAGACAGATGACTCAGAGAGCGAGTCAACATTTGTAGATGCAGATGATGTCCCGAGTAACCTCTCGGAAGAACCCAATGCAGAAGGTCCTCAGCTAGAAGAGCCCGTTGGACAGAATGGTATGCAGGAGCCCGACGTACCAACTCTGATATTGAGAAGATCTTCTCGTCCTCCTGTACCTAACGACAGATACGTGAATTATATGTTGCTGACGGATGGAGGGGAGCCTGAAAGCTATGATGAAGCTTGTTAGAGTCGAGATGCGAGTAAGTGAGAGCTTACCATGAAAAAAGAGATGAAATCTCTGATCTCCAACGAGACATGGGAACTAGCTGAGTTGCCTATGGGGAAAAAGGCACATCACAACAAGTGGGTGTATCGAGTAAAAAAGGAACATGATGGTTCCAGAAGATACAGAGCTCGACAAGTTGTCAAAGAATTTCAACAGAAGCTCCAAGGAAGTAAGAATCCAGTGAATATGTTGACAAAGGTAGTGACCTTTCAGTAACTGGAGTTGTGCGCAACTTCAATTGGCCTTCATGCATAGGTGATGAAGGCGGAGCCACACAGAAGGAGGTGCTTGTTGAGATAGCCTGCTGTCGGTGGTTTGGTCTCCAAGTGGGAGATGGTTGGTTTGGGTGTAGACCAAACCTGTCAGGCGAGCTCGAGCGGGCAAGGAGCTCCGTCAGGCGAGGAGCTCCTTCAGGCGTGCTCGACAAGGTCAGGCGAGCTCGTGGTCCAGTCAGGCGAGCTCAAGGTCCAAAGCGGAGTCGAGAGTGGGCGAGCTCGATCTAGGCGAGCTCAAGCGAGGATCTGCAGGCGAGCTCCAACGACAGGCTGTCGCCAGGGTTTCCCTATAAAAGGGAAACCCAGAGCACCTCTCTCTGGCGATTCTTCTTCTTCTCTCTCTCCTCGAGATTTCAGGCCCGGGGGGCGTCAGCGATTTCTTCCTCTCTCTCTCTCTCTCTCTGCCCTTTTATTTTCGCCAGCGCTCTGAGATTTGAGGGGAGGATTTAAGAAGGGGCATTGTAGGAGGTTGAGAATTAAAGAGAGGGAATAAACACTGTAGCTACAGTGTTGGCATTGCATTTATTGAGAGATCTCAAGTTTGAGATCTGCTCTTGTATTGTAATTTCTTTGATTAATAAGAAATTAATTGTGTGGCTCCCGAGGACGTAGGTAAGTTTGTCGAACCTCGTAAATCTTGGTATACTTTTCTTTATACCGTGTTTTCTTGTTGTTTTAGGGGTTTAGCGTAGCCCCAGGTATTTCTCAACATCTTCGTTATTAAATTAGAAAACTTGATGACAAGTCTCGGAACATCAATCACACCTTTCCTTTCTTTCCACTCCCTCCCTCTCTCTTGGCCTTTTATTATCATTTATATATTTTTTATAAGGGGAAGTTCCAACTAAATTTTGGTTTGGTTTGGTTATCTCGGATTGTTTAGCCTTATATCTCGACGTTTTGGTTTGGTTCCTCGAAGCACAACAATTTGACCGCCGCGCACAACGTATTTTTCAAAGGGGGAAGTTCCAGCTTAATTTCGATACCACGCAAATAGCCTCTCTTAGATGAGCCCCTTGTGGTCAAATTGTGGAATGATGGGAGCAAGAGAACTTCGGCTGGCAGGTCGCATTCTGCTGGAGCCTGGACTGTGCGAGTTTCCAAGGTACAGCAAAATGCTACAGTGTTTTATCAACAAATGCACACATAACACCTACAATTGACAAGGACTAGTGCTATAGTATTTATCATCAAACACACAAATAACACCTATAACTGATGAGGACCACTACAAAGACCATAATAAGGCAGTAAGAATGGTACTAAGCGTCACATCATGAAGAGAGAGACCGATAGATTGACAGACGGGAAAATTTGTAAAATAGTTCGTTTTTGCTAATTATTTAGCAAAATAGACCGTTTTGCTAAATAATTAGCAAAATAGATATTTTTTTGTCAACAGACCAAAAAAGGTCTATTTTGCAAAACAGCTCAGAAAACATACGGGACTAGTAGTCTCGTATGTTTTAATCACGGATTAGTGAACTCAGAAAATTTCACAAAACATTGAGATGAACTCAGAAAACATACGGGACTACTAGTCCCGTATGTTTTCTGAGTCACTAATACGTGATTAAGGTGGCTCTAAACATACGGGACTAGTAGTCCCGTATGTTTTCTGAGTCTTGTTTACGGGACTAGTAGTCCCGTATGTTTTCTGAGTCTTGTTTTTCAAATTCGACCTGTTTTTTTTCAAAAGAGGTCTATTTTGCTAATTATTTAGCAAAACGGTCTATTTCGCTAAATAATTAGCAAAAACGGACAATTTTGCAAATTTTCCCATTGACAGACAGAGAGAGAGAGATCGATCGATTTTACGTTTGAAGGACCGTGAAAGGTGATTGCTAATGGGGGAGCACAGAAGGCGTCGGCAACACAAAGGAGTAATAGCCGCGTAGCGAGGCTCGACAATGAACGTGGTCGTCTGTGTCTCGGTGTTAGTAAGTCACGACTCCTCCAATAATGAACGAGATTATTGTTGGATACGCAGTAGGTGGCATCTGAGATGCATATTTATATGACGGGGGTTTCTATTTACATTGTCGAATCGTAAAACCGTCTGCATAGCGTCCACATTAGGGATGCATCCATGGAGATTCAATTCTGAGACTACATGATACGTATTCTTCATGTAAAGCAGGCTGAAAACAATAAGAGAGAACAAATGCGGGCTCCAGCTTCCTAAAGCAAATACAGCTCCAAAACAACTGAGATAAGGGGCTGTTTGGCTTGTTGCAAAAATAAATTGCAGCAAACGTTCATGCAGCATATGTCGCAAGGAATCAACTTTAAACTCGTTATTTTGATGTACGTTGTGGGGAATTTATTTCCGATGCAGATTCAGTGTTTGGTTGAAAAGTAATTAGCGCAAAAGCTACGTAATTTTGTTATATAAGGAAACTTGGGTTTTAGATGATTTTCTATTTGGGTTAAACAAATTTGTTTTGATGAGTTGGAATTACTTTTAATTTTTAATTTTCTTTTTTTGAAGCTTGTAGCTTTTCCTCTCATCAAATTGGTGGTAACATTTGTTGCAAGTTTTTTCTACAAAATACAAGTTTTTTTACCTTTCCTAAGTATAATGTTGCAAACTAAACAATGTATTTATAAATCCGGTTGCTCTATTTCCATTTGCAACATTATTTCCATCCAACCAAATAACCCCTAAGTGAAAAATTTCTACACTCTGGGGAAACTCTAAAATTATGATCCCTGTTGACCTTGGCTCTAATTCGTTCAACCTCTAGGCATTTTGTGGAACAAAGTTAGTTTATTTGGGTTTTTTTCCAAGCTCAAGACATTAATGTTACTATGGATGATCAAGTAACTCATCTACTCATCAATTCTAGCCTTAAGTATTAGCAAGAGCTCAGAACCAATCTGATCCAAAAGTTGGAGGAAAGAAACTTACCCAAAGCTTAAATTTTTTTTTTATGAAAAGATTAACTTGATATATCTAAGTTCAAATTCATATTTATTTTACTTTATTGTACGTTTCACGGTTTTAGCTTGAACCCCTTGTCATGGGAATCACACATTGCATTCAATATGACGTAGCATAACTTGCATCACAGTAAATAATGATCTTGAGAAAGAACTTCATAATCCTCTGACAAATAGAATTAGATCCCATGCACACTAAAACCAACTAGAATAAATGGGGAAGTTTTAAGCACAAGTATAAAATTGTGGCCAAGAAAATTAGCTACCAAGTAAATAAGGAAAAGCTCAAAGGTATATTTTGATGACTAGGAAGCTCAACATGAGAGAAGTATTTCCAGGATCTATATATGTAAATTGCATCAATAACAAAGAAATGTACGCCTTTAGTTTTAGGATTAAGCATCAGGTGCTAACATATAATTGAAAAATGAAGATAAGGGTGCTTAATTATTGGAGGCAAACAATATCCCATCAAAATTATTGGGAGAAAAAGGTTCTCGAAAAGATACCATATCTCCGTTTGAGAAAAAACAGAATTTTGGTTACAAGGTTCTCTGCAACTATTCTTAGCAAATTGTGCTAAATTTGTTGCATGCCTATATTGTGCTTATGCGAGGTTATTAAGGTATGTGGCATCTAGAATGGATGTGCTTCATAAAGGGGTAAATTATACATGTTGGCGAAAATTCTCAAATTCTTTTTTGACTTCTGCCAAAAGTCCTTGTCACCGCACCATAGCTCCAAAGTTACGGTTAGACTCACACAACAATATTTACCCTTCACGTCCGGTGGGAATTGATACTAAGTTACTATGATATCATGTCAAATGTCCCTATCATTGCACCAAAGACCTAAAGTTACAGTGAGAGTCGAGGGTTACAGTGTTATACTCCTACACTCAAATATGTGAAGATTTATGCACCGATTTACCAATAAATCACATGATCAGATGCAAAACAAATTTAGCTTTTGAATTTAGTTTACTATCTTACTCCTATTTTTGAGAAGGAAAAGAAATAGTATGAGACCCTATTGAATTCTTCCACTCAAGAAAACAGAAACCAAACCATTCTCATGTTTAATATCCCGTAGCATATCTTCTATTTCTGTAACAACACTAGTTATGAAGGCAAAAGAGGAAAAAATAATTGCAGCTACTGGAGCATTTCAATTTTTGCACACTTGTTTGTTGCATGTGTTTCTGAAAAAAAAAACAAAGGTGTCTGGTACCAATATGACTTTCATATTGGTGTTTTTCATCATAACATTATAATAGCTTATGGAGACACATAACCAAAAAATCCCTTGAAGAAGATTCTGTGCCTGCGACAAAAATGAAAATCCCTGTTTTGGGTAAAGAGAGAAATGGGTAGAGAGTAATAGGAATAGGAATTGGCTTTTATTAGGATGTCACAGATTCCATGCTGGCCTCCAGCGTACCAAAACTTTTTTTCATTACCTACTAGCAGAGTATTATTCTAAGGAGAGGCATCAACATTCCACTATATTTCCTAAATAGCTTATACAAGTTTCTCAAAATGACAATAATCACTATGTTTTCTCCACTTTTTCTAACTTTTCAGTAACATTTTTTTGGCCAGAAATATATTGGTCATATTTCATAGCTTTCCAAATCACAACCTTCCATCAAACCTTTCTCTCTCCTCTATAAATCCAAACCTCAACTCTTCATCCTAGTATCATTTTCTCTTATTTTCTCTTGTTCTACTTCTGCAAGCTTAGTTTCCCTCCAGCCTTCAAAATTTGACATGGCCAGCTCTGAGGTACAGGTCACTATAATCTCTACTCTCTTGTGATTATAATTCAAGGCCCTCCTCCATTGGTCTCATCATTTTATTTTTTCCTTGCAAGTATTTGTTCAGTCTAAATCTTTGGACTTTAGGCACCTGGAAGAAAAAAAGATCAGATTTCACCTTCTTGTTCATTCTCTTTAGCAAGTTTCTCAATAACAGGAAAACAATCATATACAAATAAACTTACAGTATGTATCAAACTATTTGTAATGATAATAGCAAAACACAATGAACTTTATCATATATGTATCCTCCACTGGTAACAAGTTCTACCGAACTGTATCTACGAATGGAAGATCAAATGGTGCATATATAGTTTTTCTGTAAACTTGCCAGTGCATACAGTGAAAATCAACTACTGTTTGTTTTCATAAGCTAAAGCAGAAGTTGAACACTCAATTAGCATCAACTCTACAAAACTCAGGAATGTAATAAGAAATCTGCATCATTGAAATATCAAATGTTCCATAAAGCATACTGCAATTAGTTTAATAGTATATATCCCCTCAAAAGAAAGCATACTACATGAACCCATGACATAATCCAGTGACCCATATGTAACGATTTTTATTTCCTTTGACTTAACTAACAGAGTTCATCATAATTACTTATAGGCACAGAAGCAACTAAGATCAAGGCAAGAAGGTGAGATGAAGATTGGAGTAGAAGTTTTCATAATCGGAGAAGGAAAAGAAAAAGAAGAGGATTATCAAGATGAAGAACATTTTGAATATACAATGGATGGTTCAGTAGACATCAGAGGGAAACCTGCAGACAAAGGAAAAACTGGAGGATGGGTAGCTGGGAGTATTATTCTTGGTAATTAATTTTCTTACGGCATTTTCAGAACAAATATATACATAGAAAGGCGAAAAGTTCATGTAAATTTAAGTGGACTGAGGTCTCGGTTCACAAATTTTTTT
>BQKN01065864.1:218798-240353 GCA_022839385.1 Asparagus kiusianus | reverse complement strand
ACAAAGTCATCCACCAAACTTTTTAGCCACTCATATTGTCTAGGGATCCTTGCATGATATGAAAATATTTTTTATATTAATAAATGAGTGGTTAAGAAGTTTGATGGACATCAACTTAAGTTGATAGGAGTCTTGCTCTCTCTCTCTCTCTCTATATATATATATATAAACCCAAAGATTCAACTAACTAAATAAATAAGAGAATGGTAAGTAAACCAAGCAAAATCCATATAACACAATAAACAATAAATATTAAAATTTTAAGCTGATATGCAGGGCTCATTCGGAACAAACTATCACGATAAAAGCATCTTCACCAAGGCTCTTTACAAATGCAATAAAAATTTAACTTAGCGATATTATGCAAGCATTACAACATTCGAAAGAGAGTTGATCTTAAAAAACCTACTCTATAATTCACACAATTAAACCTAATTAAAATTTACGAATGTACAGATGCACTATTGCACATTCAAGGTAAAAATAACTACCAGTTAAAGCAGACTTGAGCTGTGACTTTACGCTTGCAAAGGCCGCAATAAGAAGGTGGATATAAATGCTAATAACAAGTGTTCAAATGATAAATATTATAGAATATCTGATGACTTAGGACATTGCAAAGATAACACTGTCTCTTATTAGGTGCACAATACAAGAATTCATCGCAAAGAACAAAAAAGTCAATCCTAACATAACTTAAATAATGAATTAGAAACACAGAAAAATTAACATATATATGAAACTAACATTTGTTCTCATTCAAATTACTTGTAAAGATAGATAAGAAGATAAAAGATAAATGAGCCCAGAAAAATATAATAGCACGAGAAATCCAGAGCCAACCTAATGCCACAATTAACGTAGATGATGAAGTCACCACTCCAAAATTATCGTAGAAAAAAAATATAAGTGAAGAAGCCTTAATTTCGACTCAATTAAAAATGAAACAGAAAAATAAAAGACTATTTTCTTAATATTTTATAGAATAGACTATTTTTTTGAGTAAAATTAGGAATATTTGGAAGAGATTTTCACGAATTTTTATATATATTTATTTTGTGGACGTTTTATCATATAGAATTATAATAGAGTTAGTATTAATATTTAGTTTATGGTTTCTAATGAAGTCTATCAATAATTAGGAATAAAATTCATATTCTCTTTTATACCATTTTAGTCGCTTCTAATCAGTTGTCTAGACTTATTGACTTTAATTATTCCTCTTGCTATTATAATGCTATTTTTTCAAATATTTTTTTACTTTTGCAACACTATACTTCTATAAATAAACTTCCTTTTATGTCGATCCAAATAATATGAATATTCAAATTGGCTTCACGTTGGTTTTGTGTCATTTCAATTATCAACATGAAACTTAAAATTGGGTGTGGCTCATTCAAATAAACATTAATAAAGATTAATAATCACAATATTAAATTTTAGAGATATAAACAATGTTTTAAATGTCGGATGTCGGCTTCATGTCGGTCGGCCAAAATTCATATCGGATAGCGGAAATCGGGGATATATCGGGGGACATGAAAAAAATATCGGATTGCCATATCGGATAGGTTGATATAGTATCATAAATAGAATCTTCACATACTTGATAATTATATTGTTTAAACATATGAAAAAGTACATAACTTATTGATGTTAGGATCACTAACCAATTGTAGACACCTGATTTTTGAGTCGGGTTTTTCAAACTTGACCCAATAAGCTTAAAACCGCTTTTTCTAAAATTTGGCCGATATTTCTTGGCCGCAATGGCGCCCGACATACCCAATATTTTCCGACATGTCCCCGACATGACCTCAGAAACACAATACGTATTGAAATGAAGGATATCGTGACGGCTAGGGTATAAAACCGCCATATCGGCCGCCATGTCCGACATGGCGGCCGATATTTAAAACACTGGATATAAATGAGTAAAAACTATCAAATTGAAATTAAAAAATAAATTTTAGTAAAGAAATAAACTAAAAGTAAATAATTATGATATTAACCATGTGCAATACACGTGCATAAAAACTAGTGAATATAAATGTGATGAGTACATTAATTTTGCCAGACGAATGTGCCCCACTCCATTATGTTTCATCATATATAATTAGGGACAAAATTAATACTCGGAAAGAGTTTATTGCTCTAGAGAAGGCCTCTTCTGCATTATCGCATTATCAGAGAATAAAATATACGTAGCCTTCTAAGATTCGTTCATGCTCCTGTTTTTGTTTCTCTCCAACCACTAAACGATTTTTGGTCAACTACAGAATTCGAGTTATATATTGAGCAAAAAAATACCATTGAGCTATACAATTTAGCGAGCATAAATGTGAATAAAGCGTGACTATTCTTACCGAAGACAAAATCCAAACTTTGCCTTGTTAGGTGCAGAAATAAGTGCAATTGACTAAGATTCTTTTATAGTTGGATACGTAAAGCCGAGTTAATTTATAATGCTTGACTTTCTATGGCAAAGGCATACATGGATAAAATGTCTCGCATTGGATATGCTTCCATTGCATACTGAAGTCGCCAATATATAAGACTCAAACCCCTCAAATACAACTAGAAATTGTTTGTATTTGCTCTTGGTCATTAACATGACTCAGTGCATATTTGACAAAATCATCCAACTTAGTCTCAACAACTGAGCTTTTTGTGAGATTGAGATAGTGGAGTTAATGGGTTAGAAGAACATGGAGAATATCCAGGGTAGTTCCTAAGGGGGAGGAGAGGAGTTGAAGAAAAGCCTCTATATAATGACTGGAAATTGCTCTTTGAAGATACACAGAAAAACAGCTCACCGGAGCCCCCTTAAATCTTCTTATTCTCTAAGTTTCTTCATTCTTCACTGGTATCAGAGCGAGCAAGTTCTACACCCCCGCTGTTATTTTTCCAACAGAGAAGAAGCAATTCTCTTCAGCTCGTACCACATCCAGCTGCTTCTTTTTTTAACCACTTGTTTTTTTTGTTTTGCCCATCGCTAGAGCAAGTACCACCTTGAGCCACGAGCTGTTTCTTTTTCTTCAAGCCCCCTCTTTACTCTAGAGCAAGTGCCACATTAACCTACTACCTAGCTAGTACCCAAGCTAGCTGCATAACCACTTGTTTATCATATTTTCCCCTCAATCTCTAGAGCAAGTTCATAAGCTACCCCTTGTTTATTATTATTTTTTCTCCCATCTCTAGACCAAGTTTGATGGAGCTTTGTCACAACCTAGATTTTTCTCATGTTTTGAAGTCAAAGCCTACAACTACATACCTACCCACGTGATCTGCTCCTCAAACTAATTTTTTTGTTTTTTATTTTTGGACTCGTGGCATGTGACATACTCTATAGTCATTTTTTATTCATTTTTTGTGAAAGTCCCTCTTCATAAAAGCCTTTTCAAATAAGACCCGATTTATTACCCGGCTCGGCTACAAGTTTCAGGCAATTGCACTTTCGACTGCTGATCTCAACCTGATTTGTTGTTATTCCACAAATCTGGACAGCCCATTATTATCAACTTCAACCTCGCTGCAACGTCCTATCAGAGACAATGCCAAAACTTCGACAAGTGATTCTACGATCAACACCACTAAGTGACGATCTCACTTTAATTAGAACTTCTTTTCTCAACTCATAAGAATCAGGTTCATTTTAATTTATTTTATTTTTTTGCTCACATAGTATATACATGTATCTTAGCATTAATTAGTAGTACACAGCTCTAACCCTTACTAATAAATCTACACCTGAAGAAAAGAAAGGGTTTGAACAGTAAAAGTTGAAAGATAAAAAGGCAAAAAGCCTAATGCTCATGTTCATAGAAAATAACTTAATCACAGTTTTTGAAACTTACAAGACTTCCATGGACATGTGATTGCTATAAAAGAAAAATATGATAATGACTTTGAAGTTAACATTCAACTCCTTCTGTATAAGTATAATTATTGTCGTATGCAAGAGGGAGACAATGTCGTTGAGCATATTAATAAGATGATTGTCATGGCTAAGGACTTGTCCACTGCTGGGATCAAAATCTAGAAAAGAATAGTCTGTCCCATTCTCTTGCTGTAGTTGCCACCACATTAAGAATGAACCCCGAAATTAAATATATCACTGATCTTCCTATGCACCTCGTGATAGAACCAGACTTATTAGCCAATAGGAAAGAACATGACTTATTAGCTAGTAGGAAAGAACCAGAACTGAACATAGTACAGTAGGAGATGAATCTGCTAGAGACATAATGCTGAAAGCTATAAAAAATCTGGTCCTAGTAAACCACAACCGCGAGGACCGAAATCGCAACACTTCAAGAGAAAGAAAGTACGCCGCGAAGCCTGCTACAATTATGTGAAGTTCGGACATTTCAGGCTCACTTGCCCTGTTGCCCACAAGGTGAAAAACAGGAGAATATGAGAGGCTATAAGCATCTGGAATAGATAGCACTAGTAAAAGAGAATTCTCCTCTCAACAGTAGGATTCTTAGCTAGGAGAATTATGGAAAGTGGGGTTGTTCGAGGGAACCTCTCTCAGATATTGGGGCAGTATTTAATGGAGTGGAGATGATGGGGTAGCTTCTATATAAAGAGCAATCTTCTCTTTGAGAAAACACAACACAAAAATACAGCTCACCGAGCCCCTTAATTCTTCTTCTTCTCTAAGTTTCTTCGTTCTTCACTATGAAGAACGAAGAAACTTAGAGAAAAAGAAGAACAATATTTAAGGGGGCCCGGTGAGTTGTTTTTCTGTGTATCTTCAAAGAGCAATTTCCACTCTTTATATAGAGATTTTTCCTCAATTCCTCTCCATCCCCTTAGGAACTACCTTAGATATTCTCCATATTCTTCTAACCTATTACCCCAACTATCTCAATCCTATGAAAATCTCAATTGTTGAGACTAAATTGGATAATTTGGTCAAATATGGACCGAGTCATGTTAACATCTCCCACCTGACCAAATTAAACCAAATAATATGCCTCCCACTATCCGTGAAATTAGATGTTTTTTCTTACCATTACTCCCACTATTCGTAAAGAGTAACTCTTATTTTATTATTCATGAAACTTTACTTGAACTTAGTTATTCCTAAGTCTCATCAAACTTACATATTTGATAAAAGATTTCGTTAGTATTCTTTTTGTCAAAGGATAAGCAATCATATATGTAGTAAGGATGTAGGTCACTTTAACTTCTTCCTTTTCTAGAATATCTCGAATATAGTGATACTGATTACTGAATCTCAATGTGTTTTTCTTTGAAGCTATTTGCGTCACTATTGATCATGCTAATGGCTGCCTAATTATCACAATAAATATCAATAGATCATTCTAACAAATTGAGATCTAAATCAATCAAAAACCGTCTTATCCAGACATCATGTGTAGTTGCCATACTGTAAGAAATGTATTCAGCTTCTTCTATATATCTAGCAACACACCATTGTTTCTTGCTACTCCAAGAAATAGCTCTTCCTCCAAAGATGAACAAGTCCCGAAGTAGACATTCCACCATTTTATCACCTCCAAAATCAGCATCAGAGTAACGGAGGAGATCAAACAAATCAGCTTGATAAACCAATTTATGAGTCAACGTACCTCTGATATACTTCATAATCATTTTAACAACTTTCCAATGTGTTAGTCCTAGATTACTTTGATATCGACTAACCAGATATACAAAATAAGCTAAATCAGGTCTGGTGCATAACATTGCATACATCAAACTTCCAATTGCTTGAGCATAAGGAGCCTCCAACGGCTTTTGCCCTTCTTCAACGCTTTGCTCTTTACAAATCTCTTTCTCATGACCAACGGAGTTGGTGCTGAATTGGAATTCTCCATTCCAAACCTTTTAAGAACTAATCTGAATATTTTTCTTGATTTAAACTTAGCAACATACACTTTCTATCTCGAATTATTTGAATTCCAAGAATATATGATGCATCTCACATATCTTTCATCTCAAACTTTTCGTTGAGATCTGCCTTGATTTTATTCAATATATATCATTTTCGACGAGCAATATATCATCCACATATAATGACAATATAATAAATTTGCTCCCACTTTTCATGACATATACACAATTATCTAATTTATTTTGAATAAAACCAAGTTTGGTGACGGAATCATGAAATTTGAGATACCAATGTCTAGAAGACTATTTTAAACCATATAAAAATTTTATTAATTTGTAAACTTTATGTTCCTGTCCTTTCACTTGAAAACCTTCGTGTTATTGCATATATATAGCTTCCTTTAACTCTCTGTTAAGGAATACAGTTTTAACATCCATTTGGAATAACTCCAAATCAAGATATGTAACGATGACCAAAATAATTCTAATAGATGCAAATTTAGCTACAGGACGGTACATCTCCTGAAAATCTATTCCTGTCTTCTGGTTGTAACCCTTGGTAACTAACGGTGCTTTGAATTTATCAATAGATGCATCAACACAATATTTCTTTTTAAGCACTCATTTACACCCTATGGCTTTTTTATTTTTCGATAGATCACATAATTCTCATACCTTATTCTTTTCTATAGAATCAAGTTCTTCTCTCATGAATTCTAACCATAAAGCAAATTCATGCAATTTTATCGTATTAGAGAAGATTAAAGAATCTTGTTCTTCTATATTTGTATCTACCGAGAAACAAGATGGCTCACATGAATACAAGTAGTAATCATTCATCCATGAAGGCTGTGTTCTTAGCCTTTTGTTGCCTACAACTGGTTGATGAGGTACATCATTTTCTATAAGTATTTCATCATTTTCAAGGTTAGGTTCATTCATAATATCTAGATCATTAGTGAGAATACCGTAATAATCATCATCTATTACAGTTAGAGGTTTTATTTCCTCTAAAACTTGCTCCTCTTTCTCTAAAATCTCTAGAAATATAGCATCTCTGCTTTCAATGGCCCCTTTTTCTTTAGTGTATAACTTATAACCTTTTGATTTTTTTGAATACCCTATGAATCTACACTTTACTATTTTAAAATCCAATTTATTTCTAAGTTGGTATGAAATGAGAACATGGGTTATAGTTCCCCACTTCCTGAGATGACTCATATCAGGTTTCCTCCCATTCCATAACTCATAAGGTGTAGATACAACTAACTTGGTGGAAATTCTATTTAAAATGTAGTTTGCAATTAACAATGCTTCTTCCCAAAATTTTTAGAGAGACCAGAATGAGACAATATGCATCTAACTACATTTAATAATGTTCTGTTCTTTCTTTTAACAGCACTATTCTGTTGTGGTGTATATGACATTGTCGTATACCTTTTATTCCATGTTGAATACAATAACTCTCAAATTCCTTAGAGTTATATTCTCCACATCTATCAGTTTTTAAAATTTTGATTTTTAATTCAAGTTGGTTTTTAACTTGTCTTATATCTCTTAAAACAGTCAAAAGCTTTTAATTTTCTAGATATAAGATAAACGTGTGTAAACTTAGAATAATCATCTATAAAAATAATAAAATATTCTTTATTACTATGAGTTCTGACACTTAGGGGACCACAAATATCCAAGTGTATCTACCCGAAAAGTTCATTGGCTCTTTATCCGCTAATAAAAGATTTCCTGGTCATTTTACCAGTTAAACAATATTCACATGGTGACAATTGAATATTAGATAGAGCAGGTAGTAAGTACATTCTCATAATTTTTTTATTTTTAAAATACTAGCATGTCCTAGTCTTGAATGACACAATTCAGACTCAGAAATATAACAGGATAAGTAGTTCAAATTAAAAATTTTATTATCAGAATTATTAAAAATTACTATAAGAATGCATAATTCATGCTCGGGCACATATTTTTCCATAGCATACACTGTTATTTTTGTCTATAGAAACACGGTTATTGTAGAACCTAACTTCCAATCCTTTCTTCATCAAGCTGGTGACAGAAATCAAATTGCGCCAAATCCCTAGCGTATTGAACACATCTTTGAGGACAAGAACACTATCCCCAAGATCCAATCTATACGAACCAATACCTCTATATCGAGATAGGTATTATTTCCTATATAGATCATATGTTCTCCTTTTTTCAGCTCGGTGAATTCTATGACTCTATTTTTGTCCTTTGCGATGTCTGGTCGCACTAGAGTCGATCCACCAACCACTAATGTTCGTCATCACAGCATTGCATTTTATCACACCGATGAATTCTTTTTTACTAGTACCCCAGTTCTAGATGCTTACAACCTCCCTTATTCTCCTGCTTTTCACCTTGTGGGTAAGTAGGCCTGAAATACCCAAACTTCCCACAATTGTAGCAGGCTCCGCGTGGTACTTTCTTTCTCTTAAAGTGCTGTGATTTTGGTCCTCACGGTTGTAGTTTACTAGGGTTAGGATTTTTATAGCTTCCAACATTATGCCTCTGGCGGACATAATTTAGCTCTTGCTGCACTATGTTTAGTTCTGGTTCTTTCCTACTGGCTATTAAGTCATATTCTATCGCTAAGTGCATAAGAAGATCAGATTTAATAGCATGATTCATTTTTAATGTGGTGGCAGCCACAATAAGGAAATGAGGTAGACTATTTAATATAGTTACCACTTGTATTCTTTCCGATATTTCGATCCCGGCAGTGGACAAGTTTTTAGCCATGACAATCATCTTATTAATATCAACGATAATGTCTCCCTCTTGCTGCCTTGCATACGACAATAATTACATTTATGAAAAAGGAGTTAAATGTTAATTTCAAAGGCAGTATCGTATTTTTTTATAGCAACCTACATGTTCATGGTAGTCTTGTAAGTTTTAAAAATTTTGATTAAATTATCTTTCATGAACATGAACATTAGGCTTTTTGCCTTTTTATCTTTCAACCTTCACTGTTCAAACCATTTCTTTTCTTCAGGTGTAGATTTATCAATAAGGATTGGAGCAGTGGTTTCAATTACATCATCGATATTGTCATGAATAAGAACATATTCTATTTTTCTATGCTACATATCATAATTACTACCATTAAATTTGTTAATTTTTTCTAGTCTAATAGAACAAGTATACTAGCCATCTGGTAAGGAACTAAAACTAATTTTTCAATTTAAAAAAAATTAGATATGTGTACTACTAATTAATGCTAAGATATGTATATATACTATGTGAGCGAAAAAATGAAATAAATTAAAATGAAACTGATTCTTGTGAGTTAAGAAAAGAAGCTCCAATTAAAGCGAGATCATCACTTAGTGGTGTTGATCGGAGAATCACTTTTCAAAGTTTTAACATCGCCTCTGATCGGACGTTGCAACGAGGTTGAAATTGATAACAATGGGCTCTGTTTAGATTTGTGGAATAGCAACAAATTAGGTTGAGATCAACAGTCGAAAGTGCAATTGCCTGAAACTTGTAGCCGAGCCGAGTAACAAATTGGATCTTATTTGAAAAGGCTTTTATGAAGAGGGACTTTCACATATAGAGCAAGTCACATCTCGTGGGTCCAAAAATAAAAATAAAAAATTTGGTTTGAGGAGCAGATCAAGTGCGTAGGTAGGCAGTTGTAGGCTGACTTCAAAACATGAGAAAAAAACTAGGATGTGATAAAGCTCCACCAAACTTGGTCTAGAGATGGGAGACAAAATAATAATAAACAATGGTTAGATTGTAAACTTGCTCTAGAGATTGAGAAAAAAAATAAGATAAACAAGTGGTTATGTAGCTAGCTTGGGTACTAGCTAGGTAGTAGGTTGATGTGGTACTTGCTCTAGAGTAAAGAGGGGGCTTGAAGAAAAAGAAACAGCTCGTGGCTCAAGGTGCTACTTGCTGTAGAGATGAGCAAAAAAAAAACAAATGGTTAAAAAAAGAAGCAGTTGGATGTGGTACGAGCTGAAGAGACATGCTTTTTTTCTATAGGAAAAATAGCAACGGGGGTGGAGAACTTGCTCGCTCTGATACTAGTGAAGAACAAAGAAACTTAGAGAAAAAGAGGAAGAAGATTTAGGGGGCTCCGGTGAGCTGTTTTTCTGTGTATCTTCAAAGAGCAATTTCCACTCTTTTATATAGAGGCTTTCCTTCAACTCCTCTCCACCCCCTTAGGAATTGCCCCGGATATTCTCCATATTCTTCTATCCCATTAACTCCACTATCTCAATCCCACGAAAATCTCTGTTGTTGAGACTAAGTTAGGTGATTTGGTCAAATATGGGTTGTGTCTAGAACTCTTAACTTCTCTCTAAGTGTTCTTCTCACCAATTATTTGGGTGTCCCTATTGCTCCCGACTTAAGAAAGATTTATTACTTTCAACCTCTTCTTGAGAGAGTTGCTTTCGATGCAAGAATGGCAATCTATGCTTCTATGTGCTGTTAGTAATGATTAAACATGTGTTATGCAGCATGCCAATTTCACTTGCTTGTCTACAACGCAATTCCAACGAGTGTAGTCAAAGCCGTTGAGTCCATTCTGGCCAGTGTTATGGACGCAAAAATGGCCTTCTTATTGAGAAATACTGGCAGTTATGCACCTTGGGCCAATTTTGTTATTTCTACTTGGTCTTGTGTGACTAAATCAACTATTCTTCTCTTAATAATAAGATTCTCAGTTGAGAGAATTGTGGGGTAGTGAGGTTATTGGAAGAATATCTCTCAGAGGCAGCTATTTGAGTGGTGGAGATGATGAGATAACCTCTATAATAAAGTGCAATCTTCGAGAGAGCACAACACAAAAACAAAACCCCTACTTTAATACCGGAGCCCCCTCAAAAACCCATCATTCTTTCTCCTCTTTCTTCTTCGCTTTCAGTGGAGTAATTATATCATCATAATCTAAAATAAACAGAGATTTCTTTTACTTACTCCTCGTATTATCAAAAAAAAAAGACTCTTTCTTTATGCTTCATAAAGCTATCCAACAATTCTAACTCAAATTAAGCATCCCAACCCTATAACGATAAAAAAAAAACTAGTGAAAATTCAAAACTAACTCACAGCGGTAACGGGTCTCGCCGATCTCCGCCGTCGGCGTCGGCAACCGAGAAAGATTATCGCCGATCTCCGCCGTCGGCGACATCAAAGAATCTAAGATGCGAAGTTTTGAGAGATCGAAGAGTTGAAGGGTTTTATTCCAAAAAATTAGAGAGCCTACTCCGAGGAGGGACTTTTTGGGGGTACTGGGGTAAATTACTTAAATACCCTTCAGCCCGCGGGAACGCGCCTGATGTGTTTTATATCGCATTTGGATTGGTGAGCCCTAGAATTTTGTCATTTGGTTTGCGTGGTCTTTTTTGTCATTGTTTTTGCGGGGAGGGCAATAGCAAAGAATGTTGAGTGTATAAATATTTTTGTTTTAATTTGAATAACAAATGTTTTTTGTCTCCTAAGAATACGTTGAGCTCTTAAAGTAGTTGATTATCAAGAATAATTCGTGTTATGTATACATATATATGGTGAACAATATCTAACATGTTTGCCTTCACAAAGTTTCCTTGCTTCTAATCACGTGTTATCTACCAAGTTTGCTAATTAAATCAGAATCATATTGTTTTTCTCTATTTCCTTTCATCACATCATAAGTTTAATATTTCATTTCGAATTTTTATATTTTAAATTTATACGGTCACGTCTTTAAATTGTTTCTCTGTCTAAATCTTTTTAACATTCGCCATCGCTTGCTAATTTAAATCTCATGGCCCCTCCTTAATTTTTTTCATCCTAACCAAATTTCCAACTTGCTAAGATACAGAGAGTTTGAAAAATACAAAAAATATTTTCGATGAATTGAAAAATAGAGTTAAATGAGCACAATTTAAATGAAAATACTAAGATGAATTATCGTTAATGATTACCAAGTATCACATTTGAACACTCTGCAGTTTATAAATTTGTAGGCGTAAATTGAAAATGAAAATTTTGGAGGGCTAAACGTCTAATTTAACAGAAAAAACCCCAAAAGATCTACACGACCAAATCCCGTGAATCGATCGGCACCGACCCTCGCCCTCGCCCGCCATGTGGAGAGGCAGCGCCACCCGAAGCTTCTCAACGAAGCTCCTCCCTTCCCGCGGATCAAACCCTAACCCTAACCCTAATTCCCCTTCTCCTCTCTCCTCGCTCGACGATCTTCTCACCGGGAGAAGCCTCAGCCTCCTCCTCTCCTCTCAGATCCACTCCTCCTCTCGCCGATGGAGACCAGCTGGAAGCGGAGCGGTAGGGTTCTCCGCCGCCTCCCCCGCCGAGGCCTCGCCGGCGGTGACCGGATCTCTTGGCTCGGCGATGAAGAAGGCTAGGGATTTGCGGGTTGGGATTCGTCACTGTGGGCGCTGCTATTGGGAGCTCTCCAAAGCTAAGCTTAGGTCAGATGCTCATTTTTATCGGTGGACAAATTTTCAAAACAAACTCTTTGGCAAATTTATTCCCCAAAAAACAACCTATTTCTCTGTTATTTGTAAAAACCGACCTGGTTTCAGCCTCAGCGGCCAGCGCTGAAACCAGATAGGTTTTTACAAAAATATTTCCGAAAATTCACAGGCGTGAAGTTTAACAGTTTAATTAAAAACTGCTAAACTTAACGGGAGCTCAACTCCCATAAAGTTTTGGAATTTTTTTTTTTGTAAAAACCGACCTAGTTTCGATGCTGAGGCTGAATCCAGGTCGGTTTTTACAAATAAAAATTAAAGGGGTCGTTTTTTGGGAATAAAATTGTAAAAGGGATTGTTTTAAAAATTTGTCCTTTTATCGGTTCGTTTAGCTGACTATGGTTGAATTGGAGAGTGAATTAGCAATTATTTAGATTTGGATTATGTAGGTAATTTTTAAAAAAAAAATATTTTTTCTAAGATTTTTAGTATTAGCCTTTTGAACTATTTGGTCAATTTATGATTCACGAGAGATGCAAATAGTTGGAAATTATATTCTTTTGGTGTTTTTGAGTAGAATATTGTACTTGGTTGCATCTACCAGTAATAGATATGGCGAGTGGGCTACAATTTGAGGTTAGTATATAGGTATGTTATTTGCGAAGGTTATAAGGAGGTAATTGAAAAATAAGGAAGACTCTAAAGAGGGCATACCTGAAGAGACCCTAGCAACATTTCATGCTTCATGTTTATGATTGATGAATGAGTAAAATGGTGATGTTTTATTTCCTCTTAAGACACATAGCTTTCATCTTGTAACTTAGGTTAGTGCGCCCTTCACTTATAGGGTTACAATATTGGCTGTCGCTTATGCATCTCCTGTAATTGTAGATTTTTGCTAGTTCAACCAAAATAACAATGTGTCCACTAAGCATGCACAACAATGAGCCATTGGGTAGGGGTGCAAACTGATCGTACCATATTCATATCTTCCTACTAATAATGGGTATAATATAAATGCTGATTTGGTTGGTAAGAAAAACTAGTGCATATCCACATAGGAATATGGATTGAATAAGCAAAAACATTTGCAAATACCCAGGGGATACGAGGGAAACCAATAAATTGAGAGTATATATGTCATGCGATATAAGGATGTTTAAGTTAAAGAAAATTTGTGGAAGCAGAACCCAGTAATATGTTTGGTATTTAAAAAGAAGTTAAAGGCTATATCTTTTGATCATAAAAAATTGATTTCTGATCTATTTATTTAAGATTTAAAATTTTCAATCATTTGCTCAATACATAAATTTGAGTATCCGGAAATGGATCCAGATCTTTACTTGTCTTAGTATCTGACCGGGGAAAAAAATACATGTGTTCATAGCCATCCATATCCTAACAAATACGGGTATGTATAGTCCACATACCTCCAGTCCATATCCTTGTGTTTCACTACGAGGAGTGTGCTCATGATTACATTAGTTGGTAAGATATTTGGGGTGAATTCCAACTTTAACACTACTAACAAGGATAAGGCATTTAGCTGACATTACCAAAGTTGATCTTTTAGATGCCGTCCCTAAGCATTTAACAGGTTAGGAATGAAGGCCGTATCAAGGTTTAACCATCTTTGATTCAATGGTTATATCTTTAAGCTATTATTGCGATGTTAAGACTTTTATGTTTGTGAAAGGAGTTTTCTGCTTTTTATATTTGCTGGCTAGCACCTCGACCTCTTCCATCTTTTCGTCCTCTTCTACGCAGTCAATTGGAGTTGCATGCTCAATAGATAAATGTTGCCATGTACAGTTCGATCATATTTGCAGTTTGATGACTCTTTCCCTTTGAGCACCTTTATTTGGCCCCTTTCAGACCTTCACGATACTTAGGTGTAGGTTCCTCTATTTATTCTCGTCCAAAAAGTCCGGATGTTTCTTTCTTCATGTTTTCAGTATTTTTAACCTTTTCTATCTTTCAGCATGCTTGTCGTAGCAACATCTGGAGCTGGTTTTGTTCTTGGGAGTGGCCGTGTCATAGATCTTGCTGCGCTTTGTTGTACCTGTGCTGGTACAATGATGGTTGCAGCATCTGCTAGCTCTCTAAATCAGGTAATAAGTGATGACTTTGCTTTGTCTTGGTTCACAACTAGTTTATTGTTGTAAAGTGTTTTAATATTATGCTTCTGCAGGAGCTTACATAGGCTTTTGATGAGGTATCATATTAGATATGCTATACTGGTATATGCTTTTCATATCATATTCTACCCAATGCTTAGCTACAACTTTTTGGGGAAAATCTGGTTTCATTTTTTTTAATTGAAGAGCTCGGACTGAATGGTAATTGTGCTGAGCTGCTCCAGTACAGTTAAAATAATTTTAGAGGAACCATGCTGGGAAATTTCACAGGAAAACAATTAATTCTATGACTCGCTCTCTCCTATTTGATCTCAAGTTCTTGTGTCATGTCTCAGGTGTTTGAGGTACAAAATGATGCTAGAATGAAACGCACAAGGCAGAGACCACTACCTTCAGGACGTATTAGTGTTCCTCATGCAGTAACATGGGCCACTACCATTGGGGTTGCTGGGACATCTTTGTTAGCTTGGAAGGTTTTATATTATTTTCTTATTGATAGTCTCTGGTCTTAAAATTTGTTGCCTTTCCCATTCTTGTGGCCTTTCATACTATTATGTGAATTGGGAACTAATGTTTGCCAAAACTTCTTTGACAAGGTTGCCGCAGGCTAATTACTTGGCAGCAGGTCTTGCAGCGTGCAATCTAGGTCTTTATGCGTTTATCTATACTCCCTTGAAACAAATACATCCAGTTAATACATGGGTTGGAGCAATTGTTGGTGCCATTCCTCCATTGCTTGGGTATGTTTCTCCTCTAAGTTTTATAATTTTCTTTGACTGCCACTCATTCATGGACTTGTTTATATCTAGATCATATAATATTTGTATAAAAGAGAAATGGCTCATAACTGGTGATGTTTCATCATTTGCTGAAACCTGGAATAGTTCTATGTGGTTTCTGTTTAAGTTAGAAGTCAACGATAAAGGAAAAACTTTTTCACATGAAGTAATTGCCAAGAACTTTTGCTGTTAGAAATATTGATGTAACAGTAGTGCCTGCATGAATTTCTTCTGATTGACATTTATGCTGTCTCCCTCATCCCATGGCACTATAAAATGCTTTAATTGACATCATGGATCTTTTCCCTCAGGTGGGCAGCAGCTAGTGGTGAAGTTTCACTGAATGCAATGATTCTTCCAGCTGCTCTGTATTTTTGGCAATTGCCTCATTTCATGGCCCTTGCCTACTTTTGTCGGAATGATTACATTGTTGGAGGGTAAGTTCTTCTTTATTGATTATATAAGATCAACCACAGTGAAAATGGGGATTGTTAATTATCGCCAATGGTTCTTGCATTCAGGTTCAGGATGTTATCATTTTCGGATGCTTCTGGTTGGAGAACTGCTTTGGTTTCTTTCAGGAATTGCCTTTATCTGCTTCCTTTGGGATTCTTGGCATATGATTGTAAGTTGTAGTTCTAGTTATCCTCCGCCTAGATTTATTAATATCGATGATGTTCTATTTCTAATTCTCTTAACCTTCATTTGCGTTTGGCTAGTTGTTCGCAGGTCATAGTCTTATCAAATTAGGAGGGAGCATAGTTTAATTGATTCTTCTTTTATAGGGTGCAACTATCTGAGTCATCCTTATTTTATGTAGTAGTATTTTCCCGATGGAGATTACTATTGTCAGCTTAGTTGGTTTTGTGATTGCTTACACATGGTATAGAAATATCAAAGTAATGCACATTTTGGTTTGAAATTTATTGAGATGAACTGATTTGAATGGCCTTATTTTTCTCCATGTCTCTTCATTATTTGTTAATTTCTTAATACATTTCTGATCTTCATGGTGGATAAGAAAATGAATTTAGTTTGAACATTGCAGTGAATTTAGTCTGATCTTCATGGTGGACAAGGCTTGGAGAAATATGATTTTACTGCAATTCTTCTTGATTAAATGTCTTGTGAGCCTGTTCTATTTATTTATCCCTGAAATGCTGCTGTTTAGCTGCAAACAGCTTTCCTTCAATGTAATGGTCAAACGTGTTAATCTTTTTGTTGTCATTTAATAAAGGATAATTGTCCTTGTGCATGATCCTGCAGTTACGGTCCTTACATGGTTGTGAAATGGATTCAAGTTCTACATAAGTAGAACTTACAAGTTTGTAACTGTTGGCGCCTGTGGTTAACTCTGGAATAATACAGATATATTTTTGATGTTATATATCTGTATTATTCCAGAGTTAACCATAGGCGCCAACAATCTTAAGGCATTATTTCGATCTACCATGGATCCTACGAGGACTATTGGAGTGGACTGTCTTAAGTTAGAAAATTTTGACGGATCCAACTTCAA
Organism: Asparagus kiusianus; assembly: GCA_022839385.1. Taxonomy (NCBI): domain Eukaryota; kingdom Viridiplantae; phylum Streptophyta; class Magnoliopsida; order Asparagales; family Asparagaceae; genus Asparagus; species Asparagus kiusianus. The sequence continues at coordinate 223,585 of BQKN01065864.1, read as the reverse complement.
CGCATGGCGTCGGAAAGTGATCTTCGGAATGCAACTCCTGAAAATCTACTATGTGGTTTCTAAGGAGAAACCTGACTCTGAAGAAGCCTCTGAAGTTGAAGCCTCTTGGGCTAGAGATGATCACTTCTGCAGGAGTTATCTTCTTAACTGTCTGGCCGATCATCTGGCATATGCTTACACCAACAAGCCCTCTGCAAAGAAAATCTGGAATGCTCTGGAGGATCAGTACAAGGATGAGGAGAAGCTGTCCAAATCTCACCTCATTGACAAATTTCTGGACTTGAAGTTCGAAGATGATACTGAGGTTTTGCCTCAAGTCAGAGAGCTTGAAAAGCTTGTTATAAAGCTGAAGGATGAAAAGATCAGTCTTTGTCAAACCTTCATTTCTGGTGCAATTGTCAACAAGCTTCCTCTATCTTGGATGTCATTCTCCACTGATATTCAAAGAAGGAAAAGACAGGTGATTCTGTCTGATTTGAAGAGGTTCATTCTGATCGAGGACGAGACTCGGACTCGCACGAAGACTGAGCTCATTGCTAAGCAGAAGGCGTCTGCTAACATGGTGGCTGCTAACTCTGAAAAGGGTAATAATTCATCTTTCAAGAAAAAAAGTCTTTCAACAGAAAAAAGAACCAGAATCCGAAGAACCTGAACGTTCAGAAGAAGGAGTTCAAGAGGAGCGGCAAATGTTTCAACTGTGGGAAGCAATGACATTTTGCCAAAGACTGCAAAGCACCAAAGAAGGAAACAACACACAATATCAATCAAGTTGATGATTGTGTGGCTATGCTCTTCCAGGTAACAACTCCAAGCAACATCTCTAGTTGGTGGTTAGATACGGGTGTTACTTGTCATGTATGCTCCAATAGAGATATGTTTTTTTTCTTATGTTGCTACCAAAGAGAACGTATCAATGGCTGATCGCTCTGTGGTTCCTGTTCTTGGAACTGGGACTGTGGTACTGACTCTTTCTTCGGGAAAGACTCTTACATTGAAGGATGTGAAACATGTTCCCTCAATTGCCAAAAATTTAGTCTCTGGAAGCATGCTGTGTGATGCAGGCATGAGGCTGGATTTCCAAGGAGGAAATGCTGTATTATCCTTTAAGAAAATGTATTTTGGCAATGCATATCGTACTGATGGCATGTATAAAATCAGTACGAGTGCACCCAACCCCGTTATAAATGAAGTATCCTCTTTTGCTTATTCCCTTGTGTTATGGCACAATAGGTTAGGATATGTAAATTATAGAAAACTGTCTAGCATGGAGAAGTTAGGATTACTTCCAAAATATGGGGGTAACAAACCTGAGAAGTGTGAAGTTTGTGCGCAAGCAAAGCTGACGATGAAGTCATTTTCAAGTGTCATGAGGAGCTGATTCATTCAGATACTTGTGACTTCAAGAGCTTCGTCACTCGTGGCGGCAAGAAGTACTTTATCACCTTCATCAACGACTAATCTCGCTTCTATCATGTTTACCTGCTAAAATCTAAAGATGAAGCCTTCAGCAAATTTGTCGAGTTTCGGACTCGAGTGGAGAAGCAGCTTAGACTTCAGGTGAAAAGACTCAGAAGCGACAGAGGAGGAGAGTACCGATCTAAAGAATCGGAAGCATACTTCAAGGAGCATGGAATCATTGCTGAAATTACTGTTCCGTATTCTCCACAATCCAATGGGATTGCAGAAAGAAAGAATCGCACATTGACCGAGATGGTAAATTCGATGCTGATCACATCTGGTCTACCTACCTGCTATTGGGGAGAGGCTTTACTAATGGCAAATTGGATTCTGAACAGAGTACCATATTCCAAAACTGATAGTACTCCTCATCAGTTATGGTTAGGATATCCAGATTCTTTGAATAGTCTCAAAGTGTGGGGGTGTCTCGTATATGTTCGAATTCCAGATATCAGAAGGCCTAAGCTCGGACCAAAGACAAACAAATGTGTATTTCTTGGCTTTGCTGTAGATAGCAATGCGTGTAGATTCCTGGACCTTGGAACCAACTCCATTATTGAAGCTCGAGATGTAGAATTCTTTGAGGATAAGTTTATCAAACATAAAGGTTTATTGCTCAAAGATGTAGCAGAGAATGCTAGTACATCAGATGCACAAAAGGAGCCAGTCACTGATGAAGGAGTTATCAAACCATCTTCCAAGCGCGTCAGAAGACAGAAAGATTTTGGAGATGATTTCATCACCTATAAATGTGGAAGGAGATCCACAGATTTTTCAAGAAGCAATGCAGTCAACAGACGTTCTTCTGTGGAAAGAAACTATAGATGATGAGATGGATTTATTGATCCAAAATCACACTTGGGAGCTGGTGGATGTACCTGAAGGTGCAAGGCCTATCAGTTGCAAGTGGATCTTTAAGAAGAAGCTTCGTACTGATGGTACTATTGAAAAGTCCAAAGCAAGACTGGTGGCGAAAAGATTCTCTCAGAAAAAAGGTATAGATTTCTTTGATATCTATGCACCGGTTTGCAGGATCACTACCATCAGAGTGCTTATCGCATGGGCGGCGATTAAAAAGTTCGTCATACATCAGATGGATGTGAAGACTGCCTTTCTCAATGAAGATCTCACAGAAGAAATCTACATGGAGAAATCAGAAGACTTGATGCTTCACTTGGTAAGGTTTGTAAACTTGTTAAGTCATTATATGGACTTAAGCAGGCACCAAAACTCTGGCATGAGAAGTTCGATGGGGTTGTTCGTAACAATGAGTATCAAGTCAGTGAATCTGACAAGTGCCTATACATCAAGGTCGCTGAAGGAAAGGTGATGGTTATTTGCCTTTATGTGGATGATATGCTCATCATCGGGAGTGATTTGAAAATAGTAACATCTACCAAGAAATTTCTCTCGGCACAGCTCAGCATGAAGGACCTTGGAACTGCGAACGTGATTCTCGGAATCAAAATCATATACTCTAAAGAGGGTATTGGATTATCCCAATCTCATTATGTCGAGAACATGCTAAGGAAGTATGGCTACTACGACCTGTCAGAACTGTCAGTGCCGTATGATTATAACAAGAAGCTTCGATCGAATACTGGAAGACTAGTAGAGCAGCTGAGGTACTCAAAGATCATTGGGAGTCTCATGTATGTGATGAGCTACACAAGGCCAGATATTGCATTCGCTATAGGAATGCTTAGTAGGTTCACAAGTAATCTTGGAAAGCTTCATTGGGATGCTGTCCAGAGATTGATGAGATACTTGAAAGGAACTACAGGTCTGGGTCTATTCTACACTGGATATCTAGGTGTAATCGAAGGCTATTCAGATGCGAGCTGGTGTTCAGAACCAGATGAGTGCAGATCTACTGGAGGTTTTGTCTTCACCATGGGTGGAGCTGTCGTCTCGTGGAAGTCTAAGAAGCAGACCATGATTGCACAGTCATCGATGGAATCTGAATTCTTCGCACTCTGTGTTGCAGGAGATGAAGCTGAGTGGCTCAGTTGTATTCTCCGAGACCTTCCATTGATAAAATTACAAGGTGCAATTATTATCTATTGTGATAATCAGGCGGCGAGTGCTGTGGCAGCAAACTCGATGTTTAATGGAAAGAATCGGACCATTCGTCTGAAGCATGGCTATTTGAGAGAGCTCATTTGTCAAGGAGTCATCTCTGTGATTGACGTCCGAACTTCAGAGAATGTGACTGATCCTTTGACTAAAGGTCTGAAAAAGGACATAGTCGAAAGGATGTCTGCTGGAATGGGTGTCAAAGTTTTGTAAGTCTTATAAATACTTACCATGTTTATTAATTTTTTAGTTCAAAGCTTATGCTACTAATAATAAAATAATTGGTTCAAAAGTCAAGTAAGATTTGCAAAGTTAGTAGTCTTATAAATGCCTACCATTTACATCAAGTTATTAGTTCAAAGTTTATGCTACTACTAACAAGATAAATGGTTTAAAAATCAAGTAAGATTTACAAGTGAAAGGATTCAAGTTTTCTTGGATTAGTTGGTGTCTAAGGTAAGGTTTGGGGGTTGCGCAACGCGCTCCGCAAGGAACGAGGTACTTAATTGATCTTTGATCAATCTCTAATACTATCCTTATCTGGCTGAACTGCCCGAGTAAAACTTTGATCTTTTCACCTAGAATCCTATCATATAAAAGGGATGGCTGTTAAGCCTTAATAAGTTCAAAGCATTTCGGATGTGGGGTGTTAGATAGGAAACACACCTAAATGACTCACCTAGAATCCTATCATGATAGAGGATGACTCTTAAGCCTTAATGAGTTTAAAGCATTTAGGATGCGGGATGTTTGATAGGAAGCATGCCTAAAGAACTCACCTATGCATGGGTGGAGATTTGGCCGTCTCCTATGGTGTCTTGTGGAAAGATACCTAGAGCCCTAGCAGAAACCGGGACATGCACAGGGCCATAAATGTGCAAAGACAAAGACAAAGGCAAAGGCAAGTGTGGTTCAAAGTGAAAACTACCACAGATGAGTTTGATCTTGTGTGATCGCTGGATTTTTAGACATGTGCTGGTTCAAGTCTCTGCGACACCATACACCTATCTTTTATTCAGTTGGTCTAAGGGGGTTTCAAGTCCTTGCGACATCTACCTTATGCACAACAATTGAAATGACGGCACTGTTACACGACACTAGTTATATAAAAAAAATTGTGGGGGATTGTTGGATATTTTTCATTTGTTTTTTTGACAGCTGTCATTTGAAAGTGGAAAGCAGCAAAAGTGGCTTTTGAAAGCCGCAAAGGAGGAAAGGAAAATACAAGTGGGTCCCAGATAATTAACCTAACT
>BQKN01065864.1:174415-186200 GCA_022839385.1 Asparagus kiusianus | reverse complement strand
CCCCCTGCAAATTAAAATCGCCGTTGATGTGACAACCGCGAATTCGCTCACAGGTAAAATTCGCCTACTGGCAAAACAAGCCCGTGACTGAAATCCGCCAAGGGAAATTTCCTCGACTTGACATCAACTAGTGCATTAAAATAACTATACTAAATATAGTATGCACACAAGTCGTAATCGCCAGAAGCAAAAGGATAATTTCATTCATGAAAAAGGAGTCCTGTTACAACGAAAAAATTAAAGGCGAATTACAAAGATTTCACTCGCAGTTCCGCCTTACGAATCTTTTCGGCATGGCTGAGCTCAAGCCTCCTTAAGATCTCTCCACGGATCTCTTCCTCTGTGCATGAGACCAAGTTGTGAATGACGTCCTTGACATCCTTGAGAGCTCGATCCTTCTCCCCAACAGAGTCAATGGTCAATTGCCGGCGGGACTCAACGTCCTCCAACTCCTTTGCCACCTGATCGAGGGCCTTCCCTTGAACCGCCAGAGAAGCCTGCGCGTCAGCTATGACCCGTTTCAGCCTCTCCACTTCAAAGGAAATTCGGGAGAACCGGCTATCAACTGTCTCTTGCTCGTGAGCCACCCGTGCATCCTCGGCTTTGGCCTGCTCCAGCTCCGCCGACAACTTTAACTCCAGCGTCAGATTCTCATCCAGGCGGCGATTCCGATCTGCCAGGGTTACTCGAACTTCGTGAGAGGCGAGATCTAAGAGATTAGAACTCTCCGCACGAAGAGTGAGCAACTGCTGAACCGCCACCTCCACTTCGTTCAAACGCTGAAAATGGGGCCTCGCTGCAGCAGTGCCGAGCCTCTTACGCAAGAAGGACGCGTCGTCCCCAAGGACTTCCTTGAACTCCTCGAAGGGACAATTCCCCTCCAAGACCTGGCGAGTGCAGTGAGCCAGAGTGTCTTCGAAATTGGCCACAGCTCGCTCTACCTGCCTCTTTCGCCAGCATTCCATAGGAGAGAGAGCGGCCTCTTCAACAGAAGACGAAGCCACGATCGGAGCACCGGTGGTCACGATCGCTGAAGTGGCAACTGACGCTGCCGGAGCCGGAACAATCGCTGGTGCCGCCAGAGTGGCAGTGGCAGAGTCGCAGGTCGCCACAGGTGAGGAGCTGACCATTAGTCCAACGGGAGTTCCCCCTTGAGCGGGAGACTCTCGCACTGAGTGTTCACCCCCGACCGATGTCCCCTCGGAAGTGGGGGTTCCCCCTTGTCGATTCGCAGGGACCGCCACCTCCTCCTCGCTTGATAGCGCCTCGTGAATGGAGGCGTTGTCATCCGTCTCAGATTCGCCAGAAGGACCCTCCCAAGAGGGAGGATCCTCCTTGCCAGCACTTTCATGGGAGGGGCCAACTGCGGATACAAAGAAAACGATGACAATCAGTATCCCCTTGGCCTAAAAGGGTCGACAACAATGAAACTCATGCTTACCTGAACCCCCTGGTTCTCTTTCATCTCCACTCCCCTCCTCTTCATCAGAAGGGATAGGGATCACTTGCTCAACTACACGAATTTGATATGGACAGTCAGAAAATACGAATCTAACTTCGTACACGAGGACATTGTATCGGAAGATTACCTCTCGGTACAGGTGCAGGGGTCATTGAGACCCCCGCCTGTGGCTCCACACCCGATGAAGGAAGCGTACCCTTCGAAATCTCCGGATCCGCCTGCGGTGCGGCAGAAGGGGCTGGTTGAGCCACTTCCGCCCCGGAGACAGTACCAGCCCGACCAGCCGCCGCTCTGGTGGTCACCGTAGCCTCCTCGCCACGGGCCCTCTTGGCCACTTCCACTCTAGAGCTCTCCGCCGCTTCTCGCTGCCGTTTCGAGAGCAGTGAACTACTCGGAGATAGGAGAGGTGCCCCCATACGCCCAGCAATCGTGCTTCAGGCTTGCTCCAGACGCTCACTCACCCGGGTCAACTCAACGGGCTCCCTCCGCTCGCCCTGGGAATCTAAAGGAAGACTGGGAGGAGGAGCTCGTGTTTCGGGCGCTTTGGGTTCGTCTGGACCCACACCCTCACCCTCAGAATCTCCTGCGGGGTCCTCCATGAACAACTCCCTAGCCGTGGCACGGCCCCTTCGCCTCGAAGGTCGAGGAGCTCCTCTTGGGTGACGTCTGTGCTCCGCCAGGCACGAACTCTGGAACCGGAAGTCGGTAGGATCAGCGCTGGCGCCCCGATACCACCGGCAATACGAGAACGTATGGTGCAAGTCGCGGTCCTTTGAGGGTAACTCAAAGCGAGCATCGGTGCCGCCAGCATGAGTCCAGAACCATCCGCGAGCTCCATCCACCAGCCCTCCTTCAAACCGCAGTTGGGGATTAACGTTGCCCATGTACAATTGGTCATACCCAAACTGGCGGGCGAACCTGCAGGGGATGTACGGCTCGAGATAGCACGACGAGCCCGTTCTCAGAACGTGATACCCTGGCCGGATGTTTACCAACCAGCGAAAGGCGCCGCGAGGGAGGGTTGTGTAGTGGTCCGCCGTCGGCGCATCCCTGAGAGATTCTCCGTATCCGCCTCCGCTGAAATAGGGGAAGGAACGGCGAAAGTTGTAATTCCCAAAGTGGGAGAGCATCTTCCTTGCATCGGGGATGTCCTTGCACTTCCAGGAGCACTTCTCCAAGCGCTGGACGAACAGGACAAACTTATCACCTTGGAGCGCCGCTGGAGCACTCATCAAGCACTCACAGTGGTATACGAACCACGCCATCAGATAGGTATACGGCAGCCCCACCCTGGGGTTGGGAGTCCTGATAACCTCTCCTTCTCCCTCATCGACAGTCGACACGCGGCAGAACTGAGCCGTCAGGGTGCGGAGCCCCCGATGGATGCACGCTATCATCGCCGATACCAGGGAATAAGACTTCCCGTGAGCTAAGCAAACCGCCGGGTACACGACCTCGACAGGAAGAGCCTCGAAGGAGTGAGTGGGGATTACGCACCTCTTCAACCATAACATGAGGTACCCCGCAAGCAGCGCCTTCCCAGAGATTGGTGACTCCGCCTGATGGTGGAAAGAGTGGAGGACGGTACCAGACTTAAATCCGCCTTCATCACGGTCGAGAGTCACGGTCCCCCCCTCTTCGGCTATCCTCGCCTCCACTTCAGACTGGTCACATACGCCTAATGGGAGGGCAGGCTGCCCCTTGACGTCGTTCCCCGGGAACAGATAATCAGCCCAGTTCTTGTGGCTGATCCCCTTCTTCTTCCCCTTATGATCCGCTACCCCCAAGGTGCTGAGGCAGATGTGGTAGTGGCAGAGTAGCTCCCACAAAGTCTCGACCGCCGAGGGCGAATGGCTCAATAGCTGATCGATCTCAGCTTGATCGGGGACGTACTCCTCGTAAGGAAAGTCTCTCAGGGGCAGACCCGACACGTCGTGCATCTCGTGAGGGGTGATGCCAAGCTCACCGTTGGGGGTGAAGAATGTGCCGCTTTCCGCACAATACAGCTCCAGAATGCTGTGGAACTGCGTAGCGTTGATCCGCAAGCCGTGCCGCGTGGCTTCGATGGCCGCGTACAACTCCGTGTTCTTGAGATCGGCGTTCTCAGCCAGAACACGGTCAGTGATCTTGGACCACCAAGTGTCGCTGCCGGGTGCAGAATAGACCCACCCCGGAGCTCTGAAATCCTTTGGTGGAAAGCTCCCTCCGACTCGAAAGAAACGATGGCGAAAAGTCTCCGCCGCCGATATCGACTCCCCCACGGGCAGTTCAGCGGACATTAAGCCAGGACGCAGACCCGTCACGCGCTTACATGAGCCATCCACTCCATATCCAGCGGTAGAACCCGTGAAAACGCCACAGGTGACCCCGTCTTGAGTGGGGGTTGTAGGCGTCAAAAAATGCTAATAGATATCCCAGCGCAGAAAACCACTCAAAACTGGGAAAATAACCCAAAACTCACAATTTTTGCTGTCTCGCCAGCGAGACAGTCTTTTACTGTCTCGCCAGCGAGACAGTCTTTTACTGTCGCGCCGGTCGAGACAGCATTTGCTGTCGCGCCGGTCGAGACAGCATTTGCTGTCTCGCTCAGCGAGACAGTATTTACTGTCTCGCCAGCGAGACAGTAAATTTGCTGTCTACAGCATTGAAATGGACAAATAACCACCCCAATAACTGCCCTACACGTGTCCATTAACTGCCAAGGGACGTGGGAAACAACGTGGGCGAAAATCAAGCGAATAACTGCCAAAATAACGGAGTTTGGAACGTGGGGAGGCAGTTACAGCAAAACTGCCAAGAATATTCGTTGGGCGCGACATCTTTTTACTGTCTCGCTGGGCGCGACAGTAAATGTTCTGTCGCGCTGGGCGAGACAGCAAATGCTGTCTCGACCAGCGAGACAGTAAAACACTGTCGCGCCGTACTGACTTGTTATCGAGTTGTGTTTTTGCAGTTACAGACCCCTGAGGCTATAAATACCCCCCTAGGGTCACTTCTGACAAGGATCGAGCATTTTTAGAGTATTCCAGAGCAGAGAGAGGAGAGATTTCAGTTCCTGGAGCGATTCCTTGACATTCAGGCTTAGACTTGTTTTCAAGAAGAACGACTATCTTACATCGATAAGATATCGTTTTCAATTCTGACTTCGATAACGAAGAAAGAGTCATACGCCCCCCTCTCACGATCTGAGATTCGGTGGTCCACGAACCAAAGCGTTCCCGGCACAGGCAAAGTCCCACAAAAGCAGTATTCGATAAACGAATTCTGTGTTATTTTCTTTAAAAGTTGTAATTTTCTTATTTTTCATTGTAATTCTTTGTAATCAAAAGAAGATTAATGGAATCATCAATGAAGACAACTTTTGACGAAAACAGGGGTCAGCTCCCAGTTCATCGTCCGAGGAACCGCGAGGGATCGCAGCTCAACGATCGAGAACCCCCTCAACATACTGGGGAGGTAGTAGTGAGTCCCTTCTACCGTGTGGAACCACATGCTCTCCTTGAGCAACAAGGCAGAGGGGTCGGTCGTGGCGTCGCCGAACAAGAATTGAGGTTTCGGCAGTTCTGCCCTGGCATCATCCGTCAATACCGCGTCGGTCGTCAACTCGCGCAGCGTCAGGTGATGACCATCCGTGACCCTCTTTATCAAGCCGTCCGGCTTGTCGGCGGCGAAAGCGGGTAATGGAGCTAAGGAGGGAAATCTCGGGGGTGCCATGTAGTTCGTACCACCGGCGTGGCCAATGGCCACACCCTCCGGGAAGGCCTCATCGGAAAAAGTCGCTGTAAGAAAGGAAAAATCGATTAAGACAAAATCCGCCAAAAGGGCAAAATCGCCCATCAAACAGAGACAGGCGGAATCGCCTATCAAAAAAGAAAGGTTGCCTCCCTCCCCCCTAAGGGCAGATAGGGCTAACTTTGCCCCAAATTGGGAGAAACTGCCGAAAAGCGGCGGGATTCCAGGACGGTGAGCAACGCTCATCTCCCCAACTCCGACGCCTAGGACCTACACGGAGTCACCCAACAAACTTATCGACGTACCTGAGCACGACTCCGGAGCACTGGCGGGCATGCCGGCGGAGAGGCGATCGGAGTAACCTCCAGGGCCTGCACCTCTCACTTTGCGCTTCCTAGTTTTTGGAGCCATTGAAAGATGGGGCGGGAATTCTCGTCTTAGAAGTTTCTTTCAAGATTCAAGAGCACGGTGAATCCCAAAGGAGGAAAACAGCGGGCTTAAAAAAGGGGAAGATTGCCCACGTGGCCACGGCTGCCCTCGAACGGGAAAACATGGCCACAATCGAATTCGACGGCCCAGATCACCCTCGTCGACGGTTGCATCCAACGGTTGAATTCGAAAACCACGGCCACGATCAAGACGAGGCGCGTCGAGCAGAGTCGAGTTGTCAAATCGTGACAAGGCCACTCCGCCTTAGCTGGAGAGACACGAAGCCCCGCAGGCGAGCACGTGGCCTACTCACATTAGGCCTGATTTCGCCTAAGGAAAGGGTCCCGACGGCGAAAACTTGAATGAACTCCGCAAGCCTTTCAAAATTTCGCCATCAAGTCCTGATTTCGCCTGCACGACTCACACACCTTTGAAGAAAAGGGCGATTTGCCCAAAATCTAGAAACTGACGAAGTGATTTCGTTTACACCCGCGCCCCAGGCGACTAAGGGTCAGAGTAGAAATCTTAGCACTAAGCCTAAGAGAAACTACTCGATAACTTATCATACTGAGGGGAATAGTATGGCTAGCCCGATTCAAACGGTAATCGGTAAAGGCAGATCAAACCCGTTGATAGCTGAGGGTTTGCTAAAAATCCTAATGCACCTGGTCCGAAACGTCTTTATTCAAAGTATTCCAGACCACACGTAAGTCGGTTTTGGTCTGAAAACTTTGAAGGGGGTCTTGTAGACGGTAAAAATTACCGCGGCGGATTAAGTGAGCGAATTCGCCCACAGAACAGGACCACCCCCTCTTAAGCCACTAAGCGGATTCGCTGGCATGCGACTACCCCACGATTGGCCGCATACTCCAAATCGTATGAATCCGCCCGCAAGGAAGATACTCAAATCCGCCCTCGTGTGCCGAAGCCACTTGCAGGGAGCCACGTCCGCCTACGTAAGCCGAAAGCCAGGTTTCCAGGGACAAGCCTTCTCTGCCTCCCATGATGCAAGGTAAGGAGGCACAGTGCCCCAAGTTCGTCAGACGGCAGTCCGTAATTCAAGCGAACGAGACGGGCGCCGAACCAGCCTGTAGACTCATAAATGCAGGTCGCCTCACCCGTCAGAATGGGAGGCCGAAGCCATGACGCGCCGAAAGCTACCCAGAGCTTGCTCAGGCACGCAACGTCCATTCTCCCGCTCCTATTCAGACATAGGGTGAAGGGAGGAAGGGTACAGCACCTCAGGACCGCCGGATGGTCACTCGTTACCTCGCCGCACAAGTGAGCGGACGGTTGCCAGAGTCGTCTGCGTCCACATAAATGCAGCGTACCGCGCTCCAAGCAAAAGGTCAGAGCCACCGGCGTTCGATGAGATATCCAGATCCACTCGAGTGCCTGGCCGTCGCTGTCATGAGTACGAGGAGGGGCTTTCCCACTCCTATACGACGTGACGCGACCTGTAGCCCCAAAAACAACCGTTTGTTGTACAGGGGACAATAGGATGTCCTTGAACAGTGTATGGTCACATCTCATGGTTCAAAGGACAACCGAACTGTCCCTCTCCCACTTAAAAGAGCTTCCTACAGCAACCTAAGTGGGCATCGACAGATCGGAGAAAAAGATCGATCAACAGGAGAATCGATCAACCCATCGGAAAATCTCCAAGCTCCGAGCTCCGATCGCCGGCGAACTAGAGGATTCGAACTCTTTCACCCATAGCTTCTACTGAGTACTGAAGCTCTCCAACAACCTCGGTCGAACCGTCCAAGGGAAGCAGACCCGGCGCGAGCACCGGGCGAAGCATCCTGTAGCTACCGTAAAGTCCCCACAAATATAAACAAGGAGGGCATTCCCTCCGCTTCTGTTGTAATTCAGATTGGTTTAGTTTGTAATAAGCTTTCTTATAAATACAAACGAAATCCCTCCCCTTTCCCGGGAAAATCAGAAATTTACACCTACAAAATTGTTGACCTATAGATAGTTCACGTGGAATTAGATAAGATATAATTAAAATTAGAATAGATTAGGATAACAATGTAATAAATTTAGTTAACAGTGTTAAAAAATACATGAAAGGACAATAATGCCCCTCCTTAAGAATTAACCCCCCTAGTGAAAGCTCTAATTTTCTACTGTTACCCATATTTAAGAGGAAGAAGAAGTTGGAGGGCACGAAAAGAAGATGATGATGACGAAAATAATCTAATTTGCGCGGGGGGAGGGGGGTAATATAGTAAATAATACAATAAATGAGGGTAAGAAGTATTCAATTTGGTCATAGGTCCAGCACTCACAGCTAGTTAACACAAGGTACCAACTTGCAAATTTTTGCCAACTCAGGGTATTTTTTTGCTATATTTTGTAACTTAGGGTATATAACTTCTTCAAAAGCGAAACACATAGGGTATATAAATGTAATTTAGCCTTTAAACTTTTGAGATTGTTTCTATAATTTTAAAATGTTGAGGGTGTTAACTACAAGTTTTAAAATTTTAGATATCATGTTTGTTTTTAAGTTTAAAAAAGTCAAGGTGTTTTGTATAATTTTAAACTTTTAAGGCTATTAAATGCAAATTAAGAAACTTTTGGTTTTTTTTATAATACTTCACGTATTATAATATGTTATCTACGTATAATATCTTAATCCTATTTTTTCTATAGTTTTTGAGTTATAGGTAGTTCATATGGAGTTAATATAGGATATAATTAGTATTTGGATAGATTAAGATTTAAGTGAAATATTTAGAATAACTTTCTTTAAATTGTTGACTTATAGATAGTTCCACATGGGTTTGAAACAAATATAGAGGAAATAAGGGTTGGGAAAAAAAAATAAGATGAGGAGAATCTCATTAATAATTTGATTTTGGTGTGTAGGCAAGTGTAGCGCAGAAGCTTGGTTTCATTGCGAGAGCTTTGTGCCCGTGATTGTCCTTTGCATTCCATTACAGCTTACAGTAGTAGAGCCCGTGAGCACTTTAGCTTCACTTTTGTATTGTTTCTCTGGATTGCAGGCAGCTTCTTACAATCAAACAGCCCATGTGGACTGTACTATCGTGCCCTCTTTTGCTGCAGATATGAATTTGTCGGTTTGCAAGTTTTAGTTGCTCTCATAATTATATTTTAAGGATCGTGGCAATTGGTGAGCAACAAAATGTCTCTTATAATTATAATAGTGTTCGTTATGTGCAAAGCGTGACTCTCTATTTTTTTTTAAGTATTGTATTTTAAACTAACATCGTTCTAAGTTTTAATACATTTAATTTGATTATTGTATGATTAAAATTAGAAATTATATTGACTCCTCTATACTTAAAGGAGAATCTAAGTTTTAATACATTTGATTAAGAAATCGTACTTACTTCTTTATACTTGGAGGATGATCTAAGTTTTAATACATTTGGTTTGGTTTACTGTTTATGATACAATAAAATACATAGTGGATGATTTGATTTACTGTTCACAATATAGTAATTTGCTGCAACGGACGGACTGAGGATCGATTTACTGTTCACATCACATAGTTATCATAGCATTTACTATAGTATGAATAATGATTCTTTGGAGTCCCCTATAAGTATAAAAGAGTAGATTTCAAGTACTATCACGGTGATTAGCGTGCAACCAAACATTTGGAGTTGATAGGTAAGTTACAGAAAACCCTCCTATGGTGCATATAACATCCCTAAAGTCCTAAACTTTGTTTATCCCATGTAACCCTCTTGATCTTTGGGATGTCTGCCACAACCCTCTCAGTTTCCCTAATAAAAAAAAACTCTCATCTTCAAACTTCCATCAGACCCCAATACGTATAATCTACAAACACTTAAGATATCTTTGAGAGAAACCCATCGTGGTTGACTCGATTGAGAGGTTCCAACATGGCTTCCACCTTCCTGTAAATTTCAAGTGACAATAAAAACTACAGGGTCTGTTCATAATTAATCCCATAAATACTTGAGCCAGAAGTAAACTAAATAATTCTCCTGCAAATTTTATTTGACTTCATTCTAATTTCTTATTTTAATTACTCACAAATCAAGTGAAAAGGCTTGTAGCTTGTCAAATTTGTGAACATCTAGGCTATAAAATATGTGTTGCATGATCGATGTGTAGATTCAAGGTGGAGAATCATAGGTTCGGCGAGCGTATGGCGTAGATCGCATTGGATGGCTCATTGGCAGTTGTTTGGGCTCAGGAATAGTTGACAGGTTTGACGGTCGACCGTGACGGTCGACCGCGGTCGTGCACAGAACTGGCTGTGCGTTTGGATCTAGCGCGGTCGACCGCCGCGCTCGACCGCAGAAGTTTCTGGAGTTTGGGGGCCTGTTCTGGAGTTGAGGCGGTCGACCATGGCAGTCGACCGCGAGCCATCGCGGTCGACCGTCGTAGTGGTTTTGGGCTGGGTCTATTTCCAGACTCGTTTCGTTTGGGTTTTCTATAAATACTCAAAGTCACGATTTTAGGGTTAGAGCAAGAGGGTTTAGCAGCCATTGTGGGGGATTTCTTGGGATTCTATTGTTGGAGCATTTGGGAGAGATCAAGAGTTGATTTGTTAGAGGTTTTGGTGAGATTTGTAACCCTAATTGTATCCCCTTGATTTCTAATAGTGAAAACCCCCCTTCCTTGCCCCGTGGACGTAGGCATCTCGCCGAACCACGTTAAACTGGTGTTGATTGTTTGTGCTATCGTTTTGGTTGTGGTTGTTTATCTCTTCCGGCGGTTGATTTGGTTTCTCGAGGCACAACAAGTGGTATCAGAGCTCCGGGCAACGCTTGGGATTTTTGGAGGTGTAGATCAGTTGGGAAGTTGATCTAGAGCTTCGATTGGTGATAAAGGTGGGATCTTTGTGGTAAAGTTTTTATCTTTTTCAAGTTGAATCTATTTCTTGTTTGTTCCGTAATAGTTTGGGTGCTTTGAGATATATGGCCGGAAAAGATAAAAGTGGGGAGGGTTCTTCTAGTGTGAAGACCGTTCAAAGTTTGAGTATCCATTCTATGAAGATAGATGTGGAGAAGTTCGATGACACAAATAATTTTGGACATTGGCGATGCGAAGTCTTGGATTCGTTAAATGCGCAAAATTTAGAAGATACGTTGGAGTTGGACAGGAAACCAGACGACATTGATGAGAAGGTTTGGAAGAAAATGAATAGAACGGCGTGTAGTGTGATTAAGTCTTACCTCACTCAAGATCTAAAGTATGATGTGATGAATGAGACTTCTGCAAAGAAGATTTGGGAGGTCCTAGATGGCAAGTATTTGACAAAGAGCGTCGAAAATCGCTTGCATTTGAAGAGGAGGCTTTATCGCTTCCAATTGAAGAAGGGGACATCCATTAGTGATCACATGAACCACTACACGAAGCTACTTGTAAATTTAGCGAATGTAGATGTCATTGTTGAAGATGAAGATAAGACGTTGTTATTGTTGAGTTCCTTGCCCGACGAGGAATATGAGACATTCGTCCTCACTCTTATTAATGAGAATGCATCACTTTCATATAGTGAGGTCACCGCGGCTCTTGTGAACTATCAACTTCGTAAGAAGGACAATGAGACTTCCATTGAGCCGGTAGCGGGGGTATTGGCTGCAAGAGCTAGAAGTCCAAACCGTGGTAGGAGGTCGCAGTCTAGAGAGGGACATCCTGTAGTTGGCAGGAATCAGTGTGCCTTTTGTAGAGAGGATGGACATTGGAAAGCCGAATGCCCAAAATTGGGTTTTCCATTGTTGTTTTGTGGCCGGGTCCCTAAAGTTTTTGGATTAAGTAGCATTTCCAAAGTTCGGGGGCCTATCTCAAAATTGTCCAGTTTATCAAATGGTCCGTGGTCCATGCCATTATTTATTTACCATAGGGACGCTAACCGTTGGATTAGAGGTTTGTCAACAGTTAACATCCATTTGGTGCACATTAAATGCCATGGACCGTCCTTACCGTATACTGTCCTAAAAGATTTGGAAGTTGTGAAATAGAAGTAGAGCGCATCGAAGGATTTGGAAATATAATTTACTACTAGAACGCCCTTTCTAGAATACAAAATTGGATTTTCTACAAAATAAATGTGACATGCTCCCTATTCTAAGCTGTTTCCCCAATATTTATTTGTGGGTAAATATTGGGGGGGGGGGGGGGGGGGGGGGGGGGGGGGGGGGGGGGGGGGGG